>KQ990041.1:231759-257195 GCA_001598015.1 Dorcoceras hygrometricum | reverse complement strand
ACCCCGTTGTAACGACCTCTGCCAATGTGTACTATTCTTCCAAAATTAGTACCAATCTCGTCTCCTTAATTTCAGGCAGTTTGAACGATTCTTTTGTTTTGGCCATCGATCTTTTCCAATTGAGTATACGATCGAATTTGAATCAACTTTATGCTTGCGCCTGAAACCATTTCTGTCGACAGATCTTTCTTTGATGAAGATGAATGAATAGTTCCTTGCTGTTGAAAGATCTGTCGCGGTAAAATAAATTAAACCACTTGTAAATTTCAGCAATGATGACATCATTATATCTCTTCCTCTACTGTAGCTGACGTCATCGCATCTGTTATATGACCTTTGTAGTTATATCTGATGGTAACGTCATGATGTCTGATATTCTACTGTAGCTGACGTCATCATATCTGTTGATAGCAAACGATGTCGTGTTGAGCTTACTGTTACCAAACCTGTTGATAGCAACGATGTCGCACTGTTTCCAAAAACAATACTGTAGCGAAATCTATTGGCAGCAACGATGAAAGTACTGTTACAAGATCTGTCGAATATACTTAACAATGAATACGATCCTTTCAGTTGATAGAATCCTTTACTGTTTCAATACCTGTTGGCAGGTATTATCACCGATACAATAATCAAGTGCTGTTGGCAGATATCATCAATCTCAATGCTCCATTAACAGTAGATTTCTGACCCGATAACCCGAATAACCAAATCAATAAGTCCACTGTTCCAAGATCCGATTCTGATCAACCCGAATTCATAACTGTAACTCAAACCAATCACTGTTGCCAGCAACCTCTAATCTCTGTGAGAAGATTATTCGAAATTCATCGTTTAGGTCCAAATCTTTTCTTATTTTTGTTATCACCAAAACTATAAATTTTATCCTAACAATTTCCCCATTTTTGGTGATGACAAAACTTAGCAGCCAATAAAAATAAATTTGCAAAGAAAATCTCACAACGACTGCTGAAGACAAATTTTCATTAACTGAGAAAATGGTACAAAAGGTTTGTACAAGAAACTAATGTCCTCTTATCCTTAGTCTTCTTAGTCTCTTTTCCCTTTACCTTTCTCTTTCCCGTCTATCTGCCTGTCTATCTGCCTCTCGAATCATTTCCGCAGCCTCTTCCACACTGGGAACACGTCCATGGCCTGAACTGCTTTCACCTTGGTTAGCCGGAGTAGGTAAAGGGCGGCGTTCCACACGAATAGGCGGCGGGCGGCGGCTGCTACTCCCTATTTCCCCCTTTTTGGCATCACCGCCACGTATGTGATCGACGATGTCACCAAATTGGGTGGAAAGGCTCAGGATATCTACTGCTATTTTCGATTGAAAATCTAACTGTTCGTTCCTTATAGCAGCAACCTGATTATCTAAAGCAGTGAGCTTGGCATCTTGCTCTCTTTGAACCTTCTTGATCGCCATTAAATCTTGAAAAACAGTGGCGACTGGAGCCAGCAAACCCTTCTTGAGATCATTTATTTGCATTTATTGAATGACACCCTGCCTCTCTTGAACTCTACAAGCATCCTGAAGTGACTGGCGGAGCAAGGCATGTTGTTTAAATAGAGCTTCTCGAACACCAATTTCAACAGCATTGACCTTGGATAAGATTTCGCAGTTAGAATCATGGATGCGCTGAGAAATAGATGATCTGAGGTCTTCAAGAGCATCTGTAAACATAGTGAAATCAACTGGTGCTAATGCTTATTGGAGAGGGAGATCGATAGACTGTAGATACATCTGAGGAAACCAGGTCTACCTCTTCAACATCCGTTAAATCAACTTCCTGTAAATCTCCCGAGTCCCTCTGAACAACTGAAGCAACAAAACTATGACAAGCCATACCCTGTGCAAACATGATGAGAAAATCTGCGGGAATACGTTCAATTCCTAAATTATATACTGTAATATCTGTGCAAGGAAGTTCCCGAACCGGTTTCAAACAACCAAACATAGAATAACGAACAATATATGTACACACTTGGGCCCATCGCCAAGTTTTGATCAAATACGGAGCTGCTTCCCAGTATTGTACAGGTTCAACAAGAGATACGTGCAAAGCAAAAATGTCCTCAATGGCAGGCTTTGGCATCTTCTTTTGATTCAAGAATAACGACAAATGGCAACCACTTTTCCAAAAATCAGGACCCTGAAGAGGCGTCCAAATTCCATCAATCAAAATCATAGGTCGCACCAAGCATTTGGATTTTTCCATAGAATAAAATCGGGCTAGAACAGCACCGCTATCAATAGAAGATTCAAAGACTGAGGAGGCGCATGGTTGTTCCATTTGTAGTCCATGCGCACACTGCTGTGCCAATAGGTCTTCCAAAGATATGAATGGGCATCAGACAGAAGATCGATGATTTGAGAGGTTGTTGCGGTCCAAGGCTGGCCATGAGCAAGAAATTTCTTATGAGACTCTAAAAACCTCCTCAAAAACAGTTCTCTATATTTCGCCAAGATATACCCCTTTCTCTTCACAGCCATTGCTAACGAATCTGTCTCCGCCCACTCCAGCATAAGTTTCTCTTTTGCTTTTAACGCTAATAAAGCATCAAAATTCGACAATGTATTTAAATTGAAAGAATGAAAGAACTCCACTACGTCGACCATCACCTGGTCCCTGATCCTGATCAAAAACTCGATATCTCCACAAATTATTTCAACCAACTCGTGGGCTGGATTCCCTCGAATAGGTTCATCTTCCTCCAAGATAGCTTTCCCCTTATCATGAGTGGAAATGCGGGGAAGGCTGGTAAGATATACATCACGGTCCCGAACTTCTGTGATTGAAACAGATTCACCAAGCCGAATCTTGGTAATATCTAGGGCAGAGATGGATGGCAACAACATATCATCGGAGATTTGTAAAAAAGGTCATCGATTTACATGTTCCCTTCAGTGACCAGCCTGCTGTTAACGGCTTTGTTCATCTCCTGCACAGTTACAGGACTCGTGCTATCCGCAGCGCTTGTGACATTCCTTGTTTCAACAATCTCTGGATCAGTGTTCCTGGAAACAAAATCATCCAGCCACTGAGCAAAGTCATCGGCAAATGCCGCTTCATCGACGCCCTATCCTCCATGCTCTTCCTCACTAACACCCAACAACAAGGTCTCCTCCAATACCTGCTCGATAATGATATCTACCTCATCATAAGTCTTAGCAGCAGCTTTATCAGTATCCTTAACAAGTTCCTGTTGATCCATTGTTTCATCATCAGAACCCGTGGTCAATACCAATCTCCTCTTTCTTGATTTTTGTTTGAGCGCAGGAGATTTGATAGCTACTGCAGCAGGGGTAGGATCAATAACCTGAATTGGCACCACATCCTGTGCCACAGGCATAATATCCAGACTTTCTTGGGAAGATGAGTGTTTGGTCTTCACGGTGCGCCTCTTAGTTGGAATAGCCGGCGCAATATCCTCTGTGGCCACTCTCTTCTTTGATCCGGCAACTTCAGAGATAACCTTAACAGGTGTATTATCAGCAGATGAGGACTTCTTTGTAGACTTGTATTTCCTCTTCTCAGTAGCCTCACCAACCATCCCCTGCTCCTCACGAGCGTCAATTGTGGTATTCATGGCAATGTAAGTTTTTACAGTTTTCATAGACAGAATTTTTGCAAATGGGAAAGGAACACCTTCTCCCAGAGTAACAGCAGGAATGCCCTTCAACAAACACCGATTTCCGCAGCAAAGCCCTTAGCTTTCCTCTGCGACTTATCCACCATGTCTTTCAGTACATTGAACAAAACTTTTCCCCAATTCACTTTAAATCCATAATGAATCGCTGTCATCATCTGGAACCGTTCAACGGTGACAGCATCAAATGAGCCCGCCTTAACAGTAACAGCCTTGGCCAAGATATCATTCAACAATCGAAATTCATATTTCATGGGTTTCTTTTTCCCATGAATTTCAACTTGCTCACCATTTTTCAAGAATAAGCTCCTCACATCATACACTCTATCCTTGGGTACCTCAGAAAAATTCACAACCCCTTCCATGGGTAACTCAAAAAGACGAGAAAACTGAGCCTGAGAGATAGAGAAGAACTTTCCTGATACTGTTCCAGTGATATCTTCACCCTGTACCAACGCTGTTTCAAAGAACTGCTGTAGCTCCTTCTCATATAGTACCGATTCACACCCCAGAAAACCTCGTAGACCACTGGCCTCCAGTGCTTTGAACATGTTGAGCATCCCATCATGGTCAGGAATCATCAAAACCGATTCAAAGTTAATCTGATACGAGTTGACGATGAATATGGATGCCATTGTAGTCGATTTAGAGTGCAAGGAATGCCTGAAATAGGATTTTCTACACAAGAGAATACGAGCGCACAAGAACAAGATAATATGAAAGCAAGAGAAAGCAAAGATTACGATTGCACAGTAAGTTTTACCAAATATTTGAAATGCCTTAAATAAAGATGGTGAATATGAACGGTTAGGAGAGAGAAAGAATGTTGATGTGACGATGTGAATGAAGGACAAAACGTGTCAATCATCCGATGGTGCGTACTATTTTTAGAAAATATTTTGCAAATATTTTACCCGTACGGGAAAAGATTAAAATAACATTTACGCGCCAAAATCTTTAAAACATCACACCTAAGCAAATCTTTTTTTAATATTTTGTGGGATGGAGCGGAATCTGTTAACAGATAAGCATCAATTGTGTACAGGAGAAATCTGTTGACAGATCTCTCCTGTTCAATTGACTTCACGCTTAACAACACAGAGACCAAGTTCCCCCTACGATGTGCAACCCTCAATCAGCAACGCTTACGTAAGCAGTGTTGTTCCTAGTGAACATATGACCAGAGGCTGACGTAAGCATTGCTGTTTCTTGTTAAATAACCTTCCAACGATAGCTCTGACGTAAGCATCGTTGTTCCCCCTGAACATATGACTCGATGCTGACGTAAGCAGAGCTGTTCAACCTGCAAAAAATTGTTAATGCACAGACCATTTTATGGCAATTCTAAGAGACCTAATATGTTCCTAAAGTAGGAAAACTTAGCGTCTGGAAGAGGTTTCGTGAAGATATCAGCAACTTGTTGCTCAGTCAACACGTACTCCAACCGAACGTCCCTCTTCATTACATGGTCCCTTATGAAGTGATGCCTAATGTCGATGTGCTTTGTTCTGGAATGCAGCACAGGATTCTGGGTGATTGCTATCGCACTTGTGTTGTCACAGAGAATAGGAGCTTCGGAAGCATCAATGCCATAATCCTTCAATTGATGTTGAATCCAGAGGATTTGTGCGCAACAACTGCCAGCATCAAGGTACTCTGCTTCGGCTGTTGACGTGGCAATTGACGTTTGCTTCTTACTGAACCAGGAGATTAGTCGATCCCCTAAGAATTGACATGTTCCACTTGTACTCTTGCGATCAATCCTGCAACCTGCGTAATCTGCATCACTGTAACCGATTAGTTGAAAGCCTGAGTCTTTGGGATACCAAAGACCCACGTTAGGAGTACCCTTCAAATATTTCAATATGCGCTTTACAACAATGTAATGCGATTGCTTTGGCTCTTCCTGAAATCTAGCACACATACAGACAGCAAAAGCTCCCCCATCATGCTCATCTCGAATTTATCCTGCATGAGCTTGGAAAATTTCTTGCACAGTTTGGGGTTAGTTGACCCAAAAATAATATCATCAACATATATCTGAACTAACAAGACGTGATCATCCTTAATAAATTTGAACAACGTCTTATCGACTGTGCCTATAGTGAACTTATGCTCAAGAAGAAAATTAGTGAGTGTATCATACCAGGCTCTGGGTGCTTCCTTCAACCCATATAGAGCCTTGTCCAGTTTGTAAACAAAATCTGGATTTGTATGATCTATGAAGCTAGGAGGTTGTGCAACATACACTTCCTCTGTCAAGACGCCATTTATAAAGGCACTCTTGACATCCATCTGAAAGACCTGAAGTCCTTATATGCAACATATGCAAGGAACATGCGTATGGCCTCTAATCTTGCTACTGGAGCAAAGGTTTCATCAAAATCTATACCCTCCATTTGTCTAAAGCCTTGTGCAACCAGCCTAGCCTTATTTCTTGTTACTACTCCATCTTCATTTAGTTTATTCCTAAAGACCCATCGAGTTCCTATAACTGAATGATTATTAGGTCTAGGTACAAGTGTCCATACTTTGTTGCGTTCAACTGATTTAGTTCATCCTGCATGGCATCTATCCAACTTGAGTCAGCTAAGGCCTCATCAATTATCTTAGGTTCTATATGAGAAAGAAATGCAGCATCAAAGTGATCATGAGATAGCTGGCCTCGTGTGCGAACAGGAGATTGAATGTTACTTATGACTTGCTCAGATGGATGATTTCTATTCCACCGAAGATCAAGTCCAAAGAGATTTGCT
Organism: Dorcoceras hygrometricum; assembly: GCA_001598015.1. Lineage (NCBI taxonomy): Eukaryota > Viridiplantae > Streptophyta > Magnoliopsida > Lamiales > Gesneriaceae > Dorcoceras > Dorcoceras hygrometricum. Next base: position 250,785 of record KQ990041.1, on the reverse strand, counting down.
CCTTGTTCCCCCTGTGTTGCTGACTGGATAAGAATGTTTGGATCTTCTGACGCCAATTGATGATTATCATTGTTTCCTTGTGCATTAAACTCCAATTGGAGTTCTTGCTGTTGTGTGTGAGTGTTGTTGTCAGCTGTGTCATCCACTGTTGGTCTTGATACTACTTGAGAAGAAGTGCTTGCTACTGTTGCGTTAGCTGTTAGTGAATGAATAGTAGCATTTGCTTGAGCAATGTCTGACGTGGCAAGATCTGTTGGGACAACATTTGATTGCGTGGTGATTGCTTCTGCTCCAGCTGCCGTAATATCTCGTTGAGTAATAGTATGTTGTGTATCTACTATTGGTTGTTCTTCAGCTGTGAATATTTGTTGTGACACATCATCATCAGATTCTTCAAGGCTTGTTGATTCCAAACGTGTTCACAAGTCGTGTAAGCTTGCAGCTGAATTTGATTTGAAGCTTGTCTCGTCGAACACAACATGTGCAGATTGAGACTCTTGATATTGATACCCGATATGCTTTGCTGACAGCAGAATAACCTAAGAATATTCCTGCATCAGATTTAGGTTCAAACGCTGTTAGGTGCTTCTTGACATTGTTGTGAATGAAAACATCTACACCCAAACACCCTGAAATATGATATATCAGGTTTCTTGCCATTCCAGATCTCATATGGGGTCTTATCGTGCATCCTATTAATCATAGATTTGTTTTGAGTGTGACATGCTGTATTTACTGCTTCTGCCCAAAATTTTTGAGAAATACCAGAATAAGCAATCATAGATCTAGCAGCCTCTTTAAGAGTGCGGTTTCTCCTTTCAGCCAACCTGTTTTGCTGAGGAGTTCTTGCTGCTGAAAGCTCATGCTTAATTCCTAAGTCTTCCAGATAAGAAGTCAATTTGAAATTTAGAAATTCTGTACCGCGATCACTTCTTATCCGGTTGACAGAACAAGATCTATCATTTTGTAAACGTTTCAAAAGGCGTATCAGCTGGTCGGCGGTTTCAGATTTTGCTTTTAAAAACAACACCCATGTATATTTTGAAAAATCATCAACAACTGCAAGGGTGTAGGACGTTCTCCCTAAGCTTGTTACTGAAATAGGACCAAAAAGATCCATATGTAAAAGCTCAAGGCAACGGGAAGAACGTTTTCCGCCTTTATATTTTAAGGTCGATTTAATGTTCTTACCAAGCTGACAAGCTGCACAGATCTTATCCTTAGAAAATTTTTATTTGGGCATACCAGAAACCATATCATGCTCACTCAACTTAGCAAGTGTTTTAAAGTTTAGATGGTTCATTCGTTGATGCCACAACCAACTCTTGGAGGAGTCAGCTGGAAGACAAAGCTGTTCAGACTTCAACTGCTCTGACCAATCGATAACATAGGTATTCCTCGATCTTTTACCCACCAATATGGTCAGACCATTTGAGTTCTGAACTGTGCACGTGTGTTGTTGAAAGTTAACTATGTAACCTTTGTCACATAGTTGACTGATACTGATCAAGTTATAACTGAGGTTATCAACAACCAAAATATCAGTGATAGAGATGTTACCATGGGTAAGATTACCCTTACCCACAGTGTTACCATGAGCATTGTCACCAAAGACAATTTTCGCTCCTTTGTGTGGAACAACATCTGTCAGTAGCTTTGGGTTCCCTGTCATATGGCGTGCACACCCACTGTCCAGGTACCAGATAATTGAGTCATTAGTGGCTTTGTACCTGTTGCCCTGCAATCATACAAGCAAATTTTGGACCCAATTTTACTTGGGTCCAGATTGGATTACCCCTTTCGGGACCCATACTTGAATTACCTTCACAGTTTTCCCAGTTTTTGGATCCACAAAAGTCTGTGCAAAATTGTGCAATCTATGGAGTTTTGATTTGACATTTTGACCAACAGGATCTCTTCTCGGCCAAGTCTTTTTCCAACCATATTTTCCCTTCCTAAAGTTACGCCACTGCTGGTTTGGAACATAGGACTTGGAACCAGCTTTCGCTTTGTCCTTGTCCAATCTGTTCTTTAACCAGCTGGGCTTGGAACTGTCAGGCCTTTGATAGCCGATGCCATCTTTTCCTTTTCCTTCATGACTTGACTGGGAAGATTTCTGGTCATCATATCTTATCGACTCGCAACAATCATATATCACGTCAGCTTTGACAAAGCCCATTTTATTGAACTTGTCACCGGTTGATTGTGACTGAGTACTTGTCTTTCTTTACTGCTTTCGATATTACTGAAACCTAAGCCAGTTCTATCATGTGCTGACTTTTGGATTTCTTGTAATTTGTGGAAAGCACGAGCTGATTGGGTCCAGGAGCTCATTTCTTTAGTGAACTTTTCAAATTCAGCCTTGAGCTCGCTGGACTCACATCTCAACAATTCATTCTCTATCTTCAGCTTACTCAACTCAGTCTTTAAACTATCAGGATCTTTCAACAGTTCTTTCATCATCTTCCTCCTCTCTTTTGTGTCTCTCATCCTTCTTGTTGTCTCGTCTGTATCTGTCATCTTTCCTGGGTCTGTTGCAATCAGCAGCAAAGTGACCTGGACGATCACAGTTATAGCATATCAAGTCAGATGCAACTTTATCAGATTTATTAAAATTATTGTAAGGAGAGGAAGGGTGGAAGGATCTTCTCATGAATTTCCCAAACTTCTTTGCGAATAGGGACATGACGTCATCACTAAGTTGGTCGGCAGACTTGCTAGTGCTAGGAGAGCATGGTTCAGTAATTGTAGCAGCAAGGGATTTCGTCGGCTGGAAAGTGGAGGGTCCAGCTTCCGATCTTGTCTCCAACTCAAACTCATATGCTTTCAAATTGGCGAACAAATCTTGCAGCTCTAGCTTGTTCAAGTCTTTTGACTCCCTCATGGCCATTGTCTTCATGTCCCATTCTTTGGGTAGTGCTCTCATGACCTTCAACGCCAACTCCTTGTTGCTGTATTCTTTGCCCAAACTATTCAGCTCAATCACCACAGCGCTAAATCTTTCGTCAAACTCGGCCATGGTCTCTCCATCTTTCATTTTGATCGCTTCATATTTCTGCTGGGCTACTGTTAGTTTGTTTTCTTTGGTTTCGTCATTGCCCTCGCAGATCTGGGTTAGATTTTCCCAGATATCTTTTGCAGTAGTACAGTTCTTGATCTTGCTGAACATGTTCTTGTATTTGTCCAGCGTCTTGAATAATATATCCTTTGCCACATTGTCTAGATTCGCCTTTTTCTTATCCTCATTGGTATATTCGTGTTTGGCCTTTGGAAGAAACTGAGGCTCGCCACTTGTTACTGCAACCGCCAGATTTGGCTTCATGATTTTCAGAGGTCCTTCAGTGATGACATACCACATGTCATCATCCATGGCTGCTAGATGCGCTTGCATCCTAATATTCCAGTCATCATACTCTTCCCTCGAAAACAAAGGAATCTTGTTGTGAGAGATCAACATATTAAGATATAATAAATCACGAAACACAACTGTTCAATAACTGAGATTTGCCTGCTTTGATACCAATCGATTGTCCCAGAAATAGGATCAATAAGAAAATGGGAGTTCAGAAGGGGGGTGTTGAATGAACTCCTTAGATTTTTGAAATCTTTTGAAATGTTTTGCAGCACGGCTTAACTTAAGTCCGAGTTACCAGACTTAAGGTATCTCAGTTTTATGCAAGTTTATCGGTTAACTTGAAAAGTGCGGAATGAAACCGATTAACTTGTGAACAGTAAATAATAAGCAATATGTAAGTGCAGTATGTAAAATATAAGGGTTCAGAGATTTGTTTTTGGAAGTTCGGACTTCAATGTCCTACGTCTCCCCTTCTTCCTCCTCGGAAGGTATCACTAGAAGATTTGATGAAAGTAGGCCTTCTACAAACACCCGATCCCGCAAATAGCAGCTACGAGAACTCCTAGTATCTCCACACCAATCCAAGCAGACGCAGCTGCTGGTTTACAACACTTGGTAATATTTTTCAAATGGCTTTTGAGAGCACGTTTGTTACAGACTCAATAAGATATTACAATGAAGTGCACGTATTTGAGACTGTAAATTTCTCTGGTTTCTAATACAAAGAAACTCGATTTAACAAGATGCAGCAGAGAATGACTCAAAGGTATATCAATGAAAAACAACAGTATGTTCTTCGAGTCTTGTGAGCTTTGAGTATGCTTCAATAAGGAATAGCTCGAGAATTCAATTTGGCAGCGTTTCAGCAATAGCGATGGCGAGAGATATTCTTTCAAAACATCTGCTATTTATAATCTTCGTTCAACGGTCGATTACTTCTGATAAGACAACAAAATCCTTTTTGAAATTCTGACAGTAGTACGCCGTCAATCTTGCTTCACTATATAGTAAATTGCGTATCGTCAGAGACAGAAATATGATTTCCATATATGTGCAATCCTGTTGAAACCGCCTCTGCCAATGTGTACTATTCTTCCAAAATTATTACCAATCTCGTCTCCTTAATTTCAGGAAATTTGAATGATTCTTGTTTTGGCCATCGATCTTTCCCAATTGAGTATACGATCGAATTTGAATCAACTTTATGCTTGCGCCTGAAACCATTTCTGTCGACAGATCTTTCTTTGATGAAGATGAATGAATAGTTCCTTGCTGTTGAAAGATCTATCGCGGTAAACAAAATTAAACCACTTGTAAATTTCAGCAATGATGACGTCATCATATCTCTTCCTCTACTGTAGCTGACGTCATCGCATCTGTTATATGACCTTTGTAGTTAGATCTGATGTTGACGTCATGATGTCTGATATTCTACTGTAGCTGACGTCATCATATCTGTTGATAGCAAACGATGTCGTGTTGAGCTTACTGTTACCAAACCTGTTGATAGCAAACGATGTCGCACTGTTTCCAAAAACAATACTGTAGCGAAATCTTTTGGCAGCAACGATGAAAGTACTGTTACAAGATCTGTCGAATATACTTAACAATGAATACGGCCCTTTCAATTGATAGAATCCTTTACTGTTTCAATACCTGTTGGCAGGTATTATCACCGATACAATAATCAAGTGCTGTTGGCAGATATCATTGATCTCAATGCTCCATTAACAGTAGATTTCTGACCCGATAACCCGAATAACCAAATCAATAAGTCCACTGTTCCAAGATCCGATTCTGATCAACCCAAATTCATAACTGTAACTCAAACCAATCACTGTTGTCAGCAACCTCTAATCTCTGTGAGAAGATTATTCTAAATTCATCGTTTAGGTCAAAATCTTTTCTTATTTTTGTTTTCACCAAAACTATAAATTTCATCCTAACAGTTTAGGATAGTACACATACACTATCAGCTCATGTAGAAACCAACAACTCTAGCTCACGCACTCTCCACACAACAGATCGTGCGAACCATCACTTCAGCTGGTAGGGTGGAAAAATCATGCAAAACCCACAAGAGTATATAGCAGCTTGGGAATCTCACACCATGAACTCAAACCTAAATGAAATAAGCTCTCGAAACTTAACCCGAAATGTGACCTAGGGCAGAATTTTTCGGACCAGATCAACTCTATTCTAAAGTATACCATGTTGGTCTCAAAACAAATCTAAGGGAAAATAGTATCAACTTACAACTCACGGCGACCTGAACTGAAAATCCAAATAATCAAAAATTGCAAAGAACAGCTCATCTCTACTAACGTCGCACTTCTTCTCCGACCTAACAGTGGCTCCAAGAAATGTTGGGAAATGATTGGTTTGGAAAGAGGAGTCCAACGGTACCAACCTTGCTCCAAGTTGAGCCGTCTACCACCGTCTATTTGAAAAGATAAGGTTCAGGTGAATAGTTTTGAGGGTTTCGCGATGGGGATACCAGCTCGGGCTCTCCAGGTATACGTAAGGTAGAAAATGGATAACACTTGGTCACAGTCTAAGTATATAATTTAAGCTCTCCCGATTTGATCTACAGTAACCACCGACCAGCTCAGGCCTCTCAACTGAGACCAGCTTGGGACGTCCAGCACGCGCAACACCACATCAGCTCAGCGCCAACAGATTAGCACGGGACCCTCAGAAAAGCTTAGAGCTTCCCAAACAGCACGAGAAATATCAGCTCGCTATCGTGGTTTCTTATTCCGACCATTCAGATCACATTTCAGCTGACCATTTCCTTTATGCTTTCTCACCATCTTTGAACCATGCCTTTGCTGGTTCAGATCAGATGATGGTGGACCAGATTTTACTCTATCTTTGTCAAGTCTGTTATTTAGCCAGCTGGGATTAGTGTTCTCAGGTGGAGCGTAGCCTATACCATTCTTGCCCATTTGGTTCAGCTTATCAGCGTTCTGGTCATCATATTAGACTTATTCAGTTGTGTCGTGTATTGAACTGGCTTTGAAAAAATTCAATTTCTTGAATTTTGCATATGCCAGATCTGATTGAGTATTAGTATCATACGAGGTGTTTGCTTCTGAGCTGAAGCCAAAGCCAGTTTTACCATCTAGTGGTTTCTGGGATTCCTACAGCTTGCTCAATTAAGCAGAAGATTTTTTCCAAGAGTTCATCACTTAATTTAATCTTGTGTTTTCAGATGCGATTTCATTGAAATTTATTTTAGCAAGTCATTTTCAGTACTTAACTCAGTCTCAATACTGTCAAACTTGTGGCAAAGGGATACACTCAAAGGCACGATTTTGACTTTGATGAAACTTTTCACCAGTCGCTATGTTCAAATCCATAAGGAAACTGCTAGCATAGCTGAATGGTATGGCTATGAGTATGGCAAATGGATGTGAGGACTGTGTTCTTTAATGGAAACATTAAGGAAGAAAAATATATGATGCAACTTGAGGGATTCACATCAGTTGGAAGCAAATATAAGGTTTGTAAGCTTCAGAGATCAATTTATGGTCTCAAGCAGTCATCGAGAAGTTGAAACATGAGATTTGGCTAAACGATTAAGGAATTTGGTTTTGTCAAGGGCCCGGAGGAACCGTGTGTTGGCACAGCGGCGGATCCGGATCCCGTTTCCCGGGGCGCAGCGGAAGTTTAAAATTTTGCACCGGGAATCGGTCAATACATAACAATCAAAGCATTAAAACATACATAGCATGTTTTAAAGAAGATACCTTGCTGGCGTCTAGGCACCTGGCTCCGACCAGATTCACAGGGAATCTGGCACTTCAACGGTAGGCGGCGGTAGATCTCCTAATCCGGTCCACGACTGGAATCACGCCTCCTTCGTCAGTATGCACTAGAAGTGCTGACGAATTTGTCACGAACGGAACCTCCTCGAGATCTCCTAATCCGGTCCACGACTGGAATCACGCCTCCTTCGTCAGTATGCACTAGAAGTGCTGACGAATTTGTCACGAACGGAACCTCCTCGTCGATGTGATCCGAACAAGTCCAACCAAGAATAAAACGGACGAAGGCCGGCGGGCGGCGGCGCAAGGCGGCGAGCGGCGGCCGTGAGGTGGAAGTGGAGAGGGGGGCGGCTAGTGCTAGGTCTAGGGTATGACAGTTGTGTTATGTGTAGCCCTAGACCAAGTCATGAATATAAAAGTGATACATGGGCTAGAACCAACCCAATGGGCCTAGGGCGGGCCCAGGTCCATATGAACATTCGGTTCATTCCTATCACCGTGGCTTCATCATAACAACGATCGATGATCTGATCGGACCGATCAACAAAGTTTCCAAAACTGAGTATTATGATGCGAAAACAATTTTTCAGACCACCTAGTCCAAAATTGCAGTTTAGCCCCTCAAGTTTCAAGGATAGTCAAACTAGCCCAAACTTTAGGGAAATTGCAATTTGCCCCCTGTCGACTCTTAGGAAGTCGCACTCACTAAATACCTCCTCCTATGCTCAACACATTGAGCTAAATTTCCGTGTGGGAATCATGAAGCCAGTACTTGTGTGACCCTCAATGGTTCAGGGATACAGCTAGCCGTGGGCTCACAATCATTGCGACTCCGAAATCACAATTTCGGACTTACCCATCGGATCATGGTAAAGCGCCTAGCAACATCGCCCCATGATCCCCTAGGTATCACTGATAGTGCCTGCAAGAACCAGTCGGTCATGGTTAGCGTACAGTACGGTCCTTTCAACACATATATCCCAATCAGATCAACCACCATTGGTACATCGAGAGTCGCTAGAGATCTAATAACTATGCATACATCTCGGAGATCAAATAGTGACATCACATGTGTTACTAGGTAAACCCATTTATCTAAAACATATCTAGTACTCTGGCCAGAGATTTATCACACTATTATCTCCTCAGATAGCATAGGATATCCATGCATAAAAGCGAGCGGTGAATCCTCGACAACGAAGCATCGACTCCTACATGCATCAGGTCCTCACCCAATCCCGCCACCTAATGACCCCAACTGAGTCGGTAAACGGGTCAAAGTGAGGCACCTATCATGTAGAGTCTCAATGACGTTTTGAGTAGTGAGGACTAATCAGTACAACCAAGATCTCGGACTTATCCACTCGATAAATGGTAACCACTTGGAAAGTCCGAACGAGGGTAGTTCGATAGATCACCAGGTCACTATCCATCTGCATGCTCAAAATATCACAATGTTCCCTACCAATGAAACGTGGTACTTCACATCGCATATGCTTGTCTCAAGCTCGGGCGGCCTTATCCTCATTTTGACGGCCCAATCGACTAGGAACGAGTTCATAATACACAGTGACTATTAGATGTGTTTCATGGTAGCCATCATATCCACTATCACATCTAACATACACTATGGTGCATTCTAGGTCTTTATCCAACACAATTGTTAACATTATAGCATAATGAAAATAAAGAATGCCATAAAAGTAATGCGAATTTCATAAATAAAGATCGTTATTCAAAGAGTCAATAAAACCCACACGCCACAAGTTGGCTAGTTGGGCATCTACTCTAACAATCTCCCACTTGTCCTAAAGCCAACTACTCATCAGACACAGTCCCATTGTTTCGCGATGTTTTTCAAACAATGGTCCTGGCAAGGGCTTCGTAAGTTTATCATCAATGTTGTCCGCAGAGGCGACTCTCTCGACTGCTATGTCACCTCTAGGCACAATATCCCGGATTATGTGGTATTTCCTCTGTATATGTTTGGATCTTTGGTGAGACCTAGGCAACGGCACCCGTGTTGTCGCAGTACATCGGGACTGGACCAACTCCATCAGGGATTACGCCCAACTCTTGGACGAAATTCCTTATCCAAACCGCCTCTTTAGCAGCAGCTGATGCTGCGATGTACTCAGCCTCAGTGGTTGAATCCGCCATGGTGTCTTGCTTGGAACTCTTCCAAGAGACAACACCACCATTGAGCATGAATACAAATCCAGAGGTTGACTTCGAATCATCCACGTCACATTGGAAGTTCAGTGTAGCCTTCCAATTTCAGTTCACCACCCCCATAGACCATGAACATATTCTTAGTCCTTCGTAAGTACTTAAGAATATCTTTCACGGCCTTCCAATTCATTTGGCCGGGGTTGGCTTGGTAACGGCTCGTGACACTCAGAGCATATGCGATATCCGGTCTAGTTGAGATCATGCCATACATAATACTACCTATTGTCGAGGCATATGGCACACGTGTCATACTCTCTATCTCCTCATCAGTCTTTGGACACATAGACTTAGATAGAGTGACCCCGTGGCACATAGGTAGGTGTCCTCTCTTGGACTCTTCCATAGAGAACCGCTTAAGTATGGTGTCGATGTAGGTAGCTTGGGTGAGTCCAAGCATCCTTTTCGATCTATCTCGATAGATCTGTATTCCAAGAATATAGGATGCTTCACCCATGTCCTTCATCGAGAATCTACTAGAAAACCAAACTTTAGTTGACTGCAACATTCCTACATCATTCCCAATGAGTAGAATGTCATCAACATAAAGCACAAGGAATGTCACACCATTCTTAACTACCTTCTTATATACACATGGCTCCTCGGGATTCTTGATGAAACCAAATTCCTTAATTATTTCATCGAATCTCAGGTTCCAACTTCTCGATGCTTGTTTGAGACCGTAGATCGATCTCTGAAGTTTGCATACTTTATGCTCACTTCCTACAGATGTGAAACCCTCGGGCTGCGTCATATAGATCTCTTCCTTAATGTTTCCATTAAGGAACGCAGTTTTCACATCCATTTGCCATATCTCATAGTCGTACCATGCGGCTATGTCAAGTAGTATTATAATTGACTTGAACATTGCGACTGGTGAAAAGGTTTCATCATAGTCAACACCTTGCCTTTGAGTGTAACCTTTCGCGACCAGTCGTGCCTTGTAGGTCAGTACCTTACCATCAGGCCCGAGTTTTCTCTTGTATATCCATTTGCACGCAATAGGAACAATTCCTTCGGGAGGATTAACAAGAGTCCAAACTTGATTCGCATGCATTGAGTCAATCTCAGACTGCATTGCTTCAAGCCACAAATTAGAATCAGCATCGGAAATTGACTCCTTGAAAGTTCTTGGATCACATCCAATAACTTGATCACTTTGATCATCCTCAAGGAGGAAACCATATCTTTCAAGAGCCCTAGGAATCCTTTCAGATCTCCTAGGCGCGACCATTTCTGGTATTGTCTCTTGAGGTGCGGGAGATTCACTTGGTACTTCAGTTGGTACTCGAACCTCTTCGAGTTCTACTATCTTGCCTTTTCTATCAAGAAGAAACTCCCTTTCCATAAAGGTGGCATTTCTAGAAACAAACAATTTTGTTTCATTGGGATAGTAGAAGCAGTATCCAATAGAATTCTTTGGATACCCAATGAAGTAACATAAGATGGATCTATTATCCAGCTTATCTCCCACTGTCTGCTTCACGTAAGCAGGACATTCCCAAATCCTCATGTATGAGTATTTGGGCAGCTTGCCCATCCATATCTCATATGGAGTCTTATCCACCGTCTTGGTGTGGAAATTGTTCAACAACATTACCGCCGTTTCGAGCGCATAGCCCCAAAACGAGGTAGGAAGTTCAGTGAAGCTCATCATAGATCGAACCACCACCGTCTTGGTAGTGGAAATTGTTCAACAACATTACCGCCGTTTCGAGCGCATAGCCCCAAAACGAGGTAGGAAGTTCAGTGAAGCTCATCATAGATCGAACCATGTCCATCAAGGTTCGATTACGATGCTCCGCTACACCATTGAGTTGTGGTGTGGTCGGAGGGGTCCACTGTGAGAGAATCTCATTCTCTTTAAGATAGTATTGAAATTCAGCACTTAAGTATTCTCCACCTCGATCGGATCGAAGTACTTTAATACTTTTCCCCAACTGATTTTCTACTTCAGCCTTGAATTCTTTGAACCTTTCAAAGGATTCAGACTTGTTCTTCATTAAGTACAAGTACCCTTACCTAGAGTGATCATCGGTAAAGGTGATGAAGTATGTGTGACCGTACTTAGTACTAATGCTAAGTGGGCCACACACATCAGTATGGATCAAATCCAAAAGGCCTTGAGCACGTTCAGGATTGCCCTTGAAGGGTTGTTTAGTCATTTTTCCCTTGAGACAAGATTCACAAGTCGGTAGGGAGTTAATGTCAGATGTATCAAACATGTCACTCCTAACCAACTTGTTCATCTTACTCAAGGAAATATGACCTAGCCTAGCGTGCCAAAGTTGAGCTGGGTTTAAGCTATCGTTTTTCCTTTTAATTGTTGTTGTATATGTTTCCACATCGAGAGTTGGAACTTCTTTTAATTTTAAGGTGTATAAATCGTTTTCGCGTTCCCCAATTCCAATCAAACATTCATTCTTATATATATTGCAAATCGAATTAGCAAAAAGACAAGAATATCCATCACTATCAAGCATAGAAACAGAAATAATGTTCTTTATTAACTCGGGAACAAACAAAAAGTTTCTCAATAACAACTTAAAATTCGAAGACAGAAATAAATAAACATCTCCTATAGCTACTGCAGCAACTGTTGGCGCAGCGGCGGATCCGGATCCCGTTTCCTGGGGCGCAGCGGAAGTTTAAAATGCACCGGTAATCGGTCAATACATAAAAATAAAGGCATTAAAACATACATAGGATGTTTTAAAGAAGATACCTTGCTGACGTCTAGACGCCTGACTCCGACCAGATTCACAGGCGGCGGTAGATCTCCTAATCCGGTCCACGACTGGAATCACGCCTCCTTCGTCAGTCTGCACTAGAAGAGCTGACGAATTTGTCACGAACGGAACCTCCTCGTCGACGTGATCGTAACAAGTCCAACCACGAAGAAAACGGAAGGAGGAGGGCGGTGGCCGGTGGGCGGCGGTGCAAGGCGGCGAGCGGCGGCCGTGAGGTGGAAGTGGAGAGGGGGGCGGCTAGTGCTAGGTCTAGGGTATGAGAGTTTTGTTATGTTGTAGCCCTAGACCAAGTCATGTATATAAAAGTGATACATGGGCTTGAACCAACCCAATGGGCCTGGGGCGGGCCCAGGTCCATATGAACATTCGGTTCATTCATATCACCGTGGCTTCATCATAACTCCGATCGACGATCTGATCGGATCGATCAACACAGTTTCCAAATCTGAGTATTATGATGTGAAAACAATTTTTCAGACCACCTAGTCCAAAATTGCAGTTTAGCCCCTCAAGTTTCAAGGATAGTCAAACTAGCCCAAACTTTAGGGAAATTACAATTTGACCCTATCGACTTTTATGAAGTCGCACTCCCTAAATACCTCCTCCTATGCTCAACACACTGAGCTCAATTTCCATGCGGGAATCGTGAAGCCAGTACTTGTGTGACCCTCAATGGTTCAGGGATACAGCTAGCCGTGGGCTCACAACCATTGCGACTCCGAAATCACAATTTCGGACTGACCCATCGGATCATGGTAAAGCGCCTAGAAACATCGCCCCATGATCCCCTAGGTATCACTGATAGTGCCTGCAAGAACCAGTCGGTCATGGTTAGCGTACAGTACGGTCCTTTCAACACATATATCCCGATCAGATCAACGACCATTGGTAAATCGAGAGTCGCTAGAGATCCAATAACTATGCATACATCTTGGAGATCAAATAGTGACATCACGAGTGTTACTAGGTAAACCCATTTACCTAAAACACATTTAGTACTCTGGCCAGAGATTTATCACACTATTATCTCCTCAGATAGCATAGGATATCCACATCTAATAGTCACTGTGTATTCTGAACTCGTTCCTAGTAAATTGGGCCGTCAAAATGAGGATAAGGGGCCCAAGCTTCAGACTAGCATCTGCAATGTGAAGTACCACGTTTCATTGGTAGGAACATTGTGATGTTCTGAGCATGCAGATGGATAGTGACTTGGTGATCTATCGAACTACCCTCGTTCGGACTTTCCAAGTGGTTACCATTTGTCGAGTGGATAAGTCCGAGGTCTTGGTTGTACTGATTAGTCCTCACTACTCGAAACGTCATTGAGACTCTACATGATAGGTGCCTCACTTTGACCCGTTTATCGACTCAGTTGGGGCCATTAGGTGGCGGGATTGTGTGAGGACCCGATGCATGTAGGAGTCGATGCTTCGTTGTCGAGGATTCGTCGCTCGCTTTTATGCGTGGATATCCTATGCTATCTGAGGAGATAATAGTGTTATAAATCTCTGGCCAGAGTACTAGATGTGTTTTAGTTAAATGGGTTTACCTAGTAACATACGCGATGGCACTATTTGATCTCCGAGATGTATGCATAGTTATTAGATCTCTAGCGACTCTCGATGTACCAATGGTCGTTGATCTGATAGGGATATATGTGTTGAAAGGACCGTACTGTACGCTAACCATGACCGACTGGTTCTTGCAGACACTATCAGTGATACCTAGGGGATCATGGGGCGATGTTGCTAGGCTCTTTACCATGATACGATGGGTAAGTCCGAAATTGTGATTTCGGAGTCGCAATGGTTGTGAGCCCACGGCTAGCTGTATCCCTGAACCATTGAGGGTCACAAAAGTACTGGATTCACGATTCCCGCACGGAAATTAAGCTCAATGTGTTGAGCATAGGAGGAGGAAATTAGGGAGTGCGACTTCCTAAAAGTCAACAGGGGTCAAATTGCGATTTCCCATAGTTGAGGGGCTAAACTGCAATTTTGGACTAGGTGGTCTGAAAAATTGTTTTCGCATCATAATACTCAGTTTTGGAAACTGTGTAGATTGGTCCGATCAGATCGTCGATCAGAGTTATGATGAAGCCACGGTGATGGAAATGAACCGAATGTTCATATGAACCTGGGCATGACCCAGGCCCATTGGGCCTGTCCTAGCCCATCACTAGTCTACATATGCATGGCCTAGGGTTGATGTATGGCACACTACACAAAACAAAACCCTAGCCTCCAAGCGCCGCCCACCCCTCTCCTCCACGCCTCTCTCGGCCGCCGCCGCTTGCCGATCGGACTCGTTCCGATCACCTTGTCATGGAGATTTCGTTCGTGGAAAATTCGTCAGCTCTTCTAGTGCAGACTGACGAAGGAGTCCTGTTTCCAGTCGTGGACCGGATTAGGAGATCTACCGCCGCCTACCGTTGAAGTGCCAGATTCCCTGTGAATCTAGTCGGAGCCAGGCTCCTAGACGCCAGCAAGGTAACGCTCTAAAACATCCTATGTATGTTTTATTGCATTATATTTGTTATGTATTGAACGTTTCCGGGGCAAATTTTGAAAATTCCACTGCGCCCCCGGGAACGGGATCCGGATCCGCCACTGCGCCAACAGTGGTATCAGAGCCAAGGCTCGGATCTATCAATACATAATTTGTGCCTTATTGCATCAAATCACAAATTTTTCGAAAATAAAAAAAAAACGCACGGCGGCACTGTAGCTGCGCGCAGTTACGGTGCCTATGGCTGGCCACCGTGCGTGATTGTCATGCACGGTGGCGTGCGGCACCTGCCGCCCACCTGCGCACGGTGTGCGCGAAGGTGGCCGCCCCCATGCGCAACTGTTGCGCGTGGGGGCGCGCGCAGCGTGCGGCAGTGTGCCGCACGCTGTGCTGGCGGCGGGCGCCGCCGTGTGGCCGCCTTACGGCGAACCCGAGGTGGTGTTGCGACACTGTTTTTGACTTCATGGGTTTGCTTCGGGCCTGTCCCGGGCAGCTCGAGGAGTTTTCGGGCCAATATTTGATATTGGGCCATTTTGGTCGGACCAAAATTGATTTTTGGAAATTTTGAGATTTTGGGCCTAAAATCGTTTTAAGCCCAATATGATGCAATTAAAATAGACAAAATATGATTTTATTTATAAAATATGATTTTATAATTAAAATATGATTTTGTTGGGAAATTATCAAATTTGATTTGATTATTTAATTTATGTCAATTATTTGAATTGATTGTATGTTTGGGATGATCGAGAGCCGTGCCCAATATGTTAGGTGTATGCTAGGTTTTGCGAATTTTGGTTGTAATATTGTTGATATTATTTCTAAGTGGGCCTGGTTTATGGCCCGTTCCCACCCCTTTAAAATTGTATCCCAACGTATCATGGATATTTAATTGTAAATATTAGATTTAGTGGGAGGACTTTTGAAGATGGTGGAGATGATGATCAAAGATATTAAAGATCGAAGATTTGTAAAACCGGAAGCTAATGTAATATGATTGCATTGCATACTGCATTTCACCTAGGACTGGACCTAGGTCCGTGATTGGCAGCCACGGACCGCATAGCTCTCGCTATCAATCATCCCAAATTTTATATATGCGATATATGTTTGTTGAATCCGCATTTTAAATTATGATTTAAAATTAATGAGACCGAATTTTCAAAATTAAAATCACTCATTTTAAATATGATTTAAAATTAATATCAAGATTAAAAGTTTATTCGATAAACTAAGGGAATTTAAATTTGTTTAAATTTTCCTACCTTTCATCAACAATGAGTGTACGTCGATGCTACCCGTATACATAGCCCGGCTCATATTATTGAGGGGGTTATGTATGCCGGAAAGCTGTACACGTCATTGACACTCGCTGTGAGTTGGTTGGAACTCCCTTTAACGTTGGCTCATATTATTGGGGACGTTAAGGGGACCGTCCTTCAACTCGACATTGATGAGTCATCTTGACACGTGATAGTAATCGGCGTCATATTATTGTGCCCTTACTGGACGTGAGGTAAATACATGGAGGTTGCACCGGTTGCAATTGGGCTATACCTTTTAAGGGTCATGGTTGGCTGATATTATTCGGGACCATGATCGCTTGATTGGACTCTGTGTACCCACTAAGAAAACTTGCTTTCTCGATTTCATTAGAGGGTGGTGAAATCGTTCATATTATTGGGCCCTTACTGGACGTAAGGTAAATACATGGAGGTTGCACCTGGTGCAATTGGACTCTACCTTTTCAGGGTCATGGTTGGCTGATATTATTCGGGACCATGATTTCTTGATTGGACTCTGTGTACCCACTAAGGAAACTTACTTTCTTGATTTCATTAGAGGATGGTGAAATTGTTAAAATAGTGGGAGGGTAATTCATAAAACTAAATGACCTTGTTTATGTCTTAGCGTTTTTCATATATAATTAGTAATGCATGTCTGTTTTTCCTATCAGTATAAACTGCTATTAAAAATATCTTCGATCAAAAATCCACTTGCTGCTATACTGGATAGAAACAAGTTCACTGGTTTGAAATACCAAGATTGGCTTCGAAACCTCAAAATTGTTTTGGCTTCGGAGAAACTTCTCTACACGCTAGAGAAGACCCCTCCGAAGGAAGCCCCTGCCGATGCCAGTCCTGACGAGCTGGCAAAGCTGGACAAATGGTGGGACGACGAGCTTAAGGCATGGTGCTATGTGATAGCATCAATGTCTAACGAAATGCAGCGGCGTTTTGATAAGACGGAGTATGCTGCTGGCATACACCTTCATCTCAAGGAGCTCTATGGGGAGAACTCTCGGACTGAGAGGTTCACTACTGTCAAGGAGCTCGTGACGAGCCGCATGCGCGATGGGACTTCGGTCCGCGAGCATGGGGTTCGTATGATTGGACTCATTGAGAAGCTAGTGGGCCTTGATATCATGCTTCCACATGAGCTGTCTGTGGATCTGCTTCTCCTCTCACTCCCTGCTGCATTCGACCCCTTTGTGGTCAACTTTAACATGAACAAGCTGGAAGCCACCCTTGAAGAGGTGGTGAACATGCTTGTCGTGTTCGAGGAGACCACAAAGCAGGAGAAGCCCGTCCTCCTTATGGGATCTTCTTCCTCTGTGAAGAAGGGGCCCAAACGCAAGGGTAAGAAACGTTCTGCCCCTGCGAAGGAGGAAAAGCCCGCCAAGAAGCCCAAGGCAAGGACTTCAAAGCCAAACAAATCTGAGGATGTTTGCCACCACTGTCACAAGCCTGGACACTGGAGGAGGAACTGTAAGGATTACGTCGAGCAGTTGCGAACTGCAAAAGGTATATTCTACAATGAAATAAATATGTCTCTTAACTCGACTTCTTGGGTACTTGATACCGGATGTGGATCTCATATCTGCAATGATTTGCAGGTAATGACAAGAAGTCGGCGTCTTAGAGAGGATGAGACCCACTTGAGGCTTGGCAACGGAGCAAGGGTTGCTGCTGTAGCTATAGGAGATGTTTACTTATTTCTGTCTTCAAATTTTAAGTTGTTATTGAGAAACGTTTTCTTTGTTCCCGAATTAATAAAGAACATCATTTCTGTTTCTATGCTTGATAGTGAAGGATATTCTTGTCATTTTGCTAATTCGATTTGCAATATATACAAGAATGAATGTTTGATTGGAATTGGGGAACGCGAAAACGATCTATACACCTTAAAATTAAAATAAGTTCCAATTCGCGATGTGGAAACACATACAACAACTATTAAAAGGAAAAACGATAGCCTGAACCCAGCACAACTTTGGCACGCTAGGCTAGGTCATATTTCCTTGAGTAGGATGAACAAGTTGGTTAGGAGTGACATGTTTGATGTGTCTGACATTAACTCCCTACCGACTTGTGAGTCTTCTCTCAAGGGAAAAATGACTAAACAACCCTTCACGGGCAAGCTTGAACGTGCTCAAGGCCTATTGGATTTGATCCACACTGATGTGTGTGGCCCACTTAGCATTGGTACTAAGTACGGTCACACATACTTCATCACCTTTACCGATGATCACTCTAGGTATGGCTACTTGTACTTAATGAAGCACAAGTCTGAATCCTTTGAAAGTTCAAAGAATTCAAGGCTGAAGTAGAAAATCAGTTAAGGAAAAGTATTAAAGCACTTCACCGATCGAGGTGGAGAATACTTGAGTGCTGAATTTCAAGACTATCTTAAAGAGAATGGGATTCTCTCACAGTGGACCCCTCCGGCCACACCACAACTAAATGGTGTAGCGGAGCGTCGTAATCGAACCTTGATGGACATGGTTCGATCTATGATGAGATTCACTGAGTTTCCTACCTAGTTTTGGGGCTATGCGCTCGAAACGGCGGTGATGTTGTTGAAAAATGTCCACACCAAGGCGGTGGATAAAACTCCATTTGAGATATGGATGGGCAAGCCGCCCAAATACTCATACATGAGGATTTGGGGATGTCCTGCTTACGTGAAGCAGACAGTGGGAGATAAACTGGATAATAGATCCATCTTATGTTACTTCATTGGGTATCCAAAGAATTCTATTGGATACTACTTCTACTATCCAAATGAAACAAAAGTGTTTAGTTTCTAGAAATACCACCTTTATGGAAAGGGAGTTTCTACTTGATAGAAAAGGCAAGATAGTAGAACTCGAAGAGGTTCGAGAACCATCTGAAGAACCAAGTGAGTCTCCCGCGCCTCAAGAGCCAGTACCAGAAATGGTCTCACCTAGGAGATCCGAAAAGGTTCCTAGGGATCCTGATAGATATGGTTTCCTCCTTGAACGATGATCAAAGTGATAAGTTATTGGATGTGATCCAAGAACTTTCAAGGAGGCAATTTCCGATGCCGATTCTAATTTGTGGCTTGAAGCAATGCAATCTGAGATTGACTCAATGCATGCAAACCAAGT
>KQ990041.1:209030-229119 GCA_001598015.1 Dorcoceras hygrometricum | reverse complement strand
GATCATCAGGTCACTATCCATCTGCATGCTCAGAACATCACAATGTTCCCTACCAATGAAACGTGGTACTTCACATCGCAGATGCTAGTCTCAAGCTCGGGCGGCCTTATCCTCATTTTGACGGCCCAATCGACTAGGAACGAGTTCAGAATACACAGTGACTATTAGATGTGTTTCATGATAGCCATCATATCCACTATCACATCTAACATACACTATGGTGCATTCTAGGTCTTTATCCAACAAAATTGTTAACATTATAGCATAATGAAAATAAACAATGCCATAAAAGAAATGCGAATTTCATAAATAAATATCGTTATTCAAAGAGTCAATAAAACCCACACGCCACAAGTTGGCTAGTTGGGCATCTACTCTAACACCGTGCGTGTACAGGAAGTTGATAAAGGACATTGTGACATCCCTCGTACTTACGTTGATGACATTGTACTCATTGAGAATGACGTAGGAACGCTGCAGTCAACAAAAGTATGGCTCTCTAGAAAGTTTGCGATGAAGGACTTAGGTGAAGCATCCTATATTCTATGAATTAAGATCTATAGAGATAGATTAAAAGGAATGCTCGGACTCACCCAAGTGACCTACATCGACACCATACTTAATAATTTCTCTTTGGAGGAGTTCAATAGAGGACATCTACCTGTGTGTCATAGTGTTACTCTATCAAAGTCGATGTCTCTAAAGACTGACGAGGAGATATAGATGATGACACATGTGCCGTATGTATCGGAAATAGGTAGAATAATGTATGGTATGATATCTAATAGGCCTGATGTCATCTATGCTATGAGTGTCATGAGCATATTCCAAGCTACGAGCAGCTCAGATCGCCTGCTCTATCTTTTTGGCTTTTTGTTTCAGCTTTAACCTCCTCAATGATTGTGATAGCTTCTCATACTCATGGACCATTTTTTTACAGCAAAAAAAGAGGTTCTCACATGTAAATTCAACTTTATAGAAATCAAATACCTCATCACTGTCATCTGTCATGAGACAATGTACTTATTCTTGCCCACTCTCACTAGATGAGCTGCTTTAGGTACTTGAATCTGAATCAAAATCCGCCCATTTGTTGTTCAAGTACTTTGCGGTCATTATTTTTTGAAAGTCTTTCTACTGCTTCTATCACGCCTCCGATCTGATGTGTTAAGATAAAATTTATAAGTTTTGGTGATAACGAAAACTAGACTAAGAACTGAACATAAGACTAAGATCTGTATCTTAAGTAATCGTGCTTTCGAGGGAAGTAAGAATTTAGTTCTGCACACTTCACGCTCTCTTCTATCATTCTCTCAGTCGCTGGTTCTTCAAAGTTTATTTTCACATTTCGACATACCAGCTTATACCATCTCGAAGAACATTCCTTCAGTTCTTTATTAGAAAAACCTTCGAGATATCTTCTGGTTTACATTTGTAAACAAATTTCATTGTAAAGAAACCAGAAGATTTACAGAACTTTATTGTATCATGTTCATTGTAAAATCAGATTAGAGTCTGTAACGAACGTGCTTTTTGTAGCAGTTCGAAAAATCATTTGATTGTAAACAGCAGTGTGTTTTGCCTTGTATTTGGAGTTGCTAGGAGTTCATTGTGGGCGAGGCTCAAGTGATCGGGTGTCTACAGAATCTGTACACATCAAATCTTCTAGTGGAACCTTCCTGAAAAGGAAGAAGGTGAGACGTAGGATTTAAGATCCGAACTTCCGGAAACAAATTCTCGACTCTATCTTTTACTTACTTGCATCGTATTTATTGTTAACTGTTCCCTGTTTAATCGGTTTCTTTCCGCACAATATTTGTTAACCGAGAAAACAGATTTGGATTGAGAGCCTCAGATCTGGTCACTCAGATCTGAGTTAAGCGAAGGCTTGTAAAAACAGTTTTAAGGTTTCGAAAAATAAAAATCTAAGGAGTTCATTCAACCCCCCCTATGAACTCCTAAGCTCATTTTAACTATATTTTCGATTCCATTGATCCTATCAATTGGTATCAGAGCATGAAAATCTCAGTTATTGAACAGTCTGATCTTTGTGCTTACATATTTAAATATGTCTACGTCTCACAATAAAATTCCTACGTTATCTAAGGAGGAGTATGACGATTGGAAGACCAGGATGCAAGCCCATTTAGCCGCGCAAGATTATGGCATGTGGTACGTCATTACAGATGGACCCATGAAGATTGTGAAGGCTAATACGGCGATGGCGATTACAGCTGGTGCTCCACAGTGGATAGAAAAGACCAGAATGGAGTATACACCAGAAGATAAGAAAAAGGCGAATTTGGACAATGTGGCGAAGGACATTCTATATAAGACGCTGGATAAAAATATGTTCAACAAGATAAAGACCTGCACCACTGCCAAGGAGATCTGGGAGAAGTTGACGCAAATCTGTGAAGGCAATGACGAGACCAAAGAGAACAAGCTAACAGTTGCCCAGCAGAAATATGAATCGATAAGATGCGAGAGGGAGAGACCATGGTGGAATTCGACGAGAGATTCAGTGCTGTTGTGATTGAGCTGACCAGTCTGGGAAATGAATATAGCAACAGAGAGTTGGCCCTCAAAGTGATGAGAGCACTACCGAGAGAGTGGGATGTTAAGACAATGGCGATGAGAGAGTCTAAGGATCTGAAAAAGCTTGAACTACACGATCTCCTCACAAATCTGAAAGCATATGAGATTGAGCTGGAGACCAGATCTGAGGATGGACCATTAACCTCCCAACGGACAAAGGCTCTTGCTGCAACAACATCTGAATAGTGCTCACCTATAAAGACAGCAGAGCAACTGAGTAACGACGTCATGTCCCTCTTGTTCAAGAAGTTTGGGAAATTTATGAGAAGAACTCAAAACCCTTATTTTCTTATAACAAGGCACACAAATCTGAAAAGATCTCTACTGATTTAAATTGTTATAACTGTGGTCGACTAGGGCATTTCGCAACAGATTGCAACAGGCCCAAGAAAGATGAGAAGAGCTCCACAGAGCGATCCAAAGAAAGGTCCACAGAAAGAAGACGTAACAGATTTGAGAAGAGGCACAACAAAAAGAATGATCGAAAAGTACTTGTTGCAGAGAAGAACAACAAGAATTGGGCAGACTCAGACTCGGAGACAACATCAAGCAGTTCTTCCAGCGAGAGTGAGCAAGAAGATGTCCACTGCTTGATGGCCAACCAATCTACGGATGATGAGGTATTTGAATTTTCCAACAGTGAATTTACACGAGAGGACCTCATCAATTCACTCAACGAAATGGTCCATAAGTACCGAAAGCTATCTCAGCCATTCGAGGAGATCAAAGCTGAAAACGGATGTTTGAAAAATCGGTTGAATCAAGAACTGCTCAGCTTGAGGATACTGACAGTTTGTTAGAGTAGATGCCCAACTAGCCAACTTGTAGCGTGTGGGTTCATAGACTCTTGTATGAAACGATCTTTATATATGATATTCGCATTTATTTATGGCATTCTTTACTTTCATTGTGTTGTATAATGATTAATAATTGCGTTGAGTAAAGACCTAGAATGCACTATAGTGTATGTTAGATGTGATAGTGGGTATGACGGCTATCATGAAACACATCTAATAGTCACTGTGTATTCTGAACACGTTCCTAGTCGATTGGGCCGTCAAAATGAGGATAAGGCCGCCCGAGCTCGAGACTAAGCATCTGCGATGTGAAGTACCATGTTTCATTGGTAGGGAACATTGTGATGTTCTGAGCATGCAGATGGATAGTGACCTGGTGATCTATCGAACTACCCTCGTTCGGACTTTCCAAGTGGTTACCATTTGTCGAGTGGATAAGTCCGAGGTCTTGGTTGTACTGATTAGTCCTCACGACTCGAAACGAAATTGAGGCTCTACATGATAGGCGCCTCACTTTGACCCGTTTGCCGACTCACTTGGGGTCGTTAGGCGGCGGGATTGAGTGAGGCCCTGATGCATGTAGGAGTCGATGCATCATTGTCGAGGATTCACCGCTCGCAGACATGCGTGGATATCCTATGTTATCTGAGGAGACGATAGTGTATAAATCTCTGGCCAGAGTACTAGAAGTGTTTTTGGTAAATGGGTTTACCTAGTTACACTCGCGATGTCACTATTTGATCTCCAAGATGTGTGCATAGCAAAAGATGTATAACGACTCTTGATTCACCAATGGTCGTTGATCTGATCGGGATATATGGATTGAAAGGACCGTACTGTACGCTAACCATGACCAACTGGTTCTTGCAGGCACTATCAGTGATACCTAGGGGATCATGGGGCGATGTTGCTAGACGCTCTTATCATGATCCGATGGGCAAGTCCGGAATTGTGATTCCGGAGCCACAATGGTTGTGGGCCCACGGCTAGCTGTATCCCTGAACCATTGAGGGTCACACAAGTACTGGATTCGAGATTCCCGCACGGATACTGAGCTCAATGGGTTGAGCATAGGAGGAGGATTTTAGGGAGTGCGACTTCCCAAAAGTCAACAGGGGACAAATTGCAATTTCCAAAAGTTGGAGGACTAAATTGAAATTTAGGGTTGGATGATCTGAAAAATTGTTTTTCATATCATATCATTTAGTTTTGGAAACTTAGTCAATCGGTCCGATCTGATCGGCGATCGGATTTACGTTGAAGTCGCAGCGATAGATATCGTCATTTGGACCCGGGCCCGTTGGGCCGGTCCAAGTCCATTGCTAGTCTATTTAATTAGACTTAAGGCTTAATTGATGATAACTTAACAAGTGATTCACATCACACAACCCTAACCCTAAAGCACGGCCGCCCCCTCTCTTTCTCCTCCCACGCCGCCGCCGTTTCCCGACGTCGGCCGCCGCCCCCCGCCCGCCGTTGATTGATCGGACTTGCTTCAATCAGTTTTTCGAGGAGAATCCGTACGTGCAGATCTCGTCAGGCCTTCTAGTTCAGGCTTATGAAGGAGTCTCCATCTACTAAGCACCCTATGAATGGTTCGTAGTTTATAGTGCTGTTTTATTGTATTGAACGTTTCCCGGCCTAATTTTATTCTTCCGCTGCCTCGCCGGGAGACGGGATCCGGATCCGCCACCGCTTCCCATTCACAGTTTACAAACTGAGTTGAGTAAGCTGAAGATTGAGAATGATCTTTTGAGAACTAAGTCCTGTGAGCTCTCATCTGAAAATGAGAGATTTCAAGTGATGAGCTCCTAGACTAAGTCTTCTGTTTCCTTAGGTAAGCTGCATGAGACCCAGAAGCCATTGAATGATAAATCTGGCTTAGGTTTCAGTTTTCATGAAAACAGCTCTGAGGGAACGAGTACTCAGTTAGATCTGGCTGGTGACAAGTTCAAGAAAATGAATTTTGTTAAAGCCCGTGTGATACACGATTTATGTGAGTCGGTTAAGTACGATGATCAGATCTCACCATAGTTGAACCATAAGGGCAAAAGTGGTATTGGTTATACCAAGCCTGAGAACTCTAAGCCCAGCTGGCTAACGAACAGACTTGAGAAGGACAAAGCGAAAGCTGGACCTAAATCATCTGTTTCGAACCAGCAAAGGCTTGGTTCAAAGAAGGCCAAATCTGTATGGGTAAAGGTTC
Organism: Dorcoceras hygrometricum; assembly: GCA_001598015.1. Taxonomy (NCBI): domain Eukaryota; kingdom Viridiplantae; phylum Streptophyta; class Magnoliopsida; order Lamiales; family Gesneriaceae; genus Dorcoceras; species Dorcoceras hygrometricum. Next base: position 223,518 of record KQ990041.1, on the reverse strand, counting down.
AGCCCAAGCATGATCTGAATGGTCAAAGTGCGAAGCCAAATCTCAACAGATCACATAAGATTTCTACACGAACCCTTGTGGATGTCCATACTGGGAAAACTGTAAAACTAATTCTAGTATGGGTCACGAAAGGGGTAATCCGATCTGAACACAAGTAAAGTTGGGTACCAAAAGTTTATTTTCTTGATAGCATGATAACGGGTACAGAGCTTCAGAAGAATCAAGCATATGGTATCTGGACAGTGTCTGTGCAAGGCACATGACTGGTAACTCAAAGCTGTTATCAGATCTGACGCCACACAAAGGACCCAAAATTGTATTTGGCGCCAATTCACACGGTAACACTGTGGGTAAGGGTAAGCTTACCCATGTTAATCTTTCAATTAATGGTATTCTAGTTGTTGAGAATTTGTGCTATAAGATGATTAGTATAAGTCAGTTTTGTGACAATGGTTACACAGTTAACTTAAAAAGCACACGTGCACAGTTCAGAATCCAGATGGTATGACAGTGTTAGTAGGAAACAGATCTGGGAATACCTACATTGTCAACTGGTCAGAGCATCTGGGATCTAAAAAGATTTGCCTAGCATCTGACTCTTCCAAGGGCTGGCTGTGGAACCAGAGAATGAACCATCTAAACTTCAAAACACTTGCCATATCTGTTCTGCATGTCAACTGGGAAAACAGATTCGTTCTACTTTTAAAGAAAAGCGGTATTCGTTCTTTCCGAAGATAGAGCATTTACATATGGATTTTTTTGGTCCAATACCCGTAACCAGCTTAGGGGGAACAAATTACACCCTGGTTGTTGTTGATGATTTTACAAAATTTTCATGGGTGTTGTTTTTAAAATCAAAAGATCAAACCACTGACCAGTTGATTAAGCTTTTAAAACGTTTACAAAATGACAAATCTTGTACTGTCAACCGGATAAGGAGTGATAGAGGTACTGAGTTTTTAAATCATAAGTTATCCTCTTATCTGGAAGACATTGGAATAAATCATCAGCTTTCAGCAGCTAGAACTCCTCAGCAGAACGGGTTAGCTGAGAGGAGAAACCGTACTTTAAAAGAAGCTGCTCGATTTATGATTGCATATTCTGGTATTTCTCAAATATTCTGGGCAGAAGAAGTTAATACATCTTGCTTCACTCAAAACAGATCTATGATTAACAAGATTCGTGGTGTTACCCCATATGAGATCTGGACTGGCAAGAAACCTGACATATCTTATTTCAGGGTGTTTGGATGCATATGTTTCATTCATAATAATGGTAAAAAGCACCTAACAACTTTCGATGCCAAATCTGATGCAGGTTTGTTTCTTGGATACTCAGCTGTGAGCAAAGCATACAGAGTGTTTAACAACTGGAGCTTGACGGTTGAAGAATCAGCTCACGTGGTATTTGATGAAACCAGCTTTTTTTCCAACTCATCTGCGAGCTTACATGATCTGTGCACACGTCTGGAATCTACCAGCTTAGATGAATCAAGTGATGACGTGCCAAATATTCGACATTCAGCTGAGATACAACCAGCTCTGGACACACCACACGATAATGTGCAAGCAGATCTGACAGGTAACATAGAAGTCATTGATTTGACTAATGTTGACCCAGTACAGAACAGATCTCATCTAGTGTGCCAGTTGCGGGGAGTGGAAAACTGTTGGAAAAAAGTTGCGCAAGCAGATTCTACAATATATCAATTGGTATCTGATCCAAATCTGGAACAAATTTCACATCAATTGAGATCAAGACCAGCTTCAGATCAACAAGCTATCAACAAAAATCATCAAATGGTATCTAATGAAGCCATTCAACCAGACATCCAAGCAGAACAAGGAGCAAATCCATTCGGATCTGATCTTTGGTGGAATAGGCATCATCCACCCGAGAATATCATAGGTTACATTCACTCTCATGTTCGCACACGAGGCCAGCTTATGCATGAGTTCTTCAATTCAGCATTCATTTCACATATAGAACCAAAGCTGATAGAATAAGCCTTAGCAGACCCGAGTTGGATACATGCTATGCAAGATGAACTTAGCCAATTTAAGAGAAATAATGTATGGCAGTTAGTTCCTCGACCTTCTAATCATTTAGTGATAGGAACTAAATGGGTCTTTAGGAACAAGCTGAATGAGTATGGAATTGTGATTAGAAACAAGGCTATATTGGTAGCTCATGGTTTTAGACAACTAGAAAGAATAGATTTTGATGAAACCTTCGCTCCAGTAGCCATATTAGAAGCCATCCGCATGTTTGTTGCATATGCTGCATATAAAGACTTCAAAGTCTTTCAAATGGATGTAAAGAGTGCCTTTCTAAATGACATCTTAACTGAGGAAGTGTATGTTGCACAACCTCCTGGATTTGTTAATCATACATATCCATATCACGTCTATAAACTTGATAAAGCTCTATATGGGTTGAAGCAAGTATCCAGCGCTTGGTATGACACACTATCTAAATTTCTTATCGAGCATGATTTTGTAATAGGCACCGTTGATAAGAATTTATTCAAAATTTTCAAGAATGATCATGTCCTGTTGGTACAAATATACGTTGATGATATTATCTTTGGGTCAACTAACCCCAAACTGTGGCAGAAATTCTCTAAGCTGATGCAGGATAAGTTTGAGATGAGCATGATGGTAGAGTTGACGTTCTTTCTGGGTTTACAAGTTAGACAGCTTGAAAATGGATCTTCATCAATCAAGCTAAATATACGAAAGAACCACTGAAGAAGTTTGGTATGGACAATTGTTCAGCAGCATCAACCCTGATGAGGGCTTCAATCAAATTGGACAAAGACGAAGCTGGAACTGCAATTGAGGTATCATTGTATCGTGGTTTATTGGCTCTTTGCTATCTTTAACTTCTAGTAGACCAGACATCATGTTTGTTGTCTGTATGTGTGCTAGATTCCAAGTTGAGCCAAAACATTCTCATTACATTGCAGTTAAAAGGATTTTAAAATATTTGAAAGGAACTTCCATGTGGGTCTTTGGTATCCCAAGGACTCCAGTTTTCAACTAATTGGTTATAGCGATGCAGATTACGCAGGTTGTAGGATTGATAGGCATAGCACAAGTGGGACTTGTCAATTCTTGGGAGATCGTTTTATTTCCTGGTTCAGTAAGAAGAAGACTTCGATTGCCACATCCACAGCTGAAGCAGAGTATTTAGCGGTTGGAAGCTGCTGTGCTCAGATCTTATGGATTCAACACCAGCTCAAGTACTACGACATTGATGCTGAAGCTCCTATCTTATGTGACAATATCAGTGCGATAGCTATCACCCAGAATCTTGTGCTTCATTCGAGAACAAAGCACATACATATCAGGCATCATTTCATAAGAGATCACGTGCTCAAGAAGAACGTCTGGCAGGAGTATGTGTCGACTGACCAGCAAGTTGCTGATATCTTCACAAAGACTCTACCAGACGCTAAGTTTTTGTATTTTCGAAACATTCTTGGTCTCTTAGAACTGCCTTAATCTATGATTGTGCTAACATTTTGCAGGTTGAACAACTTGTGTTTACTTCAGACCTGGATCTTCTGTTCAGGGGGAACGTGAAGTACTTCAGATTTGGTAAACTATTGCGTTGGGAGAACCTCAACTTTAGGGGGAATAACAGATCTGAGTTAATAAGTGCTGAGTCAGCTGAATGCGTGAGATCTGAATCTATTCAGATTTCACGTATATAAAGTTGATGCTTATATGTAATCAGATCTAACAGTACCCAAGCTGATACAATAAACAGCTGTGACGTATTTATCTAATGGCGCTCGTTTTTACTTTTTACCCCTTGTGGTTAAATTTTCAAAATATTTTCAAATCATTTCAAAAACTAATCACGCCATCGGATGATTGACACGTGTGTTGTCATCATGCGAAACGTCACATCAACAATGTACACACTTACCGTTTCATATTCCTTTCTCTTATATATGCCTTTTTAATTATTTCTAACATTTACCTTGCGAAAAATTACTCTCGAGCTCTCTTGATTTTAGTGTTTTATCATTGCAGATTATCTTCGATTTTCGACACTTTTCCTCGTTCAATCAACCAACAGCACTGGCATCATCCTTGATTGCGAACGCTCTTCAAGTGAACATTGACTCAGTGCTGACTTTTCCTAAGGAGGGCATGGTTAAGATGTTCAAGGCACTAGAATCTACTGGTCTTCGTGGTTTTTTGGGATCCCCGTCTGTTCTATAAGAACAAGACTTGGAACAGTTCTTCAGCGTTGCCTTTGTGAGGGAAAATGAAGTTATTAGTACCGTTTAGGGCAAGCTTGTTGGAATATCTGAGGAGAAGTTTGCCGGTGCGTTTTGGTTACCGATTGCAGGGTTCACAGATATGACTGAAGTACCAAAGGATTTGGTTTATGATGCAAGGAGTATATTTTCTGCTTCTGGTGAGCCGGTTAAGACCTCTTGCAAGAAGAGGGAAATGAAGTTTGAATTTCGCTTGCTGAATGATATCTTGGCCAAATCTGTTACTGTCAAGGCTGGGTCCTTCGACGCTCTTACTCATGAGAGATTTCTTCTGATGACGGCCATTCACTTTGGCCTGAAATCAACTGGAGCAAGATTCTATTCGACATTCTTAAGGAGATTGTGACCAAGTCATCAAAGCAATCCAAGGGCTTTGCAGCTCAGATTTGTGTTTTGTTGAAGTGTGCTCCAAATCTAACTCTGGGAGAGGCACAGACCTTCCGACTATTGAAGACTCTTACAGTGAAGACTGTTGGCACATACGTTGCCAAGAACAAAAATATCACTGCTGACGAGGATGAGCCAGTGGAGAAAGTGGTTAAGAAGGCTACGACAAAGAGGAGACCAGCTCCTGCTGTTGTTGAGCCTGCCACTAATAAAAAGAGGACTACTATGGGGAGATCTGCTCCCGCAGAGAAGGACTTGGCGATGGTCCCCGTGGTACAAAATCCGGAACCCATATCTGTTGTACCAGCAGTGATTTCTCTCGCTCAACGACTCCGCGCACCGAAGAGGAAATTGGTGTTGCGAGATGAGTCTGATGATGAAACTGTTGAAAATATTATTAAACAGGTGCTTACGGAGGCAGCTGAGGTAGAGGATGTAGACACAGATTTGTAGGAACCAGTGGTGATGAAGACTGCTGGAACAGATCCTGTTGAGACGGAGAGCAGGATAGAATTTTCATCTATCACTAATTATGATGAAGACGGCAGTCTCAAGGTGTTATCCAATGAATAAGGACCTCTGGTTGAGACAGATAAGGAGAAGGAGAATGAGAAGGAAGCTATTGTTATAGGAAAGAGCGTTGCGCTGATGCTTGACTCTACAGACACATAGCTCTTGAGCAAGGTTCTGGAGCTGACTGAAAAATCTACGTCTGATGAAGAGTCCATGTCCACAGATGATCTTCTGGCGCAGATTCCGGAAGATATGATGTTGCCATCAGTTACCGCTGTAGAGCCTACCAAGATAACATTTGGAAGCGGGATCGAGATCAGGGAAAGGGACTGGTACAAGGAAAGCTTCCTCATATTCCTGTTGCAGACAAGGGAAAGGCGCCCCTTGTCGAAAAGGATGAAATAAAAGGGCATCCAGCCCGAGAAATGTTCTCGTTAATTTGCACAGACAATGAGTTTCTTGTACAGATACGGGAGAAAGTTATAGAGGATATTAGTTCATTCTTTTCTTCGTTCAGTCTACTCCTCTTGGCAATTTTGGAGTCGGTTTCAGATATTGCCGCTAGAGAAGAGCAGATATTGGCATGGGCTGAAACAGATTCTTTACAAACTGCTGTGAGTAGGCGTTTGTACATAATAGCAAAGTATAGGGAAATGTTGTTGAGGAAATTGGAAGCGAGGCACATAAATTTTGAGTCCGGCACGCCCACTACCGCTTCCAATTTCCTCAACAACATTTCCCTGTACTTTGCTATTATGTACAAACGCCTACTCACAGTTTGTGGATAGAAGTGCAGTTCCGAAGAGAATTGTTAATGATGTTCAGCATCGTATACAAGTAGAAGGTTTTTTTGATTTCTTTGTACAGCACGCAGATCAGACTATTTCTTCGAATTCTAGTTCATAGAGTGTAGTATCTATCAGAGTGACATCCCTAGAGGCGATTCCGAATTTTTTCCAGCTCTAGCCTCTTCACATTATGAGAATCTGAATTCTTCAAGATCTAGTTCCTCCAGTGATTCTCGAATGCTTTTTACAGCTGATGATCTTCCTGAGATCTCACCTACCGATGATGTTCTTCCAGTTGAAGAGACACATGATGCTCAGATTTCATTGCCTACTGCTGGTGTCCCTTCAACAGAGTATACAGAAGCGTTTGCACAACTCAGAGCTATAGTTGATCAGATCTCTATTGAGCAAGTGCAAACTAGATTTCACTTAGAAGAGCTCAAGACCGCGCTTTTTAAGAAGATTTCAAGCCTTTAGACTGCGTCTGATAGTCAGGACAGAGTCGTTCTTGCTCAAACCAATGTTCTCCGTAAGGAGATGCAAGCTCAGAAAGATGCTCTGTCTAAGGAATTGGATGCTATGCGTAAGGAGGGTCAGGACCAGAAAGCTGCTATTAAAAATGATTTGCTTGAATTCCGTGTGGAAGCACAGGAAAACTTCTAGACCCTCAGCGCTCACCTTGCAGAACTCATTGCCTACATAAATAGAGGCCGCGATGACAAAAAGGGGGAAGTAAGCAGCTGCCGGTCCACAGCCTCCTGACGATCAAATCAGGACCAGTGGTGGTGGAAGTAGGAGCGAACCTAAGGAAAAGAGGTAGTGGATATAGAGGAGGAGGACGTACGAGTTCGAGAGGATTTCAATGTTGGCTTGGAGGAAGCTGAGCAATATTTAGTTTTTCAGTTCTTTGTACAAATCTCTTGTACTTAGCAGATTTGAATATATATATAAATCTGACTTGGAGCAATTTATTTTTTTCTCTATTTAAGTCATAGGCTGCTAAGTTTTGTCATCACAAAAAATGGGGAAATTGTTAAGATACAATTTATAAGTTTTGGTGATAACGAAAACTAGACTAAGAACTGAACCTAAGATTAAGATCTGGATCTTAAGTAATCGTGCTTTCGAGGGATGTAAGAATTTCAGTTCTGGACACTTCATGCTCTCGTCTATCATTCTCTCAGTCGCTGGTTCTTCAAAGTTTATTTTCACAGTCTTTCGACATACCAGCATATACCATCTCGAAGAACATTCCTTCAGTTCTTTATGAGAAAAACCTTCGAGATATCTTCTCGTTTACATTTGTAAACAAATTTCATTGTAAAGAACTAGAAGATTTACAGAACTCTATTGTATCGTGTTCATTGTAAAATCAGATTAGAGTCTGTAACGAACGTGCTTCTTGTAGCAGTTCGAAAAATCATTTGATTGTAAACAGCAGTGTGTTTTGCCTTGTATTTGGAGTTGCTAGGAGTTCACTGTGGGCGAGGCTCAAGTGATCGGGTGTCTGCAGAAGCTGTACACATCAAATCTTATAGTGGAACCTTCCTGAAAAGGAAGAAGGGGAGACGTAGGATTTCAGATCCGAACTTCCAGAAACAAATTCTCGACTCTATCTTTTACTTACTTGCATCGTATTTATTTTTAACTGTTCACTGTTTAATCGATTTATTTCCGCACAATATTTGTTAATCGAGAAAACAGATTTGGACTGAGAGCCTCAGATCTGGTCACTCAGATCTGAGTTAAGCTAAGGCTTGTAAAAACAGTTTTAAGGTTTCAAAAATAAAAATCTAAGGAGTTCATTCAAACGACCCCCCCCCCTTCTGAACTCCTAAGCTCATTTAACTATATTTTTGATTCCATTGATCCTATCATGATGAGTTCTTGTCATCTCTCTTTGGTTTCAGGCATCAGTGGCAAAGTGTCCTGATCTGCCACAATTAAAGCACTTCGAGTCAGTAGCATTCTATTCAAATTTATGAATTTTATTTGAAAATAACGATAGGAAGTTTTTCTCATTAATTTTCCAAACTTCTTTACAAATAGGGACATTTCATCATTGCTCACCTGCTCTGCTATTTTTCTGATCCTCGGTTGTCCACTCTGTTATGATCAAAAAAGAAGCTCGGGAGTTCAGATTGGGTGAGGTTTAATGAATTCCTTTGCCGATTTTAATCACAAATCTATTTTAAAAGATTTTACTGCTCGATGCAAACCTCTAAGCCGACTTGTGTAATAAAAGTGATTATATGCGGAAAGAACACGATTCCATCAGTGAATAGTTAAACAAATGGGTGAATGTAAAAGATAAGGGATCAAGAGGTTTGTTTCTGGAAGTTCGGAGTTAACTCTCCTACGTCTCCTCTTCTTCCTAACGGGAAGGATTTCCACTAAAAGATTTGATTTATACAACCATTTGTACAAACCCAATCCAACAGCCAGCAGCTACAAGAACTCCTAGCACTCAACCAACGAATCCATACCCGTGATCTGGTTCGCAAATACAATGAACTCAAGCTGGTTGTGCAAATCTAGCACTCAACACTCTCTGTTATGATTTACAAAGAAGGCTCAACACTACAGAGTGTGTGTACAGAAGATTGTGTGACACAAATAATTGAATAAGTAATCTGTGCGTGTGTCACTGGCTGTGAGCTGGTTTGACAGAAGAACTCTGTTCTAGTTCGCTCTTGAAAGATTGTATGTTCGTAGCTCGTGATTTGTAACTGCGTGTGTCACTGGCTGTGAGCTGGTTTGACAGAAGAACTCTGTTCTAGTTCGCTCTTGAAAGATTGTATGTTCGTAGCTCGTGATTTGTAACTCGTCCGGTTTCGTAGCCTTCTCACAGCTGATCTGCTATTTATACTCTTTTGATACAATGGTAATAAATGTCAATAGTATAAACATCGAATGTATCCAAATTGAAAAACCTGTTTCGACTTAAATGCCTGTACGATGTTCGTACATCTCCATTAAATGCATTACCCTTTTTAGCAACTCTGCGTCGTCTTCAGTTTGAACCAAATCTCTGCATATTTGGAATTAGCTCAAAGTAGTTCCAATGACTACCATCAACGTAGAGAGGTCAAATGTATCACATCAATCTGTACGTAGCCTCAATCATTCTGAAATTCAATTTTGCTAAGTTGTCTTTACTTAGCTGGTTTCCCGATCCGGTCTGTGCATCGAGTTGCTTTAATCTAGTTTACACTGATTTGTTCCAATCTTCTCTAAACCGATCTGCTCTTGACCTTATTCTGTTCTAACCCAGATAAACAATCTTTTTCACTCACATCTTTAGTACAATAACATCTGTAGTACCAATATGCTTTGAGCTGGTTTACCAAGTTGGTCTTTCAATTGGTCTATTATACCAAGTTTTCACTGCGAGCTGTTCTCTCTACTGTAAACCCCTGTTTTACTGCTATTCTGAACTGATGTAATTTAAATCTGTTCCTACTCTTTCGAGCTTGAATTTCTTGAACTGGATTGACCTTAACCAGCTTGACTAGATTACCTTTGCTGGTTTATCCTTAACCAGTGCAACTAGATACCCTGAGCTGGTTTGACCTTAACCAGCTTGGCTCTTCTCCGATCTGGTTTCTTTATTCAATGTTGTAAGCTTCATCCAGATCTTGTTCCTTTGAACCAATTAATCTCTTTTATTTGTCTTCAAAACTTCTTAAATTAACTCTAAAAATTTCCCCCTTTTTGGTGATGACAAAAATTGTGCATAAAAAGATATTTTATTAAACTTTGAAACACTGTATACAATAGTCGTTTGTACAAAATACTAAACTAAAAACTCAGCTAAATCCGCCCTTGGCCAAAACCATCTTCTCTTTTTACTGCTGCTCATCCCTTCCCACTTTTTATTGCTTGGTCCTTCCCCCTTTTTGGCATCACGCAACTCTTTCAGACAATCAACCATTTCAGCAACTTGGGATTTTAGTGACGCAACTTTATCCACAAGGTGTTTCTGGCTGTCAGCAAAATGAAGAACCAAATGGTTTCCAACGCCGCAAGGTTCTGTTGGTTGTCAGCAAGTCGACGAACAAGAGTTGACTCTAGCAAGTCTATCTTGATTTCCAGCTCATCTACCGATGTTTCAATTTGTCGCCTTAGTTGCACAGTATGCCTTGTAAAGTCTGTATCAGCCTTGATGCGTTCAAATTTTAGGTCCAGGGAAAGGTACATGGAAGATACACTATCTTGCAGAGATGTAAGCTCCTTGGGAGGATTGTCTACAATCTGGGGGATTGGAATATTTATTGGCTGCGGATAAGCTTGGGTAGAAACTTCGTCATCTTCGTGAGTGATTCGGTTATTCTCTCTTCTCTATTTTAAGTATATACAACCATCTCTAATTTAGATGGGCTGGGACCCAAGTTGAGACTAGGGCTCATATCGAGTCTCGGATCGACAATGGAACTGGGATAGGAACCCAGACTGTCCTCACTAGCCTCAATTTGGACGGAAAATTTTGCAGGAGATCCATAACTTGAACTAGAGTGGGTTGGACTCTTAGGAGGCTGGTCCTCTTCCTCAGGAGCCGGTTGCTCCAGGACATGTTGTCCATCCACAGAACCCAAACGCTCCTTCTCTGGAGCCTGATGCTCCGCCTCTGATTCTTCCACATTCTCAACAGTCAGAGAAATCTCTTCCATCTGCCCTTCCGTTGTTGGTTCGGGATTCTGATGCTCTTGTTCCTGATCTGTTCGCTTATCTGGTATATAATGGGTAGGCTACGCAAGCTGAGCTTTATATTCTTCCCAGGTTAAGCTTGGAATGATTTGAAAAGATGCAACTCGGTCTACAGATCGCTCGTTATAAGTTATGGGCAGACCGGCTCTAGCTTGAAACAAATTAATACTCTTCCTGGTCTTTGCCAACTCAGCCTCCAGCATACGAATTGCCATGATATATTGGTTGGCTGATGGCTTATCCTTGTGGAAATTTTTCCAGTGCTCAGCAACAGCTTCACGCATGTGCAACTCCACCGTCTTGTACAAGATGAGGTTCTTCTCTGGAGCAGCTCACTAACCTTGTCTGTCTCGGCCCATGAAAACAATTTATTTTCAGATTTCGCAAATTCTTCCACAACCTTCATAGACGGAATCTTTCTCAATCGATAACCAGTGCGAAACATGTGCCACTGATCGTAGACTTGGAGTTGGCACTGTCAGGCCTCGTGCTCACAACAGATAAACACATACGGAAGCTATCAAAAAGTGGATAAAATTTTCGCTTTTAGGCCCGACGGTTTTAAACATATAATTTAAAATACAACGATACTTAAAATAAGTTTCCCAATTCATAAAACAACCAACAATAAAGAATACATATTTCAAAACATGTATCATACACCCCTACGGGTACAACAACAAAGAGCAGGGCATCTCCCTGGCTAACTGATACATAAATATAAGTATGCTATATGCAACTGAGACACGCTAGCCACCTCCTGGGGCACCACCAGCTGGGTTAAAACCACGGCCAGCGTAGAACCTGGGTTTCCTGAAAACAACATAACAAAGAAACAAACCAAGCCCCGGAGGGACATGGGGTCAAACCCCAGTACGGAGAGCAATAATACAACAGCAGTAAACAGCCAAGAATAAAATGCAGATGCTATGCATGAGACGCCGAATAACAAAGGAAAGCTCGACCTACAAGGGAGCTAAGGAACTCAAACATAGCTCCAAGAATTTTCAACAACATACAGTGGCCACGGGGTGTGTTCACAGTGTGGTAGTGAGCCACTCGCCATGACACTACACCCACTTACCAGATGCATCAAACAACTCAACCTGCTGTTGCCTCGCCCATGAACTATGGTAGTTAGCCACTCGGCGCATGGTGGCAGCAGGGAAATGAGAGTGCGGTATTGCCGCTCGCCCTCACATCCTGGTAAGAAACAACAACAACAATGCAACAAGGTACAAAGACTACCAAAACTGGAATGGAAGATCGTGCGTGTATGCAACATGCTGGAAAACAGGCATATAAACAGATGAAACGCAGTAAATACACAAATAGCATACACAATCCTCAACAGGACACAACCAGCAGGCACGGCCAATCCACATACCAGCGACTACAATTCATCCAAGCCATAACCTCGCTGTAATATAAGCTCAAATCCGTACCTTATACTGAGCAACAACTAACCCTGCGAGAAATCCCGAAGACTCTGGTTAAAGCGTTAAACACACGGCATACACAACGTAAATCTAACAGGTTTCTAATCAAGCTCACGGCTGGGAGTCTCACTCGACCAGCTGCTCCATATACCTCAACAATTACATAGAAAGCTTAAAAACTATGGCTAGGAACAAGGCAACAACTAACCCTGCGAGAAATCCCGAAGACTCTGGTTAAAGCGTTAAACACACGGCATACACAACGTAAATCTAACAGGTTTCTAATCAAGCTCACGGCTGGGAGTCTCACTCGACCAGCTGCTCCATATACCTCAACAATTACATAGAAAGCTTAAAAACTATGGCTAGGAACAAGGCCTCACCGAAAACCAGAACGTAGTTCTACCAAATCGATGCAAAACTCGAACAGCAGCAACTTCGCGTTCCTCGACTAGCCAATTCCAGCTTCTAAAACTGGTACGAATTGGAAGAGCTTCTCAAGAGGAGTCCAATGCTACCTCGCACAAGCAAAACAACCACCAGAAACGACGGGAAATCGCCGGAAAAGCTTACGGCTGAACAGTGTTCTAGGGTTCGAAGGATAAGGAACGAAAGGCTGGAAAATTTTCTAAGTATGGGAAATGATATCACAAAATCGAAGACCAAGTCTTCCTATAAATAGCACTTGCAACGACTGGAAATCAATACCAATAATTGTCTACCGACAAAATCAGCAGGAACACTACAAACAGCAGACGCAAAGAACCAACTGCTGATTCCCAATACTCTAAAACAATCGCAAAACAAACCAACGGCTGGTTCTCAAAACGGCGTCGCACGGGATACTATACCAGCAGCTGGGTATCCAGTCGCAAGAACAAAACAATGCAATCGCTTCTCTTTGCTGGTTCCAGTCGCAACCTCAAAACGCAGCGTTGCAACTAACTCAAACGACGTCGCTCCACTGACGTCATCCAATCGCTAGCTCTCGCGAATTACCAGCAGCAAGAAATAGCGGCGAAGCTCACTCGCAGTTGGACTCCCAGTTGCAACAACGAAACTGTCAGGGCCCGTGCTAATTACTAACAATTAACACGTAATAAGCGCAAAAACACGGAAGCTTAAAATCAGGGTTTAAAAATTTTTCGAAATACAATGGGCCTGAACTTCTAATCATACATTCAAAATATCGATAATCAAAATATAAGTTAACTCCAACTCATGCAATCAGATAACAACATACATCAAATCCAAGACCGATCCCCAATACATAAAAACACGGGGCATCTCCCGGTTCAATACATATCATAATTGTAATTGGGACTCAGGGACGAGGGGATCGACCAGCTGAACTTCCACTCGGTCCAGCTTGGTTACCTGTAGTTCCTGCTAATGGGCAACACAGACCCAACCAAAAACAAAAGCAGGAAACAAGTACGAGGTCAAGCCTCAGTAAAGTCACGGATTTCACAACATTGAAATATAGACATGTTCACGCTCAAAGCTGCTAAGGGCTGCTCAATCGTACCTCAAATCCACAAATTCTACCTCACAAATTCGAACAGGGCATGGCAGCACTCACGACCAGAAACCAGCAACTTTCGCGATCTTCTCCAAGGTCGTTCTGCAGCTTCAAATGGGTAGCAATCGAAAGAGAAGTTCACAGGGAACCCAGCGCTACCGAAATTACTCAAATCTTCGGTGGAGAACAACGAAAATCTAGGGAAGAAATGTCTCGGTGAACAGTAGCTCTACGAGGGTTTGAGAAAGAAGAGATAAGAAATATCTGGTTCTAAAATAATTGTAAGTGTCGAATAACACTTCTATTTATAATCTCCCCAAATCAACGTCTGCTGAACACCAATATTCAGTCGACTGATACCTCCTTTCTTTCGTTAACATCAGCAGCAACAACCAAATAGGCAATCGCAAGAAAACACTCCAAAACGACACCGTTCCAACTTATCAAAACGACGCCGTAACGCTTCACCAGCTGACAAAAGCTCTCGCAAGCAAAACGACCAAAAGCTGGTAACAGCTCTCTCTCCAAAACAATCCATCGACTGGTCGCGTGAAAATACTCAAAACGACGACGCATCAACTAATCCAAACGACGTCATTTTAGTTACGTAAGCATTGCTGCCAACAACTGATCTCCCAAACGCAAAGCTCAAAACGCAGCTTTTCAACTAATTCATACGACGCCGCTTCTCATCGTTCTTGTATTTGTGCGCCTGCTGGCCAGCAGCAACCATCGCAACGCAATCAACTACCAACAGAACGGAATACGTCACGCCTACGTCATCATATCTGATAACAGCTCTTGCGACTGATTCCTCAAACCATCTGCTGATCGTTCT
>KQ990041.1:184883-200228 GCA_001598015.1 Dorcoceras hygrometricum | reverse complement strand
GCAATGTGCTCCCAATTCCATTGGGGCACCTCTAAACTCTGCAACAGACCCCCAGGTCGCATCCTTTCGGCCTTTACCATTTGTCAATTCAAACAACGAGCGACAAAACCAGCATCATCGCTCTTCAGGCCAGCCCACCAAAAGTGCGGCTTCAAAGCATGGTACATCTTCCGTGCACCAGGATGAACACTATGTCTGCTACAGTGCGCTTCTCGAAGGATCTCCTCCTTCAAATCAATTAAATTGGGCACAACCAACCTGCCCCGAAAACGCAAACAACCTTCGGACGAGACAGAATAGTCCTCAAGTTCTCCAGCCCTGACCTTCAACTTCAACTCGTGGATAGATGGATCGGTCCTCTGAGCTGCTCGACTGTTGGAAACAACCTGCGGTTCCACTTGGAATGATGAAACCATCACACAATCTTCAGCCGGGTAAAATCTCCAACCCGTAGTGTTAAGATGCTCTTGATCCTAAGAGATGTACAACAACACAAGCATCTCACTAGCCTTCCTGCTCAACGCATCAGCCACTACGTTCGACTTCCTAGGCTGGTATTTAATCTCATAGTCAAAATCCTTAAGCAGCTCCATCCACCGACGCTATCTCATGTTCAAGTCAGGCTACGAAAACAGATACTGCAAACTCTTGTGGTCGGAGTACACCACAAACTGCTCGCCATACAGGTAGTGACGCCAGATCTTTAACGCAAAGACCACCGTTGCTAACTCCAAATCATGAACTGGGTAACGAGTCTCGTGCGGTTTCAACTGCCGCGAGGCATACACAATGACTCTACCATTCTGCATCAGCACACAACCCAATCCATTTAGCGAAGCGTCGGAACAAAAAACAAAACCACCTGAACCGGATGGCAAAGCCAACACAGGCGCAGTAGTTAACTTCTCCTTGAGCAGTTGAAAAGCATTCTCACACTGCTCAGTCCAAACAAACCGTTTATCCTTCTGGGTCAACTGGGTCATCGGCTTAGCTATAGAAGAAAACCCCTCAATGAAACGACGATAATAGCCAGCCAGACCTAAGAAACTACGAATCTCAGACACATTTCTCGATCGATCCCAGTTCAACACAGCATCCACTTTACTGGGATCCACAGAAATGCCATCTGCTGAAATGACATGGCCCAGAAATACAACGCGTTCCAACCAGAACTCGCACTTGGAAAACTTCGCATACAAATTCTGCTCTCTCAACCTCAGAAGAACCATCTCCAAGTGCTCCTTGTGCTCCCTCGGAGTCTTCGAGTAAACTAAGATGTCGTCAATAAAAACATTCACAAACTGATCTATGAACTCTCGGAAAACACGGTTCATCAGATCCGTGAAGACTGCAGGCGCATTTGTCAACCCAAACGGCATCACCAAAAACTCAAAATGTCCGTACCTCGTACGAAACGCAGTCTTCGCGACATCTCGATCCCTTACTCTGAGCTGATGGTACCCGAAACGAAGATCAATCTTCGAATACACCGCAGAACCTTGCAACTGATCAAACAGATCATCGATTCTCGGCAACAGGTACTTATTCTTCACAGTGGCTTTATTCAACTGACAAAAATCAATGCACATCCGCATTGAGCCATCCTTCTTCTTCACAAACAAAATGGGCGCTCCCCACGGTGACATACTGGGACGGATGAAACCCTTGTCCAGCAAATCATCTAACTGAACCTTGAGTTCTCTCAACTCCGCAGGTGCTAGACGATACGGGGAACGAGAAATCGGAGCTGTGCCAGGCACCAACTCTATGCTGAAGTCTATCTCCCGCCTTGGAGGAAAACCAGGAATCTCCTCCGGAAACACGTCGGGGAAGTGTCGGACCACGGGAACGTCACTAAGCTGAACACTAGAAGAAGAAGACGCATCCAAAGCGTAAATCATAAACCCAGCATTTCCCAAAGATAACAAGCTAAACATCTCCATCGCGGAGACCAACAGAATCTTCGATCTCGAGTCCTGGACGTATAAGTCCCACTTCTCGCTAGAAAAAGGCCTAAACGTACAATCCCATGGAAGCAATCCACGGAGGCCCTGTAGTTGGACAGCACATCCATCCCAACTATACAATCGAAATCCCAAAGCATCAAACGGATCAAATTCGCTAACAAGGCATGCTCACCAAACCGTAACACACCATCCAACAGAATCTCTTGCGAGAACAGGTTCACACCACCGGGGGTAGAAACAGAAACGACATCACTCAAAGGGACGGTACACAACCCATGCTCAACAACAAACGAATCAGAAATAAAAGAATGCGATGCACCGGTTTCAAACAACACACGAGCAGGAAAGTCAAAGACAAGACATGTACCTCCAATTACCCGGCTCGGTGTCTCCTCGGCCTGCTCTCTCGTGAAGGCGTTAACCTGAGCATGCTGGGGTCCAGGAAAGAAAGGCTGAGACGACTGCCCAAAACGCGAAGGGCCAGGCTGCTGAAACGGCCTAAACGGAGTCTCACCAAAACGGGGCTGCTGAAACTGCTGCGAACGGCCCCTAGACTGACCCCCACGACCCTAAGGCTGGGCCGTGGTCTGCTGTGATCCAGCTGACGGACACACCCTCGCAAAATGCCCGTACTGACCACAAAGGTTGCAGGAACCCTGCACACCAACACACTGCGTGGAAGAATGCTTTCCACCGCAAAAGCCACAAAACTCAACCCGAGAGCCACTGCTACTCGAGCTTCCTGAACCTGAAGACCCTGAACCGGACTTCTTCTTGAATTGCTGACCGCGGGGTCGAAACCTCTGAAGGCCAGACTGCTGAGCTACCTTCTGCTGCTGAGGAAAACTGCACGGACTGAGAACTCTGAGATGACTGAGCTCCCTGACCAGCGGGTCTACCACCCTGTACCGCCTGCGCCACCTGCGCTCTACGCGCACTACGGCTCTTCATGCCCTCCTCGATGTGGATAGCAGTATCCACGGCCTCAGCATAGGACTTGGGCTTGCTTGTCAAAACGCTCTGGTACAGGTCTCCATTCAAGCCCTCCACAAACCTGGTGCTCTTGGCCCTCTCCCGGCCAGCAACATGCGGAACATACGCCAACAAAGCAGAAAACTTGCGAGCATACTCGCGCACAGACAGCGAACACTGCTCCAAGAACTCAAACTCCCGCTCACGGGCAGCTACATAAGAGTCGGGGACATACTCCTGCCTGAAGACCTGGTAAAAAGTGTCCCAAGTGATGCCAACACCAGTCTCCATAAGGTACTAGACGTACCTTGCCACCAACGCTCTGCGGACTTCCTCAACAACAAAGTCACCAACCTCAACCGAAGATCGTCGTCATACTGGGCTCGATCAAAAAGATGTATGACGCTATGGAGCCAAGAATCCGCGTCCTCACTCGACTCATCACCAT
The DNA here is from genome assembly GCA_001598015.1 of Dorcoceras hygrometricum. Taxonomy (NCBI): domain Eukaryota; kingdom Viridiplantae; phylum Streptophyta; class Magnoliopsida; order Lamiales; family Gesneriaceae; genus Dorcoceras; species Dorcoceras hygrometricum. The sequence goes on along the minus strand of KQ990041.1, from coordinate 196,841 downwards.
TGAAGATAGGAGGACTCATCCTCTAAAACCGAGCTATGACCACATCCATTCTCTCTACCGGAGCCGGCGAAGCTTCAGCCTCCTCTTCTCCACTACTCTCAAGAGTATGACTAGGCGCACTATACTGATCCTCGTTCTGTCCTCCTGATTCCCGGAATTGTCCCCTAATACGACCACGACGTCTAGGCGGCATCTAAAATACTCAACAGGATAAGGAAAAACAGAACAAGTACAGCATAGAAGGCATATAACACAAAATATGCAGCACGTAGTCACATAAGTCAAGCACATGCAACACGCAACACTGTGCCTAGACTCAAGTGTGATCAAAGGAATTGAGCTTATCCCAGTTTAAGCTCTGATACCAAAATGTCAGGCCTCGTGCTCACAACAGATAAACACATGCGGAAGCTATCAAAAAGTGGATAAAATTTTCGCTTTTAGGCCTGACGGTTTTAAACATATAATTTAAAATACAACGATAATTAAAATAAGTTTCCCAATTCATAAAACAACCAACAATAAAGCATACATAATTCAAAACATGTATCATACACCCCTACGGGTACAACAACAAAGCGCAGGGCATCTCCCTGGCTAACTGATACATAAATATAAGTATGCTATATGCAACTGGGACACGCTAGCCACCTCCTGGGGCACCACCAGCTGGGTTAAAACCACGGCCAGCTGTAGAACCTGGGTTTCCTGAAAACAACATAACAAAGAAACAAACCAAGCCCCGGAGTGACATGGGGTCAAACCCCAGTACGGAGAGCAATAATACAACAGCAGTAAACAGCCAAGAATAAAATGCAGATGCTATGCATGAGACGCCGAATAACAAAGGAAAGCTCGACCTACAAGGGAGCTAAGGAACTCAAACATAGCTCCAAGAATTTTCAACAACATACAGTGGCCACGGGGTGTTTCACAGTGTGGTAGTGAGCCACTCGCCATGACACTACACCCACTTACCAGATGCATCAAACAACTCAACCTGCTGTTGCCTCGCCCATGAACTGTGCTAGTTAGCCACTCGGCGCATGGTGGCTACGATCCCAACAGGGAAATGAGAGTGCGGTATTGCCGCTCGCCCTCACATCCTGGTAAGAAACAACAACAACAATGCAACAAGGTACAAATACTACAAAAACTGGAATGGAAGATCGTGCGTGTATGCAACATGCTGGATAACAGGCATATAAACAGATGAAACGCAGCAAATACACAAATAACATACACAATCCTCAACAGGACACAACCAGCAGGCACGGCCAATCCACATACCAGCGACTACAATTCATCCAAGCCATAACCTCGCTGTAATATAAGCTCAAATCCGTACCTTATACTGAGCAACAACTAACCCTGCGAGAAATCCCGAAGACTCTGGTAAAAGCCTGTTAAACACATGGCATACACAACGTAAATCTAACAGGTTGCTAATCAAGCTCACGGCTGGGAGTCTCACTCGACCAGCTGCTCCATATACCTCAACATTACATACAAAGCATAAAAACTATGGTTAGGAACAAGGTCTCACCGAAAACCAGAACGTAGTTCTACCAAATCGACGCAACACTCGAACGGCAGCAACTTCGCGTTCCTCGACTAGCCAATTCCAGCTTCTAAAACTGGTACGAATTGGAAGAGCTTCTCAAGAGGAGTCCAACGCTACCTCGCACGAGAAAAACAACCACCGGAAACGACGGGAAATCGCCGGAAAAGCTTATGGCTGAACAGTGTTCTAGGGTTCGAAGGATAAGGAACGATAGGCTGGAAAATTTGCTAAGTATGGGAAATGATATCACAAAATCGAAGACCAAGTCTTCCTATAAATAGAACTTGCAACGACTGGAAATCAATACCAATAATTGTCTACCGACAAAATCAGCAGGAACACTACAAACAGCAGACGCAAAGAACCAACTGCTGATTCCCAATACTCTAAAACAATCGCAAAACAAACCAACGGCTGGTTCTCAAAACGGCGTCGCACGGGATACTATACCAGCAGCTGGGTATCCAGTCGCAAGAACAAAACAATGCAATCGCTTCTCTCTGCTGGTTCCAGTCGCGACCTCAAAACGCAGCGTTGCAACTAACTCAAACGACGTCGCTCCACTGACGTCATCCAGTCGCTAGCTCTCGCGAATTACCAGCAGCAAGCAATAGCGGCGAAGCTCACTCGCAGCTGGACTCCCAGTCGCAACAACGAAACTACGACGCATCCTCTTCGAGCTACAAGAATGTTGACCCGCGTTGACATCTACCTCTGCTGATCAACCAGCAGGAACACACACGCGATCTACCAGCTGGTACCAGACGTAACATCAAAACGACGTCGTTCCAACTAATCTAAACGCAGTCGTTTTAGCCCTCAACGCAAACGCACTAAATCATCTGCTGATCACAACACGTGCAACCAGACTTCACGCAACGACAGCGTTTCAGGAATCTCGCGCTAAAACACGCTTTGACTGGTTTTGCCACCGACCAGCTTCTAGCTCACAACACCAGCTGACACGTCAACCAGCAGGTACCTCAAATATGCGAAAATACAAAATCTCCAGAATTTTTCAACGCACGAAATGGAACCCGAAAATGCAACTCAAACACTCAAATAGAGATCTTAAACTAGCAGAACCTCTATTTATCGATTCATTCCAACGATAAATCTCAATTACAAATCCAGGTCTCACAGGCACTCTGCTCTGTCCCTTATATCTTGAATGACTAGCAGGTAGTGCTCCTCGACTGGATTCGGTCGATCAAGATATGGTAGAACTCCCTTGCCTTTATCAGCTGGGTCAATTTTCGGAAGGAAGTAGGTGACCCAGTTGATTTCCCGTATCTCAATGGGAGCATAAACACTCTTGCCAGTGTAGGTATTAGATTTTTGAGCAGTGTCAGGCCTCGTGCTCAACTCAAAGATAAACCACGCAAAACAATAGCGGAAGCAATAAAATAGTGGCTAAAATTTTCTCTTTATGGCCTGACTTTGAAAACATAATTTAAAATACATTGTTATTTAAAATACAGGTTTTACAACACTCGAAAACAAACTACAACACAGCTTGCATACAACATAGAGTGACTCCCAAATCAAATACATAATAAATATAACTGGGACACTCTATCCACCTCCTGGGGCACTACCAGCTGGATCAACTCCACGACCCGCAGTGAAACCATGATAACCTGGAAACACACACCGGCAAACAAGACAACCAGCCCCAGAGGGACATGGGGTCAAACCCCAGTACGGAGAGCAACTGAAAAACAATATTAAGATTACAACAGATAAAATGCGAATGCTATGCATGAGACGAGGTTACAACGAAGGCAGGGAGCCAAAGGAATCTCAAGAAACAGCTCAACAAAAATCAACAGATCACTGTAGGATAGTGGCCACGGGGTGTGTGAGTATATGGGAGCTACCCACTCGTCTTAACAAACGGTACCAGATGCACAACAATTCACTCAACCTATTGTTGCCCAGCTCATGAGATGTGGGAGCTACCCACTCCGCTCATAGTGGCTAACAGATCCCAGCAGGGAGATGAGGTATACGGGAGTTATCCGCTCGTCCTCCATTACAAGAATCCTGGTACACACAGACCGAGATAACAAGGCACGGGTAAATAAGATCTGAGCTCAACAACATGAATAATGCGTGTATGCACATACAACAGAATACAACAGCCAACGAATAGCATACACAGTACAGCAGAACAGCAAGCAAACACATATATCCATGCCACATCCGTACCTCAGTTCTGAGCTATAATTACCACAAACGAAGTCCCGAGCAACCAAATCTGAAATCTGTTAACCAATATGTGACGCCCAAACCCCCATGGGAGTCACGGGATCAAAGGAAAAGGAATAAAAGGAAAATAGAAGGGCTGAATAATAAATAGAACAAGCGGTATTTCCTTGCTCGAAATAAAAATAAATGTACAACCGTTGGCGCCAAGAAGATAAAAACAGATTTCATTACATGTTCAAAGTACAAAATGCGAAGTTGCGATATTACAACTACTGAACTCTACTTGAATTCATCTTTGTTGTAACGGATCTCAATACAGATTTGACTAAGATCAAAGAAAACAAAAACAGCAAATACAAAATGAACATCACGGAAACGCAGGCCTTCGATAAACACTAACACACCGCTACTGGTTCAAACTCCACCTCCCATCTGCTCCGACGCTGACTCACCTACACCAAGAAAGCTAGTGAGCCCAGGGGCTCAACAAGCAAAACCGAGGGTAACAAAGCAAAATATGCAGGTATAAAACATGAGACATCACAGTTTAAAGGAAGTCGTGAAGCATCATTTGTCGTAAAAATCTGTTCTGGGAAAACGTTCAAATCCCAGCGTTAACATTTTTATTAGACTTATCGCTCAGAAGCTCTACTTAGGTCCCATTGCACTCGATCGAATGACTACTGATATCAGTTACAATATGGTGAAATCTCACCCAATATGAAGGGGTAACCAACCCTCTCGTCAGCTGCTCACCCTTCCAATATGGACCATGTGTTATTTTTGCCATAAATCCTAAAGTCTGAACATTTTATTTTTTTAAACAACTTCTGGAATGAATTCTGATCTTAACATCAGGGTTCACTTCATTTTTGAATCTAAACATTTTTCACTAAGCATCCAGTGAAGACATAGGAAATCAGTTGTTGGATTAAACGGTCGAAGGATACAACCAGTCGTTGGGGCAACGAGGTGTTGGGTACACGTCGATGGTCAACACAATTAATCGGGTCAACGGAGTAATAGTAGAACAACCAGACGTTGGGTAAGGACAATCAGCCGTTGAAAGAAAACCATACGTTGGATGTGAATCAGCAGTGAGGCACTTAGGGGAAGGAATCAGTTGCAACATAGGAACCAGTCGCAAGAAACAGTAACCAGCCGCAAGCAAACCAGTCGCAAGCAACAGTAACCAGCTGCAAGCAAACCAGTCGCAAGCAACAGTAACCAGTCGCATGCAACAGTAACCAGCTGCAAGCAAACCAGTCGCAAGCAACAGTAACCAGCTGTTGGTTTTGAAATGCGAGATGAACAGTAAACCAGCTGTTGGTTATGAAATGCGAGATGAACAGTAAACCAGCTGTTGGTTATGAAATGCGAGATGAACAGTAAACCAGCTGTTGGTTATGAAATGCGAGGGCTGTTTGTAGAAATGGTACTACAACATCACGAATAACATCCACGATATCAGAATTTACCTATCAACCCAAATTTAACTGGTTCGACTAGCATTTCCAACTTCATGGAGTCAAATTCAGACATTGCCATTCACCAGAGAGAAGAAGAACATCACAATTTACATGAGTTGAATTTGAAATGCTCAGCGTTTTAAAATCAACATCATCAACTTCGTAAAATACATTTAAGTTCCAAACATAATCCACTGTGAACCCGAACATTAAACATACGTTATAATATCAGCAGAACATGAGCAAAGGCTGATATTAAACATAGATTAGGCAAGAATCACGAAATGAAGCGAGAACAATACAAATGCTTTCATGGCGTAGCAAGAATCAGATTTACTTGCCTTAATAAGAAGGAATCACGAGATACAGCAGATCACGAACAGAGAGTCTTCCCAAGCGCAACGATGAGCTTCCTATTTTCTTTGATGCAAAAATGGATATTTTCTTGCAAAGGAATGAACTTATAGTCCATGTACCATAGGCATGGGAGTCTGATTTGTAACAGGGGAAAACACTCATGTAGACATGATAAACCAGGCGTACTTCAGAAAATTTTACTTAAAATTCCCTGTCAATGTTTTGATTTGTAAATGTACTACACAAAATCTGAAATTTAACCATTCTCCCATCCAAAACCATTTTATTTGTAAAGTTTGAAAATTGCTTGGCTACGCTCGGGTGACAACTGATCGGAACTCTGTACCTTATGAAATCTAAGAAATAAGAAATCAGCTACTTGGACAAATAAACAATGCTGAAATCTGAAATTAGAAATGGGTCCTCAATTTATAAGGATTAGAATTTGTGGTCCTATGGATTTCGGGCCGTTACAACTCTACCCACGTTATAAAAATTTCGCCCTCGAAATTTACTTACCGAACAAATTTGGGTAACGACTATGCATATCAGCTTCCGTTTCCCACGTAGCTTCTCGTTCGGTTTGATTTGACCACTGAACTTTAACCATTGGGATGCTACGGTTCCTTAGTTTTCTAATCTCTCTAAGAAGGATCTTCTCTGGTCTCTCTTCATAGCTCAAATCTGGCGTGAAATGAACCGGTTCAGCAGTCAATATATGCGATGGGTGGGGAGCATACTTTCTTAAGGCTGATACATGAAATACATTATGCACTGAAGATAGATGAGGCGGTAGTGCTAATCGATAGGCCAATGTTCCTACTCTGTCCAGTATCTCGTATGGATCTATATACCTGTGACTCAATTTTCCCTTCTTTCCAAAACGCATCACTCACTTCATTGGAGCCACTTTCAAAAACACGTGATCACCAACGTCAAAACTTAGTTCCCTTCGTCTATTGTCTGCATAGCTCTTTTGTCTGCTTTGAGCAGCTTTCATCCTTTCCTTAATTCTTCTAACAACATTCACGGTTTGTTCCACCAGATCTGGTCCTAGACCATCTCGCTCTCCTATCTCATCCCAATGAAGAGGCGTTCTACATTTACGTCCATATAGAGCTTCGTATGGCGCCATTTGGATGGAAGCTTGGAAACTGTTGTTATACGCAAATTCCTCTAACGGCAGTTTCAAATCCCAACTTTCTGAGAAATCTATAATACATGCTCTGAGTAAATCCTCTAAAATCTGGATCACTCTCTCTGATTGTCCATCGGTTTGGGGGTGAAAGGCGGTACTAAATGTCAAATTTGTTCCCAAAGCGCGATGTAGACTTCTCCAAAATGCAGACGTGAACTTGGAATCCCTATCAGACACGATCGACAATGGAACACCGTGAAGTCTGATGATTTATTTCACATACAACTCTGCATATCTACTCACATCGTAGGTTGTCTTCACCGGCAAGAAGTGAGCAGATTTCGTAAGCCTATCTACAATAACCCAAATAGAATTATAACCCTGGGCAGTTCTAGGCAAACCAGTCACGAAGTCCATAGCAATACATTACCACTTCCACACTGGAATGGGCAACGGCTTCAACAACCCAGCTGGTCTTTGGTGCTCGGCCTTCACCAGCTGACAAGTTAAACATTTCGATACAAATTTTGCGTGTCTCGTTTCATCCCTTGCCACCAGTACAACTGCTGGAGATCTTTATACATCTTAGTGGTTCCGGGATGCGCAGAATATGGAGTTGTATGGGCCTCTGCCAATACATCCGATCTCAAGGTTCCTGCTTGAGGCACCCAAATTCTTCCCTGAAATCCGATTATCCCTCCTTCTGAGAAATAGAGGTTGTTGCCTCTTTCTTTATACTGCTTTATCCACTTCTGGAGTTGCTCATCAATTAATTGCCCTTCATGGATCTGGTCCAACAGATTTGATCTTACAGTGATATCTGCCAAAACTATGGAGCTACCGCTGGGCACTATCTCTATACCAGATTTCTCCACTTCATATGCCAAAGGTCTTTGGACTGACAGCTGGGCTACACCAACAGATTTTCTACTTAGAGCATCAGCTATAACATTGGCTTTTCCTGAGTGATAGCTGATGGTGCAGTCATAATCCTTTACCAGCTCTAGCCATCTCCTTTGCCTCATGTTTAATTCTTTTTGGGTGAAGAAGTATTTCATACTTTTGTGATATGTGAATATCTCACATTTCTCTCCATACAAATAATGCCTCCAGATCTTGAAGGCGAACACAACTGCTGCCAGCTCCAAGTCGTGAGTGGGATAATTCCTTTCATGATTTTTCAATTGCCTGGAAGCATAGGAAATTACTCTACGATCTTGCATCAAAACAGCTCCTAATCCCAACTTCGACGTATCTGTGTGGATGACAAATTTCCCTTGATCAGATGGCATCGTTAACACAGGAGCCTCAATCACCGCCTGCTTCAATTGCTCAAAGCTGATTTGGAAGTCGAGGGTCCATTCAAATTTGCTAAACTTTCTCGTCAGCGAGGTTAAGGGAAGAGATATCTTCGAAAATCCCTTAATAAAGCGCCTGTAATAACCAGCTAACCCCAGAAAACTCCTAACTTCTGAAACAGATGTTGGTATCAGCCATTCGCGAACGGCTTCCACCTTGGATGGGTCTACTTCCAATCCATCTTTGGATATAATATGCCCGAGAATTGAAACCTTTTCCTGCTTCAATTGCTCAAAGCTGATTTGGAAGTCGAGGGTCCATTCAAATTTGCTAAACTTTCTCGTCAGCGAGGTTAAGGGAAGAGATATCTTCGAAAATCCCTTAATAAAGCGCCTGTAATAACCAGCTAACCCCAGAAAACTCCTAACTTCTGAAACAGATGTTGGTATCAGCCATTCGCGAACGGCTTCCACCTTGGATGGGTCTACTTCCAATCCATCTTTGGATATAATATGCCCGAGAATTGAAACCTTTTCCAACCAAAAATCACACTTGCTAAACTTGGCAAACAGCTGCTTGTCTTTCAAAATCTGAAGCACTGTTCTCAGGTGGTTTGCGTGTTCGAGTCTGTTCTTGGAATACACCAAAATATCATCAATAAACACTACAAACTGATCTAAAGGGGTTGGAAAACTCTGTTCATCAAGTCCATAAAAGCTGAGGGGGCGTTGGTGAGTCCGAAGGGCATTACCAAAAATTCATAATGACCATATCGTGTTCTAAAGGCTGTTTTGTAGATGTCTGCTGGTTTTATCTTCAATTGGTGGTAACCAGACCTCAAATCAATCTTAGAGAAAACTACCGATCCCTTCAACTGGTCAAACAGATCCTCAATTCTAGGCAAGGGATATTTATTCTTAATCGTCAGCTTATTCAACTCTCTATAGTCTATACACAACCTTAGACTCCCGTCCTTCTTCTTGACGAACAAAACAGGGTCTCCCCATGGTGATGTACTTGGTCGAATAAAGCCCTTGTCCAACAGCTCTTGTAATAGCTCCTTTAATTCTTTCATTTCTGATGGAGCAAGACGATAAGGTGGTCTAGAAATTGGTGCTACTCCCGGCACTAAATCAATTGTGAATTCCAACTCCCTATCAGGTGGCAGTCCACATATGTCTTCTGCAAAAACCTCGGGGAATTCGTTCACTACTTCTACATCTGAAAGTAGAGGTTTACTGGCAGCTACTAAAGAGGATAGGCTTATCAAGAATCCTAATTCTGCTTTCCTCAAACAACTCTGCGCCTTAAGAGCTGAAATAATTCGAGGAATTTTACACATCTGACTAGCCTCGTGTTGGGGAACCACGGTGGATCCGGATCACGCCTCCCGGCAAGGCAGCGGAAGAACAAAAATTGGTCGGGAGACGATCAATACAATTCAATACAAACATGCAATCTATGACATTCATTGGGCGTTTAGATGACTACCTTGCTGGCAACTCGTGCCTGGCTCCGACCAGTTTCTCGAGGAAACCGACACTTCACGGTAGATGGCGATAGATAACGTCAATCAGGTCCACGACCGGATACGAGACTCCTTCGTCAGTCTGCACTAGAAGGCCTGACGAGATCGGCACGGACGGATTCTCCTCGTCAAGTTGGCCGGAACAAATTCCGGCGACTCGAAGGCGGCGGCGACGGCGCTAGAAGGCCTGACGAGATCGGCGCGGACGGATTCTCCTCGTCAAGTTGGCCGGAACAAATTCCTGCGACTCGAAGGCGGCGGCGGCGGCGGCGCTAGGCGGCGGCTGCGGCTTGTTTAGAGAGGAAGGGGCGGCGGCCAATAGCTTAGGGTTAGGGTTGAGAGTTGTGTTAAGTGTTTTGATTAAGTCTCCTAAGTCTATATTAAATAGACTTAGTGATGGACTTGGACCGGCCCAACGGGCCCGAGTCCAACGGATGAACATTCAGTTCATCCCCATCACCGTGACTTCATCGTAACTCCGATCGCCGATCAGATCGGACCGATCGACTCAGTTTCCAAAACTGAATACTATGATCTGAAAAACCATTTTTCAGAACCCCAGTGCAAAATGACCGTTTGCCCCTCAACAGCGGGAAATCACGATTTGACCCCTGTTGACTTTTAGAAAGTCGCACTCCCTAAAATCCTCTTCTCATGCTCAACATATTGAGCTTAGTATCCGTGCGGGAATCTCAAATCCAGTACTTGTGTGACCCTCAATGGTTCAGGGATACAGCTAGCCGTGGGCCCACAACCATTGCGGCTCCGGAATCACAATTCCGGACTTGCCCATCGGATCATGGTAAGAGCGTCTAGCAACATCGCCCCATGATCCCCTAGGTATCACTGATAGTGCCTGCAAGAACCAGTTGGTCGTGGTTAGCGTACAGTACGGTCCTTTCAATCCATATATCCCGATCAGATCAACGACCATTGGTAAATCGAGAGTCGCTAAAGATCCGATAGCTATGCATACATCTTAGAGATCGAATAGTGACATCACGAGTGTAACTAGGTAAACACATTTACCTAAAACACTTCTAGTACTTTGGCCAGATATTTATACACTATTATCCCCTCAGATAGCATAGGATATCCACGCATGTCTGCGATAAATATGATTTTATAATGAAATATGATTTTGTTGATTAAAATTCGATTTTATCGACAAAATACGATTTTATTATAAAATGCGATTTTATGATTAAAATATGATTTTACGATAAATAATAGGATTATTTAATTTATGCATGTTAATTGGATTATCTGCATGATTGGGGTGATCGAGAGCCGTGCCCAATTTTTTAGGTGTATGCGATAGGTTTTGTGATTCGGTTTGTATCAATATTTTGATTATCATTTAAAGTGGGCCTGTTTGTGGCCCGTTCCCACCCCTTGATAAATGTATCCCTTGTATGTCATGGTTAATTTAAATATAAATTACTAGATTTAGTGGGAGGACATCCGAAGACGGTGAAGATGACGATCAAGATATTGAAGACCGAAGATCTGTAAAACCGGAAAGCTTTGTAATAGGATTTCATTGCATATTGCATTACCCCTAGGATTGGACCCAGGTCCGTGACTGGCAACCACGGACCGCATAGCTCTCGCGATCGATCATCCCAATGTTTCTTTATATATGTTGATATAGAGTGTAATTGAATCCGCGTGTTGCATGTTTTAAATTAGATTTAAATATGCATGAGACCAAAGTTTTTCAAAATAAAAATCCCTCGTTTTAAATATGATTTAAAACTTATATCAAGATAAAATATTTATTCGATAAACTAAAGGGTATTTAAAATTGTTTAAATTTCCCTACCTTCCATCAACAATGGGTGTACGTCGATGCTACCCGTATACATGGCCCGACTCATATTATTGAGGGGGTCATGTATGCCGGAAAGCTGTCCACGCCATTGACAATTGTTGTGAGTCGGCTGGAACTCCCTTTAACGTTGGCTCATATTATTGGGGACGTTAAGGGGACCCTCCTTCACGACTCAACATTGATGGGTCAATCTTGACACGTGATAGTAAACGGCGTCATATTATTGGGCCCTTACTGGACGTGAGGTGAATACATGGAGGTTGCACCGGCTGCAATCGGAAACTACCTTTTGGGGGTCATGGATGGCTGATATTATTCGGGTCCATGATCGCTTGATTGGGCTCCGTGTACCCACTAAAGAAACCTGTTTTCTCGATTTCCTTAGAGGGTGGTGAAATCGTTAAAATAGTGGGAGGGTAATTCATAAAACTTAATGACCATGTTTTATGTCTTAGAGTTTATTTTATATATAGTTAGTAATGTATGTCCGTTTTCCTTCAGTATTACTGCATATAAAAATGGTTTCGATGAAAAACCCGCTCGCTGCTATACTAGATA
>KQ990041.1:150805-165334 GCA_001598015.1 Dorcoceras hygrometricum | reverse complement strand
GAGGGTAGTTCGATAGATCACCAGGTCACTATCTATCTGCATGCTCAGAACATCACAATGTTCCCTACCAATGAAACATGGTACTTCGCATCGCAGATACTAGTCTCTAGCTCGGGCGGCCTTATCCTCATTTTGACGGCCCAATAGACTAGGAACATGTTCAGAATACACAGTGACTATTAGATATGTTTCATGATAGCCGTCATACCCACTATCACATCTAACATACACTTCGGTGTATTCTAGGTCTTTACTCAACGCAATTGTTAATCATTATACAACACAATGAAAGTAAAGAATGACATATAAATAAATGCGAATATCATATATAAAGATTGTTTCATACAAGAGTCTATAAACCCACACGCCACAAGTTGGCTAGTTGCGCATCTACTCTAACACCTCGAACGTGAACCAGTCTCCACTTGGAGGTTTTACCACTACGGTTCTAAGCTTGAAATCTATCACGACTCCGTATTTGGTCAACCAATCCATTCCTAAAATCAGATCAAACTCAGGCATAGGTAATACAATCAAATTAGCGGTAACTGAATGCCCTTGGAGTCTAAGTTCTAAGTCACGAAACAAGTTATGGGATACCAGCTCTTCCCCAGAGGGCACTGTTACGCAAAATCCTGTAGTCACCTGGTCGGGTCTAACATGTAATTTCTTAGCAAAATCTGCTGCTATGAATGAATGCGTCGCACCTGAATCTATTAAAGCTGATGAGGGCAACCCAGAAATCAAGATCTTACCCGTAACCACTGTAGAGTCTGGATTGGCTTGCTCGGTTGTCATGACGTAAGCTCTACTAGTCACCAACTGTTTTGAATTCGGGCAATTCTTAATAACATGCCCTGGCAATCCACATCTATAACAAACATTTTGTCCCACTCTACAAGGACCAGGGTGGTTCTTCTGACACTTGGGGCACTGAGGTCTACTGCCGACTGCTGAAACCGCGCTAATGGGTTGTACAACCAAAGGTTTCTGCTCCTGAGTCTTCTGTTCCTGCGACCGCTGCTGATTCTTATATGGCTTCTTGGGTGGTCGTTGGTCTCTCTTTTGGAAGGCCTGTCGCTTCAGCTGTCACTCTTCCACCACAGCTTTCCAATCTTGATCAGCTCTTAGAGCCTTGTCCACCGCTCCTCGATAATCTTTTGGTTCTACTAGCCTCACATCATGTCTAAGCGCTGATTTCAATCCATCGACAAAATGTCGCAATTTCTCCTTAGGATCAGCTCCAATCAGCGGTACAAAATAACATCCTCGTTCAAACTTTCGAAAATATTCCTGGACAGTCATGTCCCCTTGCTTGATCATCAAGAATTCTCTTTTCAATTCGGACCTCTTATCCTCTGGGAAATACTGTTCAAAGAACACCAGCTTGAATTCCTCCCAGGGAAGATTTGTCACATCTACTGTAAGCTTTGATCCTTCCCACCAGAGCTTCGCATCATCTCTCAACATGTAAACCGCACATATGGATCTTTCTAAGTCGGGCGTTTGGAGATACTCAAATATCACCTCCATTTATTTAATCCAGTTTTCGGCAACAAATGGATCTGTTGTGCCGCTAAACTCCCTTGGCTTCTGTCTTCGGAATCGTTCTTGAGGGTCATCATTGCTAGGTCCTCTACTGCTAGAGGATTGGCCATTGCTCTACCTTGCTGTTCTACCAGCAACCTTAGAAGCTGAGCAATACTAGCGTTACTATCAGGGCTGGATTCATCTACTGGGATATTTCTTCTTCCTCGCCCAGACATCTTAATCTATAGCCCACAATCCACCACATATGAACATCAGAACATGTAAGAATAAAAAATACATGCTCCAAAACATAAAAGAAAACTTACTGCACCGAAGAGACGGTTGATGAAATCTGTTCCAGCGAAGAGTGCGTGTGTTTATCTCTGGACCATGCTCTGATACCATGTTGTGACGCCCAAACCCCCATGGGAGTCACGGGAACAAAGGAAAAGGAATAAAAGGAAAATAGAACGGCTGAATAATAAATAGAACAAGCTGTATTTCCTTGCTCGAAATAAAAATCAAAGTACAACTGTTGGCGCCAAGAAGATAAAAACAGATTTCATTACAAGTTCAAAGTACAAAATGAAAAGTCGTGATATTACAACTACTGAACTCTACTTGAATTCATCTTTATTGTAACGGATCTCAATACAGATTTGACTAAGATCAAAGACAACAAAAACAGCAAATACAAAATGAACATCGCAGAAACGCGGGCCTTCGATAAACTAACACACCGCTACTGGTTCAAACTCCACCTCCCATCTGCTCCGACGCTGACTCACCTGCACCAAGAAAGCTAGTGAGCCTAGGGGCTCAGCAAGCAAAACCGAGGGTAACAAAGCACAATATGCAGGTATAAAACTTGAGACATCACAGTTTAAAGGAAGTCGTGAAGCATCATTCGTCGTAAACATCCGTTCTGGGAATAAGTTCAAATCCCAGCGTTAACATTTTTATTAGACTTATGGCTCAAAAGCTCTACTTAGGTCCCATTGCAATCGATCGAATGACTACTGATATCAGTTACAATATGGTGAAATCTCACCCAATATGAAGGGGCAACCAACCCTCTCGTCAGCTTCTCACCCTTCCAATATGGACCATGTGTTATCTTTGCCATAAATCCTAAAGTCTGAACATTTTCTTCTTTTAAACAACTTCTGGAATGAATTCTGATCTTAACATCAGGGTTCACTTCATTTTTGAATCATTTCCCATCTAAACATTTTTCACTGAGCATCCAGTGGAGACATAGGAAATCAGTTGTTGGATTAAACGGTCGAAGGATACAACCATTCGTTGGGGCAACCAGTTGCTGGGTACATGTCGATGGTCAACACAATTAATCGGGTCAACGGAGTAATAGTAGAACAACCAGATGTTGGGTAAGGACAATCAGCCGTTGAAAGAAAACTATACGTTGGATGTGAATCAGCAGTGAGGCATTTAGGGGAAGGAATCAGTCGCAAGCAACATAGGAACCAGTCGCAAGCAACAGTAACCAGCCGCAAGCAAACCAGTCGCAAGCAACAGTAACCAGTCGCAAGCAAACCAGTCGCAAGAAACAGTAACCAGTCACAAGCAAACCAGTCGCAAGCAACAGTAACCAGCTGCAAGCAAACCAGTCGCAAGCAACAGTAACCAGTCGCAAGCAAACTAGTCGCAAGCAACAGTAACCAGCTAGCAAGCAAACCAGTCGCAAGCAACAGTAACCAGCTGTTGGTTATGAAATGTGAGATGAGCAGTAAACCAACTGTTGGTTATGAAATGCGAGATGAACAGTAAACCAGCTGTTGGTTATGAAATGCGAGATGAACAGTAAACCAGCTGTTGGTTATGAAATGCGAGATGAACAGTAAACCAGCTGTTGGTTATGAAATGCGACGGCTGTTTGTAGAACTGGTACTACAACATCACGAATAACATCCACGATATCAGTATTTACCTATCAACCCAGATTTAGTTCTGGTTCGACTAGAATTTCCAACTTCATGGAGTCAAATTTAGACATTGACATTCACCAGAGAGAAGAAGAAAATCACAATTTACATGAGTTGAATTTGAAATGCTCAGCATTTTAAAAGCAACATCATCAACTTCGTAAAATACATTTAAGTTCCAAACATAATCCACTGTGAACCCGAACATTAAACATACGTTATAATATCAGCAGAACATGAGCAAAGGCTGATATTAAACATAGCTTAGGCAAGAATCATGAAATTAAGCGAGAACAATACAAATGCTTTCATGGCGTAGCAAGAATCAGAGTTACTTGCCTTAATAAGAAGGAATCACGAGATACAGCAGATCACGAACAGAGAGTCTTCCCAAGCGCAACGATGAGCTTCCTATTTTCTTTGATGCAAAAATGGATATTTTCTTGCAAAGGAATGAACTTATAGTCCATGTACCATAGGCATGGGAGTCTGATTTGTAACAGGGGAAAACACTCAAGTAGACATGATAAACCAGGCGTACTTCAGAAAATTTTACTTAAAGTTCCCTGTCAATGTTTTGATTTGTAAATGTACTACACAAAATCTGAAATTTAACCATTCTCCCATCCAAAACCTTTTTATTTGTAAAGTTTGAAAATTGCTTGCCTACGCTCGGGTGACAACTGATCGGAACTCTGTACCTTATGAAATCTAAGAAATAAGAAATCAGCTACTTGGACAAATAAACAATGCTGACATCTGAAATTAGAAATGGGTCCTCAATTTATAAGGATTAGAATTTGTGGTCCTATGGATTTTGGGGCGTTACACAATAACACAACACAGACTCAAGGAAAATACCACAGAACTTACGAACTGAGAGCTACGAGCTCCACCAGCTCTATCCTACCCTTATAGATCAACAAATAGCTCTAAACGAAGCACTAGGTAGGAAATAACACTTACCCAATGAGCTACCTGAACGGCCAAAGCAATTCTGCGCTTATGCTAACAGACTACACAGAAGAGTTCCTTCGCGATCTTCTTCCAGCTAATCCCAAGCCTGCGAAAAAGGTATGAGAAGAATCGCCTTAACAAGAGGAGTCAAGCGCTACCACTCTTGTGTCCATCGGAGCTGTCTACCGTCGGCAATCGATGGAAATAAGCTACGGTGAACAGTAGCTAGGGTATCGCGACAGGGTAAGATAACGAGAATAAATCTATGTGTCGTTAAGAGATAATGGCGAGACCGAAGTCAAAGTCCTCAATATATACTTAAGTACCCCAGATCTGATAAACAACAGCCACCAACAACTTAAGATCCAAAGCTAATCCTGACTCAGATCTGAGTATCACTCCAGATCTGAACTCTACGCTAAACAGATTTGGAACTTATCCAAACGACGTCGCACAAAAGATCGCTTGCTCACTAGGACACGTTATCCCGCTAGCCAAGTCTGAATCACTAAACGGCGTCGCATCGCATCCATGCCAGAACACACAGATCTGACTCACAAAACCCGCCGAATCTGAAATATCTGAACCGCACCGATATACCGTATAACTGAAACCCGGAACAACGAACCGCCCTGTCTACTAAACCCTAACACGACTCGAACTCCAATCTGTTTTATTCCAAAATCGCTTGCTCACTAGGACACGTTATCCCGCTAGCCAAGTCTGAATCACTAAACGGCGTCGCATCGCATCCATGCCAGAACACACAGATCTGACTCACAAAACCCGCCGAATCTGAAATATCTGAACCGCACCGATATACCGTATAACTGAAACCCGGAACAACGAACCGCCCTGTCTACTAAACCCTAACACGCTCGAACTCCAATCTGTTTTATTCCAAAACGATGTCGTTCCGCTACCCGCTAAGAAAACACTAGCGCGTCCACAACTGCCGGCGATAACCAGATTTCACCTCCAGATTGATCAACCCTCAAATCTGATTGCTACTCCGCAAAATTCCCAAACTTCCCAAAGTTGTTTCCGATAACAAATCTGACCCGATAGCTTCACCAAGCATACCAGATCAAAGCTGGCTCATCCCAGATCTGTTCAAACCAAATCTGGTCTATGCCAAACCCGATTAATTAACTCAATTAATCTAAGTAAACTTTCGGGTCTCACAAGCTGGTTGTGCAGATTCATGCCTCGCCTCCATAAAGATTTCCCAGTTTCCAGTCCCTGTCTCGTCTTCTGAAGTAGATTCCACAAGCTCTCCCAGAGCAATAGTGGAAACATGACCATCCTGGCCCTCTGTTTCTGTTTGGTTCTCACACTCCACATGCTCTTCCTGCTCAGCAGCGTTGGAGGTGTCATCATCCTTTTTTTACACTTCTGGAGTCATCTCCATAGTGGCTTCTGGACCACCAGCGGTTGACTCCTTGTCACCCCCAGCTGGTATTTCAGGAATGGGACCAGGTTTGAACTTCGTTTGATGATCATCAGTGTGCGTCACCTTCTTTGTTCTCTTGGTATGGTGCTTCTTCGTGATTAGCACCGGCAGAACAGACACAGTAGCCTCCGATTCAGATGACTCTACCACTTGTTTGTGCTTAGCGCCATGACGTTTTTTCATCCCAGCCAGTGGGAGCGAATCCTCATCTGAGCTGGTCTCAAACGTGGACTTCGCTGGAGCAGCGTGGCTCTTAGCCTCCACTGGTTGTTGTACAATCACCTTCTGTTTCTTCACCATTTGACCAACTCTTTCTTTCTTCTTTTTGGGCTTCTCCGCATCCGCCTTCTCTGGTTCCTTAGGGAGTTCCTGAGGTTCATCAGCAGTAGATTGTTGTTAACTTGCTGTAGCTCCTGACACCTTGCTGGTATCACCAGCTGGAACCACATTCAGAGTCTTCTTGATGTAGGTGTGAACGAGCTTGTTGTTCAACACCTTTTGTGGATGGAGTTTGACTGATTCCCCGAGGTTGGCCTTTACTAAACGCTCCAACAATACACTCAACTGCACTGCGAAACCTTGTGACTAACGGTTAGGGTTGTTCACCATAACGACCAACACCTGAAACAAAACCTGTGCCCTGTCGACTTTCAAGCCGACATTGATAACAACCATCAGATCAAACTTTTCGCTTGGGACCATGTCAAAAGAACCTACTTTGGCACATAGTGCCTTGGCCACTTTATCGTGCAACAGCCTTGATAGGATCAATTAGGATCGAAAATAGGCCTAGGAGTTCAGAGGGGGGGGGGTTGAATGAACTTTAAACCTTTAAAACGTTTTTACAAACGCCTCGCTTAACTCAGATCCGAGTTACCAGATCTGAGGATCCTAGTTCGAATCTGTTTTCTTGACTAACAAAAATTGTGCAGAAAGAATTCAATTAAACAGTGAACAGTACGAATGTAAATAAATGCAATGAAATAAGTAAAAGTGCAAGGGTCAGAGATTTGTTTCTGGAAGTTCGGATCAAATCCTACGTCTCCCCTTCTTCCTTTGCACGAAGGTTCAACTAGAATACTTTGATGTACACAGCTTCTGAATACACCTGATCACTGAGCCTCGCCCCAATTGAACTCCTAAAAACTCCAACAACATGAGATAACACTGCGGTTTACAATCGAATGTAATTTTCTCAAACGGCTTAACGTCGCACGTTTGTTACAGACTCAATCTAAAAAATACAGTGAATATGATGTTTTGCGAACTGTAAATATATTGAAGATAAAACAATTAAGAACAAAAGAATGTTCTTCGAGATTTGACAACTGGGACTTCGAATATGTTGATGCTTGAATATTGCCAGGAATTTAGAGCTTGAGAGTATGCAAGAGAGAATCGAGCGAGAGAGACCAAGAGTTTTATTCAATTGAAATCTTCAACTATTTATACTCTTCAGCTCCAACGGTCAGTAGATTTAAATCCCTTTGCATATCTTCATCGTATCTTCATTAGTGCTATGCAGAAGGTAAATTGCTCTGTCAAAGCTTGATTGACTTGTTTACCAAACTGGGTAACCAGCGTATCTATCATTCTGCGTTATGCGCGATTTTACTCAAAATAGCTTCGATCTTTTTCCTTAATTAAATTTTGACCGTTGCAATCTCTCAACTAAACTGATAACGTCTGAAGCTCACATCTATTGTAGTACTGAAATCCAAATACTGCTCTCTTTCCCTTTGTGTATAGCTAAGGAAATCTCCTTACACGTAAAGTTATCACATCTGAGATATCCCCCTTTTTTTACTGTTAGCGCTCTGCCACATCTGAAGACTTTACTGCTCTTCACGTAGTACTGAAACTTTATCAAATCTGAATTCTGAAGAACTCTGTGTAGTCTGTTCACATCTGATATGTTAGGATCTGAAGGAATACTTTCTGAACAAACATACCCGAATCTGTTACCGAAGCCTCTGAATCAAATCTAAATACCCTCAAATCTGAAGCCTTGACCCGTAACTGAAATGAACTGAATGCTAAAATATGATACGCTCTGATTCGAAGACTTTCAACCCGTAACTGAAATCTCAGTAACTGTCCCCAAAGCTTCCAGATCTGAACTAGCCTAAAACTGTTAGCTACTATGACTGACTGTCCAGACCTGGTTTCTTAAATTCAGTTACAATATTATTTTTGTTATCACCAAAACTTATAAATTTTACCTTAACAATTTCCCCCTTTTTGGTTATGACAAGACTTAGCAGCCTTTGACTTAGAGGAGACAAAAATAAATTGCTCCAAGTCTGCTATATATTCAATCCAAAGAAAAGTACAAAAGATTTGTACAAAGAACTGAAAAACTAAAAAAAAACTGAAATGATTATTTCTCTCCTGGCCAGTATCCCATGCCTCTTCCTGATCCTCTATGGGATCCACCAATTCTGTAGTATCTTCTACCCAAAGATCCGATCCTACTACCTTCACCAGGTCTGCTTCATGAACCAGAACCAGGTCTACCACGATCATCAGGAGGAGGCTGCGAACCTCGGCTGCTACCACTTTCCCCCTTTTTGTCAGCACGTCCTCTATTGATATAATCAACAAGCTCTGACAGCTGAGACGTGAGGTGATTATAGTTTTCCTGTGCTTGCACACATAATTTCATCAGTTCATGGGAAAGGGAATCTTGCCGGTCTTGAATTCGCTTCAATTTATCATCATAGGACTGAGACAAAACAACCTGCTGAGATTGTAGCTTTTGTTGAGATGCTAGAATATCAAGGGAAAGGGCGGAATTTTGAAGCTGAACTTCTTGTCGAACATGGCCAAACAGACCTGGATATGTCCTGTCCTGTTGGTCTAAAATCTCGGTAAACCGCTGCTCAAGGCTTCTGATGTGTAAGAGAAGCAAATCCTTGAGCTTTTCTGCATCATCCCTTTTCTGCACACGCTCAGTTTGAATCTGATTTACTGAAGCTCGGAGCTGTGCCAAGGTCTTTGAAATCTTGCGGGGTAACAGCAGTAGGCATAAAGATCTGGTCGACACCCAAAGGAATATCATCGGTAGTGAAGAACATATGAGAGTCAGTAGAAATACTCGAATTTGGAGAAATCAAAGCTGTATCCAGGTGGCGTCGAGAAGAACTATCATAAGGAGAGATCGGATCTAGTTGGATAAAAATAGAAGAACTCAAACCCGCGGTAATTATCTGTACATCTGGACCGCGGAGAAAAAATCCAACAAAATCTGCCGGATCTACTGCTATATCTACCACTGACCCAATTGAAACGATATCTCTACAAGAATTATGCGAACTAACAGGCTGCAGGCGTCCAAAAACGTTAAACTGCAAGATATCTATACACACTCTGAACCAACCCCAAGTCTTGACCAAAGGTGGTGGAGAAATTTGACTTTGAACTGGCTCGATGAAGACGCAGATCGGGGCAAAATTGCTTACAGACACTTCGTGAGGCACCAATTCCTTGCAAAAATAGGATGGTCGGCACATCAAGTACCACCGATCTGGCCCCTCTATCGGTGTCCACAATCCATTTATTTTTATCATATGTCTGCTCCAGCAGACAGATCTGGTGTTCTTATTTGATCGGGCAATAATATCTCCATGATATACATGCTCCCCTTCAAACACTCTAGAGGAAGTCGAGCGCGTCCACTCCATATTGTGTGCTCTTTTTTGCTTCTGTAGTTGTGCCAGTGATGTCTGGTGAGCATTAGAGAGCATATCGATGATCTGCCCCTCTATCGGTGTCCACAATCCATTTATTTTTATCATATGTCTGCTCCAGCAGACAGATCTGGTGTTCTTATTTGATCGGGCAATAATATCTCCATGATATACATGCTCCCCTTCAAACACTCTAGAGGAAGTCGAGCGCGTCCACTCCATATTGTGTGCTCTTTTTTGCTTCTGTAGTTGTGCCAGTGATGTCTGGTGAGCATTAGAGAGCATATCGATGATCTGAAGAGCCATAGTTGTCCAGGGTTGGCCGGATATGAAGTTCTCACGATGTGCCTCCAAAAGTTTTCTCAAAAACATCTCCCTATACTTGGATATTATATACATTCGCCTCTTAACAGCCGTCTCAAGAGAATATGTCTCGGCTCACGTTAATATCTGTTCTTCCTTGGCAACAATAGCTTTTACTGAACCAAGAACTGCTAATCTGCTCAAACTGAAGGAATGAAAGAATGAGACCACATCTGCTATCACCGTTTCTCTAAGCTGTACAAGACAATCGGTATCGGAACAAATCAAACTGAACATCTCTCTGGCCGGATGCCCTTTGATGTCATCCTTTTCAACAAGAGGCGCCTTCCCCTTGTCGGATATATCAATCTGAGGGAGACTGGCCTTGTACCAATCCCCTTCGCTAACTCCCGGAATCTCAATGCCAATTATGAATTTTATCCTTGTAATCTATGCACCGATCACGGATGGAAACATCATGTCCTCTGGGATTTGCTTCAGAATATCCTCGAGGGACATCGACTCTTCATCAGTCTGAGATGGTTTCTCAGTACGTGCCAGAGCCTTGCTCAAGGACTTTGCTTCTTCAGAGTCGTTCGTCGTCACAACAATCTTAGCCAGGATTAAATCCTCAATAGCCACTGGCTCAACATCCATCTCCTCAGCTGCTGCAGGCTCAATTATCTTACTTGGTTGCTTAGACCCAGACATGTCGTCATCCTCCCAAGATCTCAAAGGCTCTTTAAGAGACTATTTCGGTGCAGTAAAAGATGCCATTTTCCTAGAAATTTCATTTTTAGCTCCATCAAGATTATCATCCTCATCATTGATAGCAATCGAGCGCGTAGTGGTCTCAACTTCTATATCATCAGATCTGGTTACCCATGGTTCCTCCATATCTGTTTCCATCTGCGCTGTTTCAGTAATAATTTGATCAATAATCTTATCCACGTCAACAGCAGTTGTCTTTTCCCTCTTGCTATACAACGTCCACCACATCTGGTTCTTTCTCAACAATTTCATCATCAGAACCCACTGGCAACTTCAAATTCCTCTTTGGTGCTTTGCGTTTTGGAGCAGGAGGGGTCACAGCTGATATCATTTGAATAGTTACATCCTCTTGCGCTACTGTCACAAGCGCCAAATCATGGTTGCAGGAGCAGCTCTCCCCACGGTGGTTCTCTTCTTCTTTACAGCTGTTGCTTCAGCAGTAGTAGCAGGTCTCTTCTTAGACACTGCCTTCTTTTTCTCTGTTGGTTTCTCCACCGCTGGCTCATCCTCATCAACATAAATATTCTTGTTTTTGGCAATATACGTGCCAACAGTTTTGGCAGTTAGGATCTTCAGAGGTGGAAACTCTTTTGATTCTCACAGTTCAAAATCTGGGGAATTTTCAACAGAACACAGATCTGCACCGCATATCCTCTGGCTTGCCTCGTCGCTGGAGTCACCATATCCTTGAAAATATTAAACAGAAATCTGCCCCAGTTAACCGTGACTCCACCATGAATGGCAGACATCATAAAAAATCGCTCATGGGTGACGACGTCGAAGGAGCCGGCTTTCACAGTCACTGTTTTGGCCAGAATGTCATTCAGCAGGTGGAACGCAGACAACATTTCCCTCTTCTTACCAGAGGTGCTTAGCAGTTTACCATCATATGAGAATGCACTCCTCGCTTCAAAAATCAGATCCTTAGGCACCTCATGCAAGTCAGTCAACCCTTTCAACGGCAACTCAAAGGTTCCAGCAAACAGTTCTACTGAATAGCGACTGGTTTCCCTTGTACTGTACTAACAACCATACCATCCCGGACTGAAGTATTGTGGAAGAACTCCACAAGAGCGGCTTCGTATATGGCAGATGAACATCCCAGAAACCCACTGAGTCCAGATGCCAGAAGGGCTTCGAACATAGAGACCATCCCCTCATGGTCCATTCCCAGAACTGATTCAAAGAAGACCTGGATAGTGTTGTTGATCAGTGCGGAGGCCATTGTTGATAGGTTGATAGGAGATGAATACGCCGAAGGACAGATTATCTGCAGGAGTAAACACAGGAAACAAGAGAACGAGAAAGAAAGATAGTATTTTGCGCAAAGTAAGGGTTAGTGTAATCAAGACGACATAATATAAATAGGGAAAGTAAATCGGAAGATGAAACGGTACATGTTACCATGTGGATGTGACGTTTCGCATGATTACAACACGTGTCAATCATCCGATGGTGCGATAAGGATTTGGAAAATATTTTCGAAATCATTTTGGAAAAGATTTTAGCAATCATTTTGAAATTTTAACCGCAAAGGGTAAAAAGGGTGAAAACGAGTTCCATTTTCTTAATACTTCACAACCTAAGATTTGAAACCAATTGATATACCAGCTGAGGTACTACCAGATCTGTCCACTTATAAGCATCAGCTGTATATACGCGAAATCTAAGTGAGTTTAGATCTCACGCATTCAGCTGAATTAGCACTTATTAATTCAGATCTGATGTTCCCCCTATAGTTGAGGTTCTCCCAAGTCTGAATTTTTTCTATATCTGAAAATCCCTGCTGTTCCCCCTGAACAGTAGGCTCAGATCCAAAGTAAACAGTCTCTATTCAACCTGCAATTATGTTAGCACTCAAACAAATCACGGAAATTCTAAGAGACCAAGAATATTTCTAAAGTAAGAGAACTGAGCGTCCGGTAGGAGTTTTGTGAAGATATCAGCAACTTTCTGATCTGTTGGCACATATTCCAGTCGGACGTCCTTCTTGAGCACATGAACTCTTATAAAGTGATGCCTGATGTCGATATGCTTTGTTCTACAGTGCAGCACAGGATTCTGGGTGATCGCGATGGCACTGGTGTTGTCACAGATAATAGGCGCTCCGGAAGCATCAATGCCATAGTCCTTCAGCTTGTGCTGAATCCACAAGATGTGAGCACAGCAGCTTGCAGCCGCAAGATACTCCGCTTCGACAGTGGATGTAGCAATTGAAGTCTGCTTCTTACTGAACCAGGAAATCAATCGATCTCCTAAGAATTGACAAGTCCCACTTGTGCTTCGACGATCAATCCTGCAACCTGCGTAGTCTACATCACTATAACCTATTAGTTGAAAGCTTGAGTCTTTGGGATACCAAATACCCACATTGGAAGTTCCTTTTAAATACTTAAGAAGTCTCTTTACTGCTATGTAATGCGATTTTTAGGCTCTGCTTGAAATCTAGAACACATACAGACAGAAAACATGATACCTGGTCTGCTAGCAGTTAGGTAGAGCAAAGAGCCAATTATACCACGATACAATGAACCTCTATGGCAGTTCCAGTTTCGTCTTTATCTAACTTGATAGAGGACCTCATAGAAGTCGCAGCTGCTGAACAGTTGTTCATGCCAAATTTTTTCAGCAGTTCTTTCGTGTATTTAGATTGATTAAGTAAGATCCCATTGTCAAGCTGTCTCACTTGTAATCCCAGAAAGAACGTAAGCTCACCCATCATGCTCATTTCGAACTTGTCCTGCATCAACTTAAAAAATTTCTGGCATAGCTTGGGGTTACTTGACCCAAATATAATATCATCAACATATATCTGTACTAACAAAACATGGTCAGATTTGACAAATTTAAATAGTGTCTTATCAACGGTGCCTATTGTGAATTCATGCTCTATAAGGAATTTTGAAAGTGTATCATACCAAGCTCTGAGTGCTTGCTTCAACCCATATAGAGCTTTATCCAGTTTGTAAACATGATCTGGATAAGTATTATTTACGAAGCCAGGAGGTTGTGCGACATACACTTCCTCTGTTAAGAGGCCATTAAGAAATACACTCTTTGTCGGCATACAATGGCGGATCCGGATCCCGTTTCCCGGGGGCGCAGCGGAAATAAAAAGTTGCCCCTAGAAACGTTCAATACATTAAAAAATCAATAAACATTCATAGGGCGTTTATCGAATTGCTACCTTGCTGGCGTCTAGGCGCCTGGCTCCGATCAGTTTCACGAGGAAACCGGCACTTCAAACGGTAGGCGGCGGTAGATCGTCAATCAGGTCCACGACCGGAAACAATCTTCCTCCGTCAATCTGCACTAGAATATCTGACGGATTTTAGCACGAACGGATTCTCCTCGTCGCGGTGATCGAAACAAGTCCGATCACGCGAAAAACCGGGAGACGGCGGCGGCGGCGGCGATGGGAGGTCGGCGGCGGCGTGAGGCGTGTGGGAGAGGGTGGGCGGCTATGAGAGCTAGGTTGTATCTTGTGTGTGTCTCATGGTAGTCATAGGTCTAATTAAATAAGTGATGGGCTTGAACCGGCCCAATGGACTTGGGGCGGGCCCAGTCCAGTACATGAACATTCGGTTCAACCGCATCACCGTGGCTTCATCATAACTCCGATCGACGATCAGATCAGACAGATCGACTCAGTTTTCAAAACTGACTATTATGATGCGAAAACAATTTTTCAGACCACCTAGACCAAAATGACAGTTATGCCCCTCAACTTTGGGAAATCGCAATTTGACCCCTGTTGACTTTTAGGAAGTCGCACTCCCTAAAATCCTCCTCCTATGCTCAACGCATTGAGCTCAGTTTCCGTGCGGGAATCATGAATCCAGTACTTGTGTGACCCTCAATGGTTCAGGGATACAGCTAG
>KQ990041.1:87124-118947 GCA_001598015.1 Dorcoceras hygrometricum | reverse complement strand
TTTTGTAGTCAGTGCGGAGGGAGACACGAGACTTCGGAGTGTCGTGGAGTTAGAGGACTCTGCCATCTTTGTGGTCAGCCGGGACATTTTGCTAGAGCGTGTCCTTCGATTGGAGGACGATCTACTGGTCAGTCGCAGCAGGGTTCCGCTAGTGGTTCTTCTCAGCGACAGCAACCTTTTGCGCAGTCCCAGCGATCTGGTTTTCAGCCTCGTGAGCCGTCACGTTGGATTTTGTAGTCAGTGCGGAGGGAGACACGAGACTTCGGAGTGTCGTGGAGTTAGAGGACTCTGCCATCTTTGTGGTCAGCCGGGACATTTTGCTAGAGCGTGTCCTTCGATTGGAGGACGATCTACTGGTCAGTCGCAGCAGGGTTCCGCTAGTGGTTCTTCTCAGCGACAGCAACCTTTTGCGCAGTCCCAGCGATCTGGTTTTCAGCCTCGTGAGCCGTCACGTTTTGGAGGACCTTCCCGACCCCCGTTTCAGATTCCCCAGCAGGCACAGGCGAACACCTTGTCGTTGGACCAGGCTGAGGAGACGCCGGGCATGGTGATTAGAGGTACATGCTCTATTTATGATTATCCTGCGAGAGTTTTGTTTGACACTGGTGCATCACACTCTTTCATATCTGAGATGTTTGTGTTTGAGCGTGGGTTGAGTTCTTCCCCACTGTGTGATGTTGTTTCTGTGTCTACTCCTGCTGGTGTGGATCTGTGGTCTCGAGAGGTTGTGGTTGATTGCCTGATTAGGTTTGATGAGCATGTTTTGGTGACCAATTTGATTGTGTTGGGGATTAGAGATTTCGACTATATTTTGGGAATGGACGTATTATCTAGCTATAAGGCTACCGTTGATTGCTTCCATGGTGTGGTGAGATTTCGCCCTGATACGGGTGAAAGGTGGGATTTCTACAGCACGGATTCGAGGTCGAAGATTCCCCTAGTGTCCGCTATGGAGATGTTTAGCCTGCTATCGCTAGGTAATGCAGGATTCATGATCTATGCACTTGATAGTTCCCAGGAGCAGCGATTAGAGTTGCATGACATCCCCGTCGTTCGAGAGTTTCCCGACGTGTTTCCAGATGAGATTCCTGGATTCCCTCCTCGACGTGAGATCGACTTCAGTATTGAGTTGGTGCCTGGTACCGCCCCGATTTCTAGAGCTCCTTACCGGTTGGCGCCCGCAGAGTTGAAAGAGCTGAAGGAACAGTTGAGCGAACTCTTAGAGAAAGGCTTCATCAGACCGAGCATGTCGCCTTGGGGAGCTCCGATTCTCTTTGTGAAGAAGAAAGATGGCACTATGAGGATGTGCGTGGACTTCAGATAGTTGAATAAGGCCACGGTGAAGAACAAGTATCCTCTGCCGAGGATTGATGACTTGTTCGATCAATTGCAGGGATCGGTTGTTTACTCGAAGATTGACTTGCGCTCTGGTTATCACCAGTTGCGAAGCAGCGACGCTGGATGGAATTGCTTAAGGACTTCGATTGTGAAATTCAATATCAGCCTGGGCGTGTGAACTTAGTAGCCGACGCTTTGAGCAGAAAGACCCAGCCTGATATGTTAGCATCCTTGAGTATTTCGAAAGTTCATGAGGAGTTGAGTACTTCTGGTTGGTGATTCCATCCGGGTGATCAGTATTTCTTTGTTTCTTCTCTTCAGGTGGAACCGCAGATTATGATGAACATCAGGGAGGCGCAGAGGACCGACCCTTATATCCATGAGTTGAGGATAAAGGGGACTGCCTGATGATTTCTCTGTTGCTTCTGATGGATGTTTAAGATTCCGAGGGAGATTAGTAGTTCCTAACCTGATTGATTTGAAGGAGACCCTCATGAATGAAGCGCATTGTAGCCGGTACAGTGTGCATCCAGGCGAAAGAAAGATGTACCATGCCTTGAAGTCTCACTACTGGTGGGCAGGTATGGAGAGCGACATTTCGGCTTTTGTTGCTAAATGTCTGAATTGCCAGCAGGTCAAGGCTGAGAGGATGAGACCTGGTGGTTTGCTGCAGAGCTTGGAGGTGCCCCATTGGAATTGGGAGCACATCGCCATGGATTTCGTGACTCATCTACCTCGATCGAGTAGGGGATGCGATGCGATCTGGGTTGTGATTGATAGACTCTCGAAGTCAGCCCATTTCATTCCCTATGATGTGAGGTGTTCGATGAAAAAGATGGCGAAGTTGTACATCGACCATGTGGTTAGATTGCATGGAGTTCCGGTTTCGATAATGTCTGACAGAGATCCGAGGTTCACTTCTCGCTTTTGGAAGAGTCTGCAAGCAGCAATGGGTTAGAGATTGGCGATGAGCACAGCCTATCACCCACAGACAGATGGACAGTCTGAGCGGACTATCCAGAATTTAGAGGATATGCTGCGAGCGGTAGTGATGGATTTCAGCGGTGGCTGGCAGGATTCGCTTTCCTTAGTTGAGTTTTCGTATAATAACAGCTGCCAGGTGACTATTGGAATTGCTCCGTTTGAGGCATTATATGGTCGAAAGTGCACACTATGAGGATGTGCGTGGACTTCAGATAGTTGAATAAGGCCACGGTGAAGAACAAGTATCCTCTGCCGAGGATTGATGACTTGTTCGATCAATTGCAGGGATCGGTTGTTTACTCGAAGATTGACTTGCGCTCTGGTTATCACCAGTTGCGAATTAGAGACGCTGATGTGGAAAAGACGGCCTTCCGGACTCGATATGGGCATTTTGAGTTTCTTGTCATGCCTTTTGGATTTACGAATGCCCCTGCTGTCTTTATGGATTTGATGAATCGCGTCTTCAGCGAGTATATCGATCGGTTCGTAATTGTCTTCATAGATGACATCTTGGTGTACTCGAGGAGCAAGAGAGAGCACAAGGAGCATTTGAGATTAGTATTGCAGAGATTGAGAGACTCGCAGCTCTATGCCAAATTCAGCAAGTGCGAGTTTTGGCTCGACAGGATTATCTTCTTGGGTCATGTGATTTCGGCACAAGGAATTTCGGTGGATCCTAGCAAGGTCGAAGCAGTGCTTAACTGGGAGAGAACTCGAAACGTTTCAGAGATCCGTAGTTTCTTGGGGTTGGCCGGCTACTATAGGCGTTTCATTGAGAATTTTTCTTCGATAGCCAGGCCTATGACGCAGTTGACTCAGAAAGATAAGAGATTTGTATGGACTGATGAGTGCGAGTACAGTTTTCAGATGCTGAAGGAGAAGTTGACTACTGCTCCTGTCTTGGCCCTACCGTCTGGCTCCGGAGGATTTGTTGTGTGCTCCGATGCTTCTCTGAGTGGATTAGGGTGTGTTTTGATGCAGAACGGGTACGTGATTGCGTATGCGTCTCGACAGCTGAAGCCTTGGCCCTACCGTCTGGCTCCGGAGGATTTGTTGTGTGCTCCGATGCTTCTCTGAGTGGTTTAGGGTGTGTTCTGATGCAGAACGGGTACGTGATTGCATATGCGTCTCGACAGCTGAAGCCTCACGAGACGAGGTACCCGGTTCATGATTTGGAGTTGGCTGCGATAGTGTTTGCCTTGAAATTTGGCGGCATTATCTCTATGGTGAAGAATTTGTGGTGTACACCGACCACAAGAGCCTGAAATATATCTTCACGCAGTCGGATTTGAACATGAGGCAGCGACGCTGGATGGAATTGCTTAAGGACTTCAATTGTGAGATTCATATCAGCCTGGGCGTGTGAACTTAGTAGCCGACGCTTTGAGCAGAAAGACCCAGCCTGATATGTTAGCATCCTTGAGTATTTCGAAAGTTCATGAGGAGTTGAGCACTTCTGGTTGGCGATTCCAGCCGGGTGATCAGTATTTCTTGTTTCTTCTCTTCAGGTGGAACCGCAGATTGTGATGAACATCAGGGAGGCGCAGAGGACCGACCCCTATATCCATGAGTTGAGGATTAAGGCGCATCAGGTCAGTCTGATGATTTTTCTGTTGCTTCTGATGGATGTTTGAGATTCAGAGGGAGATTAGTAGTTCAGAACCTGATTGATTTGAAAGAGACCCTCATGAATGAAGCGCATTGTAGCCGGTACAGTGTGCATCCAGGAGAAAGAAATATGTACCATGCCTTGAAGTCTCACTACTGGTGGGCAGGTATGAAGAGCGACATTTCGGCTTTTGTTGCTAGATGTTTGAATTGCCAACAGGTCAAGGCCGAGAGAATGAGACCTGGTGGATTGCTCCAGAGTTTAGAGGTGCCCCAATGGAATTGGGAGCACATCGCCATGGATTTCCTGACTCATCTACCTCGGTCGAGTAGGGGATGCGATGCGATCTGGGTTGTGGTTGATAGACTCTCGAAGTCAACCCATTTCATTCCCTATGATGTGAGGTGTTCGATGAAAAAGATGGCGAAGTTGTACATCGACCATGTGGTTAGATTGCATGGAGTTCCGGTTTCGATAGTGTCTGACAGAGATCCGAGGTTCACTTCTCACTTTTGTAATAGTCTGCAAGCAGCAATGAGTTCGAGATTGGCGATGAGCACAGCCTATCACCCACAGACAGATGGACAGTCTGAGCGGACTATCCAGACTTTAGAGGATATGCTGCGAGCGGTAGTGATGGATTTCAGCGGTGGCTGGCAGGATTCACTTTCCTTAGTTGAGTTTTCGTATAATAACAGCTACCAGGTGACTATTGGAATTGCTCCGTTTGAGGCATTATATGGTCGAAAGTGCAGGTCCCCGATTTGCTGGGAAGAAGTTGGCGAGAGACATCTTTCTACACCGGAGTTTGTTCAGCACATGAAGGATCAAATTGACTTGATTCGGAGTAGAATGAAGGCTGCTCAAGACCGTTTCTCTAGCTATGCGAACCGTAGACGTCGACCGTTAGAGTTTGAGGTTGGCGATCGTGTGTTTCTCAAGATTTCTCCTTTCAAGAGCATGATGAGATTCAGATTTAAAGGCAAATTGGCTCCCAGATTCGTTGGTCCCTTTGAGATTATCGAGAGGATTGGACAATTGGCTTATAGACTGAGGCTGCCCGAGGAGTTAGCCGCGATGCATGACGTGTTTCATGTGTCAATGCTGAGAAAGTATGAGCCGGATCCGTCCCATGTTTTGAGAACTGACGAAGTTGAGCTGGATTCTGCCTTGAGTTATGTCGAATATCCGGTGCAGATCTTGGACAGGAAGGAGAAACAGCTGAGGAACAAGATAATTCCGTTGGTGGTGGTACAATGGAGCAAGCATGGCCGAGAAGAAGCGACCTGGGAGGTTGAGGAAAATATGCGGCAGGATTGGCCTCATCTGTTTGAGCACTGATCGTGCAACATTTCCAGGTAAACTTCTGGTTTTAGCTTCGAATTTGAGTAGCTGCTGGTGTTGATTTGAATGATTGATTGTTTTCTTCCCTGAGCTTACCTTTGATTTCGAGGACGAAATCCCTTAAGGTGGGGAGAATGTGAGAATTCAGATTTAGATTAGTGGTTAATTTTATTGTTTGGGTTTAGCCACGTGAATTTTGAAGTTATAGAGTTGTCGAATTCCTCCAAGTATTGAATCAACCGTACTGTAGCCAACGACTGGTAGGATTTGGAATTTGATGGTTACTGTAGCTTGCAGCTGGTGGAAATGGAAAATCAGTTGTTGCGCTTGTGTTGCGTCTGGCAGTCGTTGCGCTCGTGAGAGAATGACCAGTCGATGAATTGAAGAACCAGTCGCGGGAGGAATTGTATTGCGACTGGGTGACCAGCTGTGGAATTGAGGAACCAGTCGAGGAAGCAACGCGACGTCGTCTGGTTTAGTTGAAACGCTGCGTTTCGAGGTTTACGACTGGATAGTTGCGACTGGATAGCTTGCGACTGGATAGCTTGCGACTGGATAGTTGCGACTGGATAGTTGCATCTGGTTTGTTGTAGGAAGCATGAGTGCCAGTAGTAAGGTTCCTACGGTTCAAGACGACTGGATAGGTGAGCAGCAGTCGAGAGATTTGAGATGTATTTATATAGAGGTGTTGATCGACACTTAGAATAATTGAGAGCCAGATATTCCTTATCTCTTCTTTCTCAAACCCTCGTAGAGCTACTGTTCACCGAGACATTTCTTCCCTAGATTTTCGTAGTTCTCCGCCGAAGATTTGAGTGATTTCGGTGGCGCTGGGTTCCCTGTGGATTTCTCTTTCGATTGCTACCCATTTGAAGCTGCAGAACGACCTTGGAGAAGATCGGGAAAGCTGCTGGTTTCTGGTCGTGAGTGCTGCCGTGCCCTGTTTGAATTTGTGAGGTAGAATTTGTGGATTCGAGGTACGATTGAGCAGCCCTTAGCAGCTTTGAGCGTGAACATGACTATATTTCAATGTTGTGAAATCCGTGACTTTGTTGCTATGCGTTTGCGTGGAACAGTTTGATGAATTGCTTGAGCTATACATTCTGTTTGCACGTATTATGAATTGTATGCATTAAGCATGAATATTGAATGGCATTCATGCATACATCTTGAGCCTGAATTGACAGATTGATTTGATTACCTGATTGGGTGCCACGTTGTGACTGGCCGACTGTTGAGTCGTGCCCGAAAAGTCCAACGCTATCGTCGGAGTGGTGACTACCAGATTCGAGTGTCTACCACCGAGCTGTGATGGGTTGACGAGCCCCTATGATCACGGACCGATGATTTCCACCGGCCGATTGGCTGTGCGTGGTATAGAGGCTTGATTTGAGTTGCCAGTTGATAGACTGGTCTAGCTATCCGATTTCTTGATAGCCCTCATGCATTCATAGCATTGATTATAGCATGTTGCATGGTTATCTGCTTTGATAGCTCTTCGTACTGAGGCTTGACCTCGTACTTGTTTCCTGCTTTTATTTTTGGTTGGGTCTGTGTTGCCCATTTGCAGGAACTACAGGTAACCAAGCTGGACCGAGTGGAAGTTCAGCTGGTCGATCCCCTCGTCCCTGAGTCCCAGTTATAATTATGATATGTATTGAACCGGGGGATGCCCCGTGTTTTTGTGTATTGGGGATCGGTCTTTGATTTGATGTATGTTGTTATCTGTTTGTATGAGTTGGAGTTAACTCATATTTTGAGTATTGAATATTTTGAATGTATGATTTGAAGTTCAGGCCCATAGTATTTCGAAAAATTTTTAAGCCCTGATTTTTAGCTTCAGTGTTTATGCGCTTATTATGTGTTAATTGCTAGTAATTAGCACGGGGCCTAACAATTTGTCAATCCAAACGGCATAACCAGAAACTCATAATGCCCATATCGAGTCCGAAAAGCTGTCTTCGCAACGTCAGCGTCTCTAATCCGCAACTGGTGATAACCAGAGCGCAAATCAATCTTCGAGTACACGACCGATCCCTGCAACTGATCGAACAAGTCATCAATTCTCGGCAATGGATACTTGTTCTTCACTGTTGCTTTATTCAACTGTCTGAAATCCACACACATCCTCATGAATCCATCCTTCTTTCTCACAAAAAAGAATCGGAGCTCCCCAAGGCGACATACTCGATCTTATGAAGCCTTTCTCCAAGAGGTCTCTCAACTGATCCTTCAACTCTCTCAAATCTGCTGGAGCCAACCGATACGGAGCTCTAGAAATCGGGGCGGTATCGGGAACCAACTCGATACTAAAGTCAATCTCACGCCTTGGAGGGAATCCAGGTATCTCATCTGGAAACACGTCGGGAAACTCTCGGACGATCGGGATATCACTCAACTCCAATCACTGCTCTTGGGAACTATCAAGCGCATAGATCATGAATCCAACGTTACCTAGCGACAGCAGGCTAAACATCTCCATGGCGGAAACCAGCGGAATCTTTGGACGCGAATCAGCACCATATAAATCCCACTTCTCACCCGAATCAGTGCGAAATCTCACCACACCATGGAAGCAATCAACTGTAGCCTTATTGCTAGACAGTACATCCATCCCCAAGATACAATCAAATTCTCTAATCCCCAAAAAAATCAGATTGGAGACCAAAACATAACTCAACCCATGCTCAAACACAAGCAACTCAGATATGAAAGAATGTGATGCACCAGTGTCAAAAAGAACTTTCGCAGGATAATCAAATATAAAGCATGTACCTCCGATCACCATGTCAGGCGTCTCCTCAGCCTGCTCTCTGTTCAAAGCATTCGCCTGAGCCTGCTGGGGAATCTGAAACTGAGGTCGGGAAGGTCCTCCAAACCTAGATGGCTCACGAGGCTGAAATCCTGATCGCTGGGACTGAGAGAAAGACTGCTGTCACTGCGAAGAACCACCAGCGGAACCCTGCTGCGACTGTCCAGATGACCTCCCTCCTATCGAAGGACACGCCCTAGCGAAATGTCCCGGCTGACCACAAAGATGGCACAGTCCTCGAACTCCACGACACTGAGAAGTCTCATGTCTCCCTCCGAACTGCCCACAAAATCCACCGCCAGAACCACTGCCTGAACCGCTGCCAGAACCAGAACTCACGGACCCAGAGGAACTCGAATGGCCCTTCTTCTTGAATTGCTTCCCTCGAGTTCGAAACTGCTGGCGACTCGACTGCTGTGACCCCTGAGGAGACTGATACGACTGCGACACCGCCTGCACTGGCTGAGGAGCACGTCCAGGCGTCTGCTGCACCGGAGCCTCAGGATCCATCAAACTCTCCTCAATATCAACCGCATTGTTCACAGCTTCCATAAAGGTCGCCGGGGACCCAGATAACACCATCCGATAAAGATCAGGTCTCAAGCACTTCAAGAATTTGTTCCTCTTCGTCCACTCTTGGTTCGCTACATGTGGCATGTACACCAAAAGCGCAGAAAACTGCCTCGCATACTCGGCCACTCGCATGTTACCCTGCTTGTGGTTGTTGAACTCTCGCTCTCGGCTGGCGAAGTAGGACTCCGGGGTATATTCCTGACGGAACGCCTCACAGAAACTCTCCCAGGTGATCACTGCTCCACTATCACGAAGCATCCTAGAAGTACCTCTCCACCAGCGCTGCGCGTCATCCCGCAGCTGTAGCACTGCCAACTTCAACCTCTTTTCCGGAGCATACTCCAAGGTATCAAATAACTCCTCCATTTGGACTAGCCAAGCCTCAGCTTTAGCACCACCCTCAGTAGCAGCAAAATTCGGAGGGTTCGTACGCTGAAATCGAGCTAAAACTAGTTCCATATAACCCATCCGTCGAGTCACATCATCCACGCGATGAACATCCTCATCACTATCTGGAGCCCTAGACCCCTCGGCGGAACGTCTAGATCTACCTCTTCTCGGTGGCATCTACACAAGTCTAGAGGTAAGGCTAACAACATATATAACATCAAGGCAGATAATGATCATAATTCAAAGAGTCAATCAAAAATCAAATCAAAACTTTGTGCCTAGACTCGAGTGTGATCAAAAGAAATCGAGCTTATCCCAGTTTAAGCTCTGACACCAAAAATGTCAGGCCCCATGCTAATTACTCACAATTAACACAAAATAAACGCATGAACACGGAAGCTAAAATCAGGGCTTAAAAATTTTTCGAAATCATTTGGGCATGAACGTAAAAACATACATTCAAAATATCGATAATCAAAATATAAGTTAATTCAAACTTATACAATCAGGTAACAACAACAATTCAAATCGAATACAGATCCCCAATACACAGCAACACGGGGCATCCCCCGGTTCCGTACATATCATAAATATAACTGGGACTCATGGGAAAGGGGATCGACCGGCTGTACCACTGCTCTATCCAGCCTAGCTACCTGAATATCCTGCAAATGGGTAACACAGAGCCAAGACACAAAAGCAGGAAAACTAAATACGAGGTCAAGCCTCAGTACGAAGAGCTATCAAAACAGCTAAACATGCAACATGCCATAAATCAATGCTATGAATGCATGAAGGCTATCAAAGGATCGGATAGCTAGACCAGCCTATCAACTGGCAAATCAAATCAAGCCTCTATACCACTCGCAGCCAATCAGCCGGTGGAAATCATCGGTCCGTGATCATCAGGGCCCGTCAGCCCATCACAGCTCGGTGGTAGACACTCGAATCTGGTAGTCACCACTCCGATGATAGCATTGGACTTTGCAGGCACGACTCATCAGTCAGCCAGTCACAACGTGGCACCCAATCAGGTCATCAAATCAATCTATCAAAGGCTCAATATGTATGCATGTATGCCAATAAATATCAATGCTCAATGCATACAATGCACAGTACGTAAACAGGACATATATCAATCAAAACAACATGTCAGTTTCACGTAAGACACAGAAGCAAGTCTCACAACATCACTCATAGCATGTTCACGCCTAAGCTGCTAAGGGCTGCTCAATTCGTAACTTCCTGCTCAAATCTACCTCAAAGCAACACAGCAAGATACGGCCTACACAATTCTGATTCCCAACAAAGCGTAGCACTCAACAACTGAAACATGGAAGCATACGCATAACAAATTTCAAGGAATGGCTAACACAAATTCACGGCCAACTCTCAACAAGACTCACGGCCAACAACCAAATCTCACGGCTGGAATTTCACATACACAAACCAGCCTTCAATCCTACCCAAACAACTTAACAGGAAGCTTAAAACAAGATTAGGAACAAGATTCCACAACAGGAATCGAGAGCTACCTGCACGCACCACACACAGTCGCAAAATCAGTAGCTTCGCGTTCTCGTTCCAGCTCACTACAGCCTCAAAAAGTGGTATGGAAAGAAAGATCTCTTCAATTGGTTTCCAACGCTACCTCAATCATGAAAAACGGTGGCTGGAATCAACGGGAAATCGCCGGAGAAGCTATCGATGAACAGTAACCCGAGGGTTTGAAAAGGAACAAAAGTTGGGAGGAAAATAATTGCTATTGGTTTCCAACGCTACCTCAATCATGAAAAACGGTGGCTGGAATCAACGGGAAATCGCCGGAGAAGCTATCGATGAACAGTAACCCGAGGGTTTGAAAAGGAACAAAAGTTGGGAGGAAAATAATTGCTAAGTATGGAGTCTACTTCAATAATTTAAGGCCACGCTTCTTATTTATACGCGAGAGAAACCCGCTAAAATATTCACCGACAAAAACAGATCCCTGCATCGCTCGCAATTGCAAAACAGATCTCTCAATCTGGCGCTAAATCCCAACAGACTTCACGCTAGCAAAACACGCTCGTGCACAACACCAAACGGCAGCATTTCAATAAAACAGATCTCAGCGCTCAATACGTTGCTCTCGCGCGCAAGTCCAAAACGACGGCGTAAATGAAAAACAGATCTCTCCTCGACGCACAACACTAGCGCTCAATTCAGACGTCAACTCTATCTCGTTGACTTACACGTGTCACCATCTCACGCGACGCGCTAACTCGACCAGGTCTCTCACGCGAAACCTGATCTCTCGCTACTTGCTAAACCAGAAGTCAACTATACATGTTGACCAACACGTGAAATCTGCTGACGTCAGCAGATCTCTTCACGTGAACGCCCGCCCGTGTTCAAACACGAAAGGGACCAGATCTCTCAAACACTAGCAGATCTCTCACCAATTCCAATTGAGTTGACCCGTGTTGACATCTGGGAAATCACAAAATGCAAGCGCTTCACTTCCAAACATCCAGACCTCACCAACACGACACCGTTTAACTCAAATCTCGCGGCAATTCATGCAACGTCAAGGAAAAACCAGGTTTATAATATAACTTCATCATTTCAACTCCAAACACGACCAGATTTCACCCGATAACTTTAGCGAACAGATCTCACTCACCAGACCTCTCCGCTTGCGCTAAAATCAAGCGTTACTAAGGAAATCAGATTTCTATCATAATTTCTACAATTCAACTCCAAATTCCAAACGGATTTCACCCAAAATCCTAAAATTCGAAATCTGAAAATATGATTAATCCCTAATCCAAAACCTGATTCTTCACAACAAGATTTGTATGATTCTGGAAAATAGTACAATATACAGAGGAGCATTGCACATATTTGGGAAGACGACGAATTAGCCGTAACAAGCGCAGAAAGGAATTGGAATTAATCTAACGGCTTTATCTTTGGGAAGCAAATATATATACAAGGATATTTGTTGAAGACGACGATTTGTGGTGGTGATTTTAACAGATTAATTAACACAGTGCAAAATTCAGAGGGATGAAATTGGAGACGAAGCAGTAGACCGCCATTAGAGAGGAGCGCATAACGAGTGTCTACTGCTGAGTCTCAATCATCTATTGAAGAGCATTTTCCCAATGTGTGAGATTTATTTTTTCCGAGAGTTGAGCGTTCACTGTAAAATATCACACACACAGATTCACTCGCATATTTTGAGAGATGTGCGAAATTGATTAGCGAGTGAATCACAAAAATAAATCAGATCCCGTCCAAGCACGAAGACGTTAAACTCTGTGTCTGTAGCCTTTCTCACACAGGCGTAAAACAAGTGATTGAGTGCACGTAGTTGCGGCTGGTGTACATTGGTGTTGCTATGAGTTCACCTGGAGCGAGGCTCGGTGACTCATCTTTTAGTGGAACCTTCCAAGGAGGAAGAAGGGGAGACGTAGGACATTGATGTCCGAACTTCCATAAACAAATAAGATCTGTATTGTATTCTGTTATTTACTTCCGCATAAGCATTTTATTTAGAATTGCATAACACTTCAGTTGCACACACAGTAGTCGAACAGATTTCTGTAAACAGAAATCTGTTTGTGTTGAGTTTTAAAATTTGGATTCAGTTCTGGTGTTTTCCGCATGTTTTTATCACATACCAGATCTGTCTCCGGTGCTCTGTTTTAATGTTCAAGAACCCGAGGTATTACACCTCATAATAGCAGCGCAAAATTTTTATTTTTCAATAGCAGCGCTGTTAAGTTGTTTTTCGGTCCTAACACCAGCGTATCAATCATTCTGCGTAATGCATGATTTTACTCAAAATAGCTTCGATCTTGTTTCCTTAATTCAATTTTGACCGTTGCAATCTCTCAAATAAACTGATAACGTCTGAATCTCACATCTGTTGTAGTACTGAAATCCAAATACTGCTCTCTTTCCCTTTGTGAATAGCTAAAGGAAATCTCCTTACACGTAAAGTTATCACATCTCAGATATCCCCCTTTTTGTAATGTTAGCGCTCTGCCACATCTGAAGACTATACTGCTCTTCTCGTAGTACTGAAACTTTATCAAATCTGAATTATGAAGAACCATGTGTAGTCTATTCACATCTTATATGTTTGGATCTGAAGGAATACTGTCTGAACAAACATACCCGAATCTATTACCAAAGCCTCTGAATCAAATCTGAATACCCTCAAATCTGTAGCCTTGACCCGATAACTGAAATAACCTGAATACTAAAATCTGATAGACTCTGATTCGAAGACTTTCAACCCGATAACTGAAATCTGAGTAAACTGTCCCCAAAGCTTCCGGATCTGAACTAGCTTAAAACTGTTAGCTACCATGACTGACTTTCCAGATCTGGTTTCTTAAATTCTGTTCTCATCTTATTTTTTTTATCACCAAAACTTAAAAATTTTACATTAACAAGCCTGTACTACCTTTTCATGTCCTTTTTTTTGTTGGGTGCCCTGAACGGCATTTCATGTCCAGAGAACCTCCGTTGCATTTCCACCATGGTTTCAGTCGGAATATCAAGGAAACCAACCAGCCCCTCAGAAGGTAGACCAAACGCTTCGGCTAACACTTCTTTCGTAAGTGCCAGTTTACGATTTGCCATGAAACTAACTATTGTCCCAGCAATAACTTTGCATTCACAAAGACTCAGTGACGGCTCCCTCAAACACAGAGTTGAAGACCTCCAGAAATCCTTTAAGCCCTGTTTCCTCCAGGGTCTTAAACATTGTATCCATTCCAGTGTGCTCCATGTCGAGCACAGACTCAAATTCAACCTGCAAAGCATTAACGAAGAAAGAAGCAGTAAACTCTGAGAGTAAAAGGTGATGGAATAAAGAAACTGTGAACGATTGCACGAAAATGCGTTTAAGCTGTTTGCGAGATTGTGAGAATGCGCGAAAATATGAAAGCTTACTGTAAAAAGTAAATTGAAACTATTTATATACGAATGGGAAAAGAGAAGGGTTTTAGTTGGACATGTGTCGTCATCATAGTTAAGAGTCATTTGAAATTCCTGAAAGATGATCGTCAGATTTAAAATGAATTTTAAAGGGAAAACCGATCTCTACCGTTCAGTTTCACATACCAGCACAGAAACAAGTAATTCAAACATCGTGATAACATCTCTCTATATATGTCCCATGCTGGACCAGATCAGCACGATGCTGACCAGCATGATGACAAATAGCGGACCTTTGCGTATCTGTTTGAGCTTTATTGTTCCCCCTGAATATATGCATGCTGAACACAATTATGACATATCCAAGAGACCTAGAATCTTTCTAAAGTAAAAGAACTTAGCCCGGTAGAGGCTTGGTGAAGATATTAGCTACTTGCTGATCGGTTGGCACATGCTCCACCCGCACGTCCTTCTTTAGCACATTGTCTCGAATGAAGTGATGTCGGATGTCTATGTGCTTGGTTCTGGAATCTAGTCCGGGTTTTGATTGATCGTGATGGCACTTGTGTTATCGCAGAATATGGGTGCTTCCTTTGCATCAATACCATAGTCTCGGAGTTGTTGTTGAATCCACAACATTTGAGCGCAACAACTTCCAGCTGCGAGGTACTCTGCCTCAGCTGTGGACGTGGCTATAGATGTCTGTTTCTTGCTAAACCATGAAATTAGCCTATCACCCAAGGAGTGAAAAGTCCCACTAGTTCTACGTCGATCAACTTTACAACATGCGTAATCTGCATCACTGTATCCAATTAAATTGAGACTTGAGTGTTAGGATCGAAAACTGGGGGTGTCCGTGAGCTCTCACACAGCCTAAGACACCGAACCCTCAAATTGTGTACATTTTAAATGTTTTGGAAACAAAATCTGCATGCAACACGGAAATCCGGATCGCGCATAAACATACCAGTGGCTCTACGTGT
The DNA here is from genome assembly GCA_001598015.1 of Dorcoceras hygrometricum. Taxonomy (NCBI): domain Eukaryota; kingdom Viridiplantae; phylum Streptophyta; class Magnoliopsida; order Lamiales; family Gesneriaceae; genus Dorcoceras; species Dorcoceras hygrometricum. The sequence continues at coordinate 103,982 of KQ990041.1, read as the reverse complement.
TAGAGTAGATGCCCAACTAGCCAACTTGTGGCGTGTGGGTTTATAGACTCTTGTATGAAACAATCTTTATATATGATATTCGCATTTATTTATATGGCATTCTTTACTTTCATTGTGTTGTATGATGATTAACAATTACGTTGAGTAAAGACCTAGAATGCACTATAGTGTATGTTAGATGTGATAGTGGGTATGACGGCTATCATGAAACACATCTAATAGTCACTGTGTAGTAATATAAAAGCGTAGAGTCAAGAGTTTGTTTATGGAAGTTCGGATATTAATATCCTACGTCTCCCCTTCTTCCTTTTCAGGAAGGTTACACTACAAGATTTGATGGTTACAGGCCTTCTGCAAACACCCAGTCACCGAGCATCGCTCCAGGTGAACTCCTAGCAACACCAAACAATAAGTAGACGCAGCTGCTGATTACAGACAATGATATTTTCTTCTCAAACGGCTTTGTGAAGCACGTTTGTTACAGGCTCAACAATGAATGAAACAATGAAATACAAATCTATTGAGGCTGTAAATCTTCTGGTTTCTAACACTGAAACTTGATTACACAAGGTAACCAGAAGATGAACTCGAAGGTATTTTCTGTGAAATCTGGATTGACTGTTCTTTGAGTTTGAAGAGCTTTTTGGTAAGTGATGTTCGTAGACAAGCGATAAGCTCGAGAGCAATGGATAAAGAAACGTAGAACGGCGGAGAGTGAGCAAGAGATTCAAGAATATCTTCAGTTCAAATTCCAGCTCTATATATACTCTTCGTTCACAACGGTCTTTTAATTTCGCTAAGGAAACAAAATCCCTTTTGAAAATCTGCTGATTGTACAACCGTATATCTTGCTCCACTACAAGTAAATTGCGCTTCAACAGAGCCAAGATTATCGTCTTTCCATTTTTGTGCAAACACCGTATAACGTCCTCTGTGTTGTTGTGTACTATTTACCCAAAATAATACTGACGTTGTCTCCTTAATTCCAGGCATATGTACAATATCAATCTCCACCATTGATTCTTTCCATTTTGAATATATGATCGTGTTTTAATCAGTTCATCGCTTGCGCCTGAAATTTCTTCAATGTCTTTCATCGTTGTTTATGAAGACGTCGCTGTTACAGCTGAAAAGATAAATACATTTAAGAACTTGCAACAGCTGAATGTAAGAAGACATATGAAATATCCCCCTTTTGTAAAATAGAGCAGAGCGATGTATATGAACACTGCGTAACGGCTGGTTGTAACGACTGAAGGCTCCAACGTCTGAATTCTAACCACGGCTGAATTCACGCAAAAACCAACGACTGAATCCTAGCGCTAAACCAAACGCTGTCGTTTCAACTTATCCAAACGACGTAGTTGCTAACGTTAAGAAACACGCTAACACCTGAATGATTGCGTCTGATATCACAACAATAACTGAATCCCAACGACTGAATATACTGGACTTCTAAAACATATACCCAACGTCTGAATTCAAGTCACTGTAGTCAACGTCTGATTCCAATTCAGAATCTGATAGCCCGTGAATATACAACGTCTGAAATCTTTACGTCTGCAATAATTCAACCCAATATCTGAGTGCTTCAACTCAACGTCTGAATGTTCCCGAATATCAACATCTGAATAAACTCGACAACTGAGTGCTATAGCTGAACATCTGAATAAGTCTCGAATATCAACGTCTGAGTACTTCCACTCAATAACTGACAGCTAAGAGTCAACCCGAAATCTGAAATGAACTTAGCTCCAAATACGTAGCTAATAATCTTCAACGTCTATCTGTCCAGATGTTATATTTAATACTTGTCTTATTTTATTATCACCAAAACTAATAAATTTTATCTTAACAGCTTGTGCATGACTATGTGATTTATTTGCTGCATGATATACTTGTTGCTGTGTGATCTTACCTTCTTAGTGCCTTCGTAGATGCTTCCTAGACGTAGGGGTAGAGGTAGAGGGCAGATTCCGAAAGAGTTCGGGGGTCAGAGGGCAGATTCCGGAAGAGTTTGGGGGTCAGAACGATGAGTATCAACGTAGTTTTCCTAGCCATAGACGTACCAGACAAGTTGAGGATGAGGTAGATGAGCTGGAAATCCGTGTGGACGACATGGAACTTGTGATGGCGAGGTTTCAGTGGATGAACCCTCAGACGTTTAACGATGATGAGTCTAGTTCTGATGCGGAGACCTGGTTGCAGCACATAATCGGGTTGTTCGATCGTGTGAGGTACGATGATGAGCGTAGGTTGAGTTTGGATACGTTTCAGCTGAGGAGGGGTGCCGAGCGTTGGGGGAGAGGTGCTTCTCGAGCGTTATAGGAGACTGGTTTACGGATTTCGTGGAAAATTTTTGTACTGCCTTTCAAAAGGAGTACGTCCCTGAGTCCTATGTTAACGCCAGGGAGCGTGAGTTTGATAACCTGGTGCAGGGGACTATGTCTGTGGGGGAGTATGCCCGGCGTTTTTCTTTTCTTCTGGTGTACGTTCCGCATGTTTCTGTCCAAGAGAGGGCGAAGAGGAACAAGTTCTTGGAGGGTCATAAGGAGTTGTATTCTTTGGTGTTGGCAGGTTCACCGACGAGTTATGCGGATGCGGTGGACAAGGCTATGGATATTGAGGAGGGACTGCAGAACCGTAGGTCTCGTGTTAGGCCACAAGTGGTGCAAGGTAACCGTCCAATGGTTCCGGGAGTGCAACCTTCCCAGTCAGTGCAGTCATCCCAGCCACCCCAGCAGCAGGCAGCCCAATAGTCTGGACGCCACAGGTTAGACCTCGTGGACCTCAGTTCAAGAAGAAGTCTGGTTCTAGTTCTTCTGGCTCGGGCAGCTCTAGCAGCAGTAGTTCCAAGGTTGAGTTTTGTGGCCAGTGTGGAGGAAAGCATCCTACAGCACAGTGTGTAGGCGTGCAGGGTTCGTGTAATATTTTCGGGCAGTATGGACACTTTGCGAGAGTGTGTCCTTTGGCTGGATCTCGGCACGTTGCAACCCCACCCCAGGGTCATTCTGGTGAGTCGTCTCGAGGTCGTTATTTTCCTGCTCCGTAGCAGAGGTTGGGAGAGCCTCAATTTAGGCCGTTCCAGCAGCCTGGTCCTTCGCGATTTGGACAGTCTTCCCAACCCCAGTTTTCAGGACCTCAGTATGCCCAGGTGAATGTCATGACGAGGCAGCAAGCGAAGGGCACGCCAACAGGAGTGATCGCATGTACTTGCTTTGTCTTTGATTTTTCTGCGGGTGTATTGCTTGATACACGAGCATCGCATTCGTTTATTGCTGATGCATTTGTGGTTGAGCATAGTTTGCATACCACTTCTTTGAGTGTTGTTGTGTCTGTTTCAACCCCAGTCGATGCGAGCCTATACTCCCGAGAGATATTGTTGAATGATATTCTTAGATTTGGTGAGAACGTGTTGTTAGCAAATCTGATCAGGCTAGTGATGTGGGATTTCGATTGCATAGTGGGAATGGACGTGTTGTCTTGTTATAGGGCCACCGTGGATTGTTTCCATGGCGTTGTGCGCTTTAGGCCCCAGTCTGGTGAGAAGTGGGACTTTTATGGCCTCGATTCCCGATCGAAGATTCCTTTAGTCTCTGCGATGAAAATGTTTAGCCTGTTGTCGTTGGAGAATGCTGGATTTATGATTTATGCTTTGGATGCGTCTTCTTCATCGCGTGTGAATATTAGTGACGTTCCCGTTGTTCGCAATTTCCCTGATGTGTTTCCGGAGGAGATTCCTAGTTTCCCTCCGAAGAGGGAGATAGACTTTAGTATTGAGTTGGTACCTGGTACAACTCCTATCTCGAGAGCCCCGTATCGTTTAGCACCTGCTGAGTTGAGGGAGCTTAAGGTACAGCTTAGTGACTTGTTGGAGAAAGGCTTCATCAGGCCGAGTATGTCACCGTCGGGAGAGCCTATTTTGTTTGTGAAGAAGGATGGGTCGATGAGGATGTGCATCGACTTTAGGCAGTTGAATAAGGAAACAGTGAAGAATAAGTACCCTTTACCGAGGATCGATGACTTATTTGATCAGCTTCAGGGTTCAGTTGTATTTTCTAAGATCGAACTGCGTTTGGGGTACCATAAGTTTCACATCCGGGAGCAAGATGTTGCGAAAACTGCTTTTCGTACGAGGTATGGGCATTATGAGATTTTGGTTATGCCTTTTGGTTTGACGAATGCCCCCGTTCATGGACCTGATGAATCGAGTCTTTAGAGAATTCATCGATCAGTTTGTGATTGTGTTTATCGATGATATATTGGTGTACTCTAATACTCCGATGCAGCACAAAGAGCATTTGAGGTTGGTTCTCCAGACACTTCGAGACTCGCAGTTGTATGCTAAGTTTTCAAGTGTGAGTTTTGGTTAGACCGAGTTGTATTTCTGGGTCATGTCGTTTCAGCTGCAGGTATTTCTGTGGATCCCAGTAAAGTTGAGGCAATTTTTAACTGGGAACGTCCCAAGAATGTTTCTAAGATTCGTAGTTTCTTGAGTTTGGCTAGATATTATCGTCGCTTTATAGAGGGATTCTCTAGCATAGCTAAGCCTATGACGCAGTTGACTCAGAAAGACAAAAGTTTTGTTTGGACTGTGCAGTGTGAGAACAGCTTTTTGTTACTCAAAGAGAAGCTAACATCCGCGCCTATGTTAGCTTTTCCTTCAGGATCAGGTGGTCTTGTAGTTTGTTCGGATCCTTCGCTTAATGGCTTAGGTTGTGTGTTGATGCAGAATGGTCGAGTCATTGCGTATGCCTCTCGTCAGTTGAAACCACATGAGACTCGATACCCAGTTCATGATTTGGAGTTAGCAGTAGTTGTATTTGCCTTGAATATTTGGCGCCACTACTTGTATGGTGAGCTGTATGTGGTGTATTCAGACCACAAGAGTCTTCAGTATCTCTTTTTTCAGTCAGATTTGAACATGAGACAGCGTAGATGGATGGAGCTGCTTAAGGATTTTTATTGTGAGATCCAATATCAGGCTGGGAAAGTAAATTTAGTTGCTGATGCATTTTTCAGAAAGGCTCAAGTGGCGATGCTGGCTTCGTTGCAGATTTTGAAGGTCCATGAGCATCTAAGCACTACTGGTTGGTGGTTTTATCCAGGTGAGGATTATGTGGTTGCGAGCATTAGAGCCGCTCAAAGAACAGATCCTTATATCCATGAGCTGAAGTTGAAAGCTCAAAATGGACAGTTGGAGGATTATAATATCTCATCTGATGGTTGTTTAAGATTTCGTGGCAGGTGGGTTGTGCCAAATCTGATTGATTTGAAGGAGGAGATCTTGAGAGAAGCGCACTGTAGTAGACATAGTGTTCATCCTGGTACAAAGAAGATGTACGATGCCTTGAAGAAGCATTACTGGTGGGCAGGTTTGAAGAGTGATGTTGCTGATTTTGTAGCCCGGTGTCTGAATTGCCAACAAATTAAGGTCGAGTGGATGAGACCTGGTGGTCTGTTACAGAGTTTAGAGATTCCCCAATGGAATTGGGAACACATAGCAATGGATTTTGTTACACATTTTCCTCGTTCCAGTCGAGGGTGTGATGCTGTGTGGGTTGTTATTGACAGATTGTCGAAGTCTGCTCACTTCATTCCCTACAATATGACGTATTATTTAAAAAAATGGCAAAGCTGTACATAGATTTTGTGGTACAACTTCATGGTGTGCCTGTTTCTATTGTTTCAGATCGTGATCCGAGGTTTACTTCCAGGTTTTGGAAAAGTCTGCAAACAGGTTTGGGCACCAGATTGGCTATGAGCACAGCGTATCATCCCCAAACAGATGGCCAATCTGAGAGGACTATCCAGATTTTTGAGGATATTTTGAGAGCTGTTGTGATGGATTTTAGTGATAGCTGGCAAGATTCGTTGTCTTTGGTGGAATTCTCTTACAACAACAGCTACCAGGTCACGATTGGTATGGCACCATTTGAGGCTTTTTATGGTAGGAAGTGCAGATCGCCTATATGTTGGGAAGGAGTGGGGGAGAGGCAGCTGTTCTCCAGAATTTGTGCAGCAGATGAGAGATCAAGTGGATCTGATTCACCAGCGAATGAAAGCTGCACAAGATCCACTATTTTAATGCTTCTGCTACTGTGTTTTATGTGGTTACTCTGATTGAGCACGGGGCCTGACACGCATAGCATATTGAGCCTGCATTCTTTGAGACCTGAATATTTCTGAATCACGATTTGCCAGCTGAGTCATCATGCACAGAAATCCAATGTCGTCACTGAGTCATGATAGCCAGCTGAGTCGCTGTGATTTGGATTCTGCTGATTGATTGAGATTTATTGCACAGCTGAGTCGTTGTGCCTTGCTGACCAATGATTCTTTGGTAGCCCTCATGCATGACACGACATGATATGTTGCATGTGTATCTGATAGTGATTGAGATTTATTGCACATATGAGTCGTTGTGCCTTGCCTACCGATGATTCTTTGGTAGCCCTCATGCATGACACGACATGATATGTTGCATGTGTATCTGATAGCTGTGGTATATTGCTCTTCGTACTGAGGTTTGACCTTGTTTTATTTTCCCTCTTTTGGGCTGCTTTGGTCTGTGTTGGCCTTTGCAGGATCTTCAGTTAATCCAGCTGGTTCGAGTGGAGCGTCAGCTGGTAGATCCCCATTTTGAGTCCCAGTTATACATTATGTATTGTATTATAAACCAGGGGATGCCCTGCGTGGATATTGTATTTGGGGATCTGTATTTACTGCCTACTTGGTTATGCTTTGTTGTTAATTGGATTTTTGAGTAAAAATCCATATTATGAGTATGCTTGTATTTTAAGAGTTGATTTTAGTTCAGGCCCAAAACGAAAAATTTTAACCCATATTTTACGCTTCCGTGTAATTATCATTAATTGAGTAATTAATCGCTGTTTTATAGCACTGGGCCTGACATTTTTGGTATCAGAGCTTAAACTGGGATAAGCTCGATTCTTTTTCATCACACTTGAGTCTAGGCACATAGTTTGAGTGTTTGTTTGTGATTGACTCTATGATTTCTATGATTTTGATTATCTGCCTCTGTGATTATTTGCTTTTGGTTCTTACCTCGAGTTTTATAGGTGCCACCGAGGAGAGGTAGAAGTAGAATCGCTAGGCAGACTGTTTTGGAGTCTATGGCTCCCGAAAGTGATGAGGATGTTGTTAAGATAAATTTATAAGTTTTGGTGATAACGAAAACAAGACTAAGAACTGAAATTAAGTCCAAGATCTGGATGTTAAGTATTCGCAGAAGGGAAGGAAGTATTTCAGATCTGGACTGTTAGCATTCGGGAAAAGCATTTATCAGATTTGAGCTAACAGGATAGGTTATCAGATCAGAGAATGGCGAAGAATATTCTACGGGAAAATTCAGATCAGAGCATTTCAGATTTGTGTATTAAGGTTATTCAGATACCGGGTCAAGTATTCCAATTATCGGGTTAAGAAGTTCAGATCAGAGGGTATCAGATTTGATTCAGAGGCTACGGTAACAGATTCAGTTTTATTTGTTCAGAAAGTGTAATTCAGATCAGAACAGTTATTTCCAAGGAGTCAGATCTGGTAGATTTATGATTCTACAAAAGGGGGGAAAGTTCAGATCTCAGTATGACTGTTATAAGATTTCAAATCTGACAGAGAGTATTGATTGAAAGGGAATTTTCATAAAGGGAAAGAGAGCAGATTTCAGATTTCAGTGCTACTACAGATGCTAGCTTTGAATTTCTTCGGATGTTATAAATTGATTATTTGAGAGAAATCAACGGTCACGATATAAGCAGATAAAGCCTGTTAGAAAATTTGAATTGAAGAGACAAGATCAGAGCTACTTTGAGTATAGTTGCACAGTACGCAGAGTTGGTACAACCGATGTTTACCTCCTTTGGTATGTAAGTCAACTCAGCTCTGACAAAGCGCAGAAAACTTTTTGCATAGTATTAATGGAGCATTTAATGCCGTGATACGATGAAGATATGCAAGCAAATGTTGTGTCTACTGGCTAATTAATGACCGTTGAGGATGAGAGAGTATAAATAGCTGGAGAATTCAAACGAAGAATCTGTCGGTGATTTTTTGAAAAGAAAACCTCTCTGATTCTCTTGCTCTCGCCCTCAGTCATTGTTAAGCTCACTGGGAATTTTTCAAACGCTCAAAACTTATCTAAGTCCTAGTGTTCAATCTCGAAGAACATTTTCGTTCAAGTTCTTAATTAGATAAATATTCGAGATATCTTCTGGTTTACTTTGTAAATAGGTTTCATTGTATAGAAACAAGAAGATTTACAGTACTCATAATATCGTGTTCATAGTATATTCAGATTTGAGTCTGTAACGAACGTGCTTCTTGAAGCAGTTTGAAATTACATTGACTGTAACCCAGCAGTGTTATCGGCGTGTAGTAGAAGTTGCTAGGAGTTCACTTGGAGCGAGGCTCAGTGATCGGGTTTAGACAGACGCTGTGTTCACCAAATCTTCTAGTGTAACCTTCCTGAAAAGGAAGAAGGGGAGACGTAGGATTTTAAGATCCGAACTTCCAGAAACAAATTCTGAACCTTGCACTTTTACTTATTGCATTTTCTTTATTTCACACAACTATTCATTGTTTAATCGTCTTCTTTCCGCACAATTTTTGTTAGTCGAGAAACCAGCTTTAGACTGAGAGCCTCAGATCTGGTCACTCAGATCTGAGTTAAGCGAAGGCTTGTAAAACAGTTTTAAGGTTTTGAAAATAAAAAACGATAAGAGTTCATTCAACTCCCCCCTTCTGAACTCCTAAACCTATTTTAACTATATTTTCGATTCCATTAATCCTATCAATTGGTATCAGAGCCACACTATCTCAGTTATTGAACAGTTCTATTCGAGAAACCAGCTTTAGACTGAGAGCCTCAGATCTGGTCACTCAGATCTGAGTTAAGCGAAGGCTTGTAAAACAGTTTTAAGGTTTTGAAAATAAAAAAACGATAAGAGTTCATTCAACTCCCCCCTTCTGAACTCCTAAACCTATTTTAACTATATTTTCGATTCCATTAATCCTATCAATTGGTATCAGAGCCACACTATCTCAGTTATTGAACAGTTCTATCTTCTATGCATATATTTTGAAAAATGTCGTCCTCTCACAACAAAATTCCTATGTTTTCTAAGGAGGAGTACGATGACTGGAAGATAAGGATGCAAGCACATTTAGTCGCGCAAGACGATGACATGTGGTACGTCGTTACAGATGGACCCATGAAGATAATGAAGGCTGATACGGCAATGGCCATCACAGCTGGTGCTGCTCAGTGGATTGAAAAGACAAGAATTGAATATACACCTGAGGACAAGAAAAAGGCCAATCTGGATAATGTGGCGAATGATATTCTCTATAAGACGCTGAACAAGAATATGCTTAGCAAAATCAAGACCTGCGCTACTGCCAAGGAAATTTGGGAGAAGTTAACATAGATTCGTGAAGGAAATGATGACACCAAGGAGAACAAGTTGACTGTTTCTCAACAGAAGTACGAGTCCATTAATATGTGTGAAGGCGAGACCATGGCGTAGTTTGATGACAGATTCAGTGCTGTAGTGATAGAGCTTACCAATCTTGGAAAAGAATACAGCAACAGAGAGTTGGCTCTCAAGGTGATGAGAGAGCTGCCGAGAGAATGGGATGTCAACACAATGGCAATGAGAGAGTCCAAAGATCTGAACAAGCTTTAACTGCATGATCTATTTGCTAATCTCCAAGCCTACGAGTTCGAGCTGGAGACCAGATTATACATAAAAATATTATTTTTCCTAAATGCTGCTTAAAATAATAAAATTTTGCTCTTAAAAATATGAGGGCTTAAAGATTTCAAATAAACTTTCACCTAGTTCGTCCCCAGTCTCGTCCACGCATCCGGAACATAAACAGACTAATAAAATGACATGAACATCATAAGGCATAAAATCATCACTTAATCACATAAAATGACACATAATTTTCCTAAAAACAATTTTCCCCCTAGTCATGCACTCATTCTCACGTAATCAGGATTTTTGGGCGTCACAACACTCCCCCCTTAGAGAAATTTCGTCCCCAAAATTAATTTACGTATCGAAAAGCTCAGGATAGCACGTCCGCATATCAGCCTCGGTCTCCCAAATAGCCTCATCCTCTAAGTGATTCTGTCACCGGACCTTGAAAATCGGAATACTCCACGCTCTAAGCATGCGCTCCTCTCGTGCCAAGATCTGAACTGGTCGCTCCTCAAATTATAGATCTGGTGCTAACTGAAGCGGCTCAAAATCTAACACATGCGACGGATTCGGAACATACTTCCATCGCATCAAAATATGGAACACATTATGCACTGCTGACAGACAGGGTGGGAGTGATACCCGACACGCCAATGTATCGACCCTCTCCAAAATCTCAAAAGGTCCAACGAATCTCGGACTGAGCTTGTCTCTCTGGCCAAAACACATAACGCCCTTCATGTGAAATATCCTCACGAATACGCGATTCCCTACCGCCAACTCCAGATCTCGTCGTCTACGATCGGCATAACTCTTATGACGGCACTGGATGTCCTCATCCGATCTCGTATCCTAGTCACAATGTCCACTGTCTACTGCACTAGATCTGTCCCAGTCAATACTCTCTCGCCAACCTCATCCCAGCGCACGGGAGACCTACATCTTCTCCCGTACAAAGCCTCATAGGGAGCCATCCCTACCGCCAACTCCAGATCTCGTCGTCTACGATCGGCATAACTCTTATGACGGCACTGGATGTCCTCATCCGATCTCGTATCCTAGTCACAATGTCCACTGTCTACTGCACTAGATCTGTCCCAGTCAATACTCTCTCGCCAACCTCATCCCAGCGCACGGGAGACCTACATCTTCTCCCGTACAAAGCCTCATAGGGAGCCATCCCAATCGACGCCTGAAAAATGTTATTGTACGTGAACTCTATCAAGGGCAATCGATAATCGCACGTACCCTGAAAATCTATCAAACATGCTATCAGTGAATACTCTAGAATCTGGATGACTCTCTCCGACTGGCCATCTGTCTGTGGGTGAAAAGCTGTACTGAAAGATAGCTTAGTCCCCAATGCAGCGTGCAAGCTCCTCCCAAATGCAGATGTAAAACTGGTGTCCCGATCAGACACAATAGAGACTGGTATGCCATGCATTTTAACAATCTCTCTAATGTATAGTTTTGCTTACTGAGTCAAGGTGAAAAGGGTCTTTACCGGTAGGAAATGCACGGACTTGGTGAGTCGATCCACAATCACCCAAATCGCCGTGTAGCCTTTGGGACTACTGGGTAATCTAACCACAAAATCCATCGTAATGTTCTCCCATTTCCACTCATGGATAGGGAGAGGTTGTAGTAACCCTGCTGGTCGCTAGTGCTCTGCCTTGACCTGCTGATAGGTCAAACACTTGGATACGAATCGCCCGATGTACTTCTTCATCCCTGGCCACCAGTAAAGAGTCTGCAAATCTCTGTACATCTTCGTACTCCCTGGTGAATGGAGTACGTCGATGCATGGGCCTCTGATAAAATCTCAGCTCTCAAATTCTCAGTATCGGCACCGACATACGATCGTGAAATGAGTAATCCCATCCTCAACTATATACAGACCCCGGCCTCTGGCCTCATCTCTCTGTCTCCATTGTTGTTACTGCTCGTCAGTGGCCTGACCGTCCCTAATCCGATCTCGAAGATTCGACTGAACTATCAGTGCTGCTAGGCTACGTGCACAGCCCTGTTGGGATGTAATAATTGCCCCTGCTAGGTAGAGCGATCAAATCGTGACGCTTGTGTTGGTATACGGTTTAAAATATTGGAGTTGTACCGTTACCACCAGCTATAGCTTTTGGTAAAGCGGCAAGCGCTCGATCCTATCAATTGGTATCAGAGCCAAGGTCATGGGTTCGATTCCCATTGATTGCAAGGAGTGAAATTATTGGGAAGGGGATTGTTGGAGTGCAATAATTGTCCCTGCTAGGTAGAGCGATCGAACCGTAGCGCTTGTGTTGCTATATGGTTTAAAATATTGGATTTGCACCGTTACCACCAGCTATAGATTTTGGTAAAACGGCAAGCGCTCGGTACTACAAGCCCCCTGAATAAAACTCCAACCCGAATCTCTAAATCTTTTCCTGTAGTGGTCGGTCGACTGATAAGCATGCCACCACTGAAGTATTTCGGCTCAAAGCATCTTCTACCACATTAGCTTTATCCGGGTGATAGCTAATGTAACAATCATGGTCCATAACCAACTCCAGCCATCTGCGCTGCCTCATATTCAACTCCTTCTGGGTGAAGAAGTACTTGAGGCTCTTATGGTCGGTGAAAAACTAACACTTCTCATCGTACAAGTAGTGTCTCCAAATATTCAGTGCGAACACTACTGCTGCAAGGTCTAGATCGTGCGTCAGATAGTTCTGCTCATAAATCTTCATCTATCTCGATGCATACGCAATGACTCTGCCACCCTGCATCAGAACTGCACCTAAACCTCTCAGAGAAGCATCTGTATATGCTACAAACTCCTCCTGCTCCACTGGCATCGGTAATACTGGAGCTGAAGTGAGGGCCTCTTTAAACTGATCGAAGCTCCTCTGAAACTTGAGACTCCACACTTATTTTGCATTATTCTTGGTCAGGGCTATCAAGGGAACCGAAATTGAAGAGAAGCCCTTGATGAACGTGTGGTAATAACCCGCTAAACCCAAGAAACTGCGAATCCCTGCTGCATTCTTTGGAATCCCTGTACTGCCTCCACTTTCTATGGGTTTACTGTAGTCCCATCTCTAGAAATGATATGCCCCAAAAAACCACCTGCTCAAGCCAAAACTCGCACTTGCTGAACTTAGCATACAATATGTGCTCTCTCAACGTCTGCAGTGCAGTCTGCAAATGCTTTCTATGATCCTCTAAGCTCCTCGAGTAGACTAAGATGTCGTCGATGAATACGATGATGAACTGATCTAAGTACTGTCTGAAAACCCGGTTCACCAATTCCATGAAGATCGCTAGGGCATTCGTCAGTCCAAACGGCATCACCAAAAATTGTAGTGGTCGTAACGCGTCTGCAATGCAGTCTTGGACACGTCCTCCTCTCTGACCCATAACTGATGGTAACCAGATCTCAGATCAATCTTGGAGAAGACCGAAGCCCCCTTCAACTAATCAAACAAATCCTCGATCCTCGGGAGTTGGTATTTGTTCTTCACTGTAACTCGGTTCAACTCCCGGTAGTCTATACACAACCTCATACTACCATCCTTCTTCTTCACGAACAACACTGGTGCGCCCCAAGGAGAAAATCTAGGGCGAATATAAATCCTGTCAGAAATTCCTGAATCTGCTCCTTCAGTTCCTTCATCTCAGTAGGGTCCAGTCGATACGGTGCCTTAGGTATGGGCATTGTACCTAGAACCAGCTCAATCAAAAACTCCACTTCGCTTCCGGTGGAACTCCCTATAACGTCATCAGGGAAAACATCTGTAAAGTCCCTGACTACCTCCACCTCAATGCCTACTGAATCCACCGAGGTGGTGGTGCTGGCTAAGAACGCCTGACATCCAAGCTCAACTAGATTCCTAGCCTGCAGAAAAAGATAAATCTGCGCTTGCGCGTTCCCTTCGTTGCCTCGAAGAGAAAAGTCTCCTGCCCTGGTGGCCTGATCGTCACTGACCTCTGATGGAAGTCAATCACTACTCCACACTCAGTCAGCCAATCCATCCCTATAATGAGGTCGAATCCCTGCATCGGCAATACGATCAAGTCTGGCCTGACTGCATGATCCTGAAACATCATCACCAATCCATGAAGCACACTAACCGTCGATAACTCCTGCCCTGATGGGATCTGCGAGAGCCACACCCAAGCTCTTCGAGGTAATGTTCATCCTCTGAATGAATGCACTCGAGATGAACGAGTGAGTCGCTCCTGAATATAGCAAGGCAATGGTAGTGACACCCAAAACACAGATCTTGTGAGCATTTTCTTGTTTGGTCTGCAGTATCCGCCTATATCACATAAACATGCCCCGTGGACTGTCTCTTATTAGGGCAATCCCTATAAATATGCCCCGGCTCCTTGTAGTGGTAACACCTACCTGATCCTGCCATGCACGGCCCTGGATGCTGCTTATGGCACTCCTTGCACACTGGCGTCCCTCCAGGTCTAGGGGCACTGGTTGTTAGAGTAGATGCCCAACTAGCCAACTTGTGGCGTGTGGGTTTTATTGACTCTTGTGTATGACGATCTTTCTTTATGAAATTCTCGTTTCTTTTATGGCGTTCTTTATTTTCATTATGTTATAATGTTAAAAATTGTGTTGGATAAAGACCTAGAATGCACCATGGTGTATGTTAGATGTGATAGTGGATATGATGGCTATCATGAAACATATCTAATAGTCACTGTGTATTCTGAAATCGTTCCTAGTCGATTGGGCCGTCAAAATGAGGATAAGGCCGCCCGAGCTTGAGACTAGCATCTGCGGTGTGAAGTACCACGTTTCATTGGTAGGGAACATTTTGATGTTCTGAGCATGCAGATGGATAGTGACCTGGTGATCTATCGAACTACCCTCGTTCGGACTTTCCAAGTGGTTACCATTTGTCGAGTGGATAAGTACGAGGTCTTGGTTGTACTGATTAGTCCTCACTACTCGAAACGTCTTTGAGACTCTACATGATAGGTGCCTCACTTTGACCCGTTTACTGTTGGGGATCCGGATACACACCCCGGCGAGGCAGCAGAAGAACAATAGAATGAAAACCGGGAGACGATCAATACGAAAATTCATAAAAAAACTACGACATTCATAGGATGTTTAAGAGGATTACCTTGCTGGCACTTGTGCTTGGCTCCAACCGGTATTACAAGAATCCGGCTCTTCTCGGTATATTGCGGTAGATTATCGCCAATCCGGTCCACGACCAGATCCGAGACTCCTTCGTCAGGCTACACTAGAAGCGCTGACGAGATCAGCACGAACTAATACTCCTCGAAAAACTAGGCCGGAACAATTCCGGCGAAGATCGGCGGCGGCGGCGGCGGCGCGTGGGCGGCGGCGGCGGCGGCGTGAGTTGAGAGGAGGGAGGCGGCTGGTTTTAGAGTTAGGGTTATTCAAAAGTTGTATGTTCAATGAAGTCATTAAGTCTAAATAAATAGACTTAATGATGGACTTGGACCGGCCCAAGGGGCCCGGGTCCAAATGACGATATCCATCACTGCGACTTCATCGTAACTCCGATCGCCGATCAGATCGGACTGATCGATTCAGTTTCCGAAACTGAATAATATAATCTGAAAAACCATTTTTTCAGAACCCCAGTGCAAAATGACCGTTTTGCCCCTCAACAGCGGGAAACCCCGGTTTGACCCCTGTTGACTTTTAGGAAGTCACACTTCCCGAAATCCTCTTCTCGTGCTCAACACATTGAGCTGAGTATCCATGTGAGAATCTCGAATCTAGTACTTGTGTGACCCTCAATGGTTCAGGGATACAGCTAGCCGTGGGCCCCCAACCATTGTGGCTCCGGAATCACAATTCCGGACTTGCCCAACTGATCATGGTAAAGCGTCTAGCAACATCGCCCCATGATCCCCTAGGTATCACTGATAGTGCCTGCAAGAACCAGTCGGTCGTGGTTAGCGTACAGTACGGTCCTTTCAATCCATATATCTCGATCAGATCAACGACCATTGGTAAATCGAGAGTCGCTAGAGATCCGATAGCTATGCACACATCTTGGAGATCAAATAGTGACATCGCGAGTGTAACTAGGTAAACACATTTACCTAAAACACTTCTAGTACTCTGGCCAGAGATTTATACACTATTATCCCCTCAGATAGCATAGGATATCCACGCATGTCTGCGAGCGGTGAATCCTCGACAACGATGCATCGACTCCTACATGCATCGGGGTCTCACCCAATCCCGACGCCTGGTGACCCCAAGAGAGTCGGCAAACGGGTCAAAGTGAGACGCCTATCATTTAGAGTCTCAATGACGTTTCGAGTCGTGAGGACTAATCAGTACAACCAAGACCTCGGACTTATCCACTCGACAAATGGTAACCACTTGGAAAGTCCGAACGAAGGTAGTTCGATAGATCACCAGGTCACTATCTATCTGCATGCTCAGAACATCACAATGTTCCCTACCAATGAAACATGGTACTTCGCATCGCAGATACTAGTCTCGAACTCGGGCGGCCTTATCCTCATTTTGACGGCCCAATCGACTAGGAACACGTACACAGCGACTATTAGATGTGTTTCATGATAGCCGTCATACCCACTATCACATCTAACATACGCTTTAGTGTATTCTAGGTCTTTACTCAACACAATATGTAAATCATTACACACATAATGAAAGTAAAGAATGCCATATAAGAAAATGCTAATATCATATATAAAGATTGTTTGTACAAGAGTCTATAAAACCCACACGCCACAAGTTGGCTAGTTGGGCATCTACTCTAACAATCTCCCACTTGCCCTAAAGCCAACTACTCATCAGACGCAGTCCCATTGTTTCGCGATGTTTTTCAAACAATGGTCCAGGCAAGGGCTTCGTAAGTGGATCAGCAACGTTGTCTGCAGAGGCGACTCTCTCAACTGCTATGTCACCTCTAGCCACAATATCCCGGATTATGTGGTATTTCCTCAGTATGTGTTTGGATATTTGGTGAGACCTAGGCTCCTTTGCTTGCGCAACAGCACCCATGTTGTCGCCTGAACCAACTCCTTCAGGGATTACGCCCAACTCTTGGAAGAAATTCCTTATCCAAACGGCCTCCTTAGCAGCAACTGATGCTGCAATGTACTCAGCCTCAGTGGTT
>KQ990041.1:67253-83280 GCA_001598015.1 Dorcoceras hygrometricum | reverse complement strand
GAAGTACCATGTTTCATTGGTAGGGAACATTGTGATGTTCTGAGCATGCAGATGGATAGTGACCTGATGATCTATCGAACTACCCTCGTTCGGACTTTCCAAGTGGTTACCATTTGTCGAGTGGATAAGTCCGAGGTCTTGGTTTGAGGATAAGGTCGCCCGAGCTTGAGACTAGCATCTGCGATGTGAAGTACCATGTTTCATTGGTAGGGAACATTGTGATGTTCTGAGCATGCAGATGGATAGTGACCTGATGATCTATCGAACTACCCTCGTTCGGACTTTCCAAGTGGTTACCATTTGTCGAGTGGATAAGTCCGAGGTCTTGGTTGTACTGATTAGTCCTCACTACTCGAAACACCATTGAGGCTCTACATGATAGGCGCCTCACTTTGACCCGTTTGCCCACTCATTTGGGGTCATTAGGCGGCGGGATTGAGTGAGGTCCCGATGCATGTAGGAGTCGATGCTTCGTTATCGAGGATTCACCGCTCGCTCTCATGCGTGGATATCCTATGCTATCTGAGGGGATAATAGTGTATAAACTCTGGCCAGAGTACTGGATGTGTTTTAGGTAAATGGGTTTACCTAGTTACACTCGCGATGTCACTATTCGATCTCCAAGATGTACGCATAGCTATCGGATCTCTAGCGACTCTCGATTTACCAATGGTCGTTGATCTGATTAGGATATATGTGTTGAAAGGACCGTACTGTACGCTAACCACGACCAACTGGTTCTTGCAGGCACTATCAGTGATACCTAGGGGATCATGGGGCGATGTTGCTAGGCGCTTTACCATGATCCGATGGGCAAGTCCGAAATTGTGATTTCGGAGCCGTAATGTTGTGGGCCCACAGCTAGCTGTATCCCTGAACCATTGAGGGTCACACAAGTACTGGATTCATGATTTCCGCACGGAAACTGAGCTCAATGTGTTGAGCACAGGAAGGGGATTTTAGGGAGTGCGACTTCCTAAAAGTCAACAGGGGTCAAAATACGATTTCCCACTGTTGAGGGGCAAAACTGTCATTTTGGACTAGGTAATCTGAAAAATTGTTTTTCACATCATAATGTTTAGTTTTCGAAACTGAGTCGATCGGTCCGATCTGATCGTCGATCGGAGTTATGATGAAACTATAGTGATTTAAATGAACCGAATGTTCATATATTGGACTGGGCCCGCCCCAGGTCCAATGAGCCGGTTCAAGCCCATGTACCATCTTTAATTACTTAAGTTGGTCTAGGGCTACAATCATTACAATTAACTCACAACCCTAGCCTCCATACTACACACTCGGCCGCCCCTCCTCTCCCACAACCTCACGCCGCCGGCCGCCGCCTTGCGCCGCCCCGTGCCGCCGCCGTGTGCCGCCACCTACGTGATCGGACTTGTTTCGATCACCACGACGAGGAGTTTCCGTCCGTGCTGAATTCGTCAGTCCTTCTAGTGCAGGCTGACGAAGGTGTCTTGATTCCGGTCGTGGATCTTATTAGGAGGATCTACCGCCGCCTACAATTCAAGAGCCAGATTTCCCTGCGAATTCCGGTTGGAGCCAGGCGCCTAGACTCCAGCAAAGTACGATTCTATGAACACCCTATGAATGTTTATATAATTGTATTTGAATGTATTGAACGTTTCTCGGGGCAATTTTTTATTTCCGCTGCGCCCCCGGGAAACGGGATCCGGATCCGCCATTGTCGCCAACAGTGGTATCAGAGCCAGGCTCGGATCCTTCAATACATAATTGTGCCATAATTGCATAGATCTCGATTTTGAAATAAAACAAAAAAAAATATTTTGGAGCATGCTGCCGGCCGCCGCCATGGGCGGCGGCGACCAGCCGTCGCACGCGCGCCATAGCGCGCGCGACACCATCGCGCGCTGGCCGTGCTATGGCCAGCTTCTGGTCGCGCGATGGCCAGCTTCTGGTCGCGCGCTGGCCGCACGATTGCTGCATGCTGGCCGGCCGTGGCCAGCGGCCACGCGCAAGATGTTGCGCGATGGTCGGCCTGATGTGCGCCACGGTTGGCACACGGTGCTGCGAGGAAGCGCCGCGCTTGGCGCGGCGGCGTGCGGCCATGCGCCGCACGCTATGTTGGCCAATATTCTAGGTATTTTTAGGGCCTGTCCCGGCGCGGCGGCGTGCGGGCATGCGCCGCACGCTATGTTGGCGGCGGCGGCCGCCGTCCGACGTCTCTCCGGCAGTGTTGCGACGGTTGATATCTTCTAGGTATTTTTTGGGCCTGTCCCGGGCAGCCCATGAAGTTTTTGGGGCCAATATTCGATATTGGGCCAATTTTGGTCGATTTTGAAATTTTTGATATTTTGGGCCTAAAATTGTTTTAAGCCCAATATGATGCAATTAAAATTGCAAAATATGATTTTGATTATGAAATATGATTTTATAATTAAAATATGATTTTGTTGATTAAAATATGATTTTATCGACAAAATGCGATTTTATTATAAAATGCGATTTTATAATAAAAATATGATTTTGTGGGTAATAATTTTATTATTTAAATTTATGCAAGTTTATTAGATTGATTGCATGTTTGGGATGATCGAGAGCCATGCCCAACGTGTTAGGTGTATGCTTTAGGTTTTGCGATTTCGATTGTAATATATTGTTGATATCATAAAGTGGGTCTGTTTGTGGCCCGTTCCCACCCCTACAAATTTGTATCCCTTACTTGTCATGGAAATTTAAATGTAAATTACTAGATTTAGTGGGAGGACAATTTGAAGACGGTGGACATGACGATCAAAGATATTGAAGACCGAAGATCTGTAAAACCGGAAGCAATTGTAATAGGATTGCATTGCATATTGCATTTCACCTAGGACTGGACCCAGGTCCGTGTTTGGAAACCACGGACCGCATAGCTCTCGCGATTGATCATCCCAAAGTTAGTTATATATTTGATATATGTTGAATCCGCATGTTTTTAAATATTGATTTAAAATTGCATGAGACCAAAATTTTCAAAAATAAAATCCCTCATTTTAAATACGATTTAAAACTAATATCAAGAGTTTATTCGATAAACTAAGGGACTTTAAATCTGTTTAAATTATCCCTACCTTCCATCAACAATGGGTGTACGCCGATGCTACCCGCATACATGGCCCGGCTCATATTATTGAGGGGGTTATGTATGCCGGAAAGCTGTACACGTCATTGACACCTGCTGTGAGTCGGTTGGAACTCCCTTTAACGTTGGCTCATATTATTGGGGACGTTAAGGGGACCGTCCTTCACGACTCAGCATTGATGGGTCATCTTGACACGTGATAGTAATTGGCGTCATATTATTGGGCCCTTACTGGACGTGAGGTAAAATACATGGAGGTTGCACCAGTTGCAATTGAACTCTACCTTTTAAGGGTCATGGTTGGCTGATATTATTCGGGACCATGATCGCTTGATTGGGCTCCGTGTACCCACTAAGGAAACTTGCTTTCCCGATTTCATTAGAGGGTGGTGAAATCGTTAAAATAGTGGGAGGGTAATTCATAAAACTAAATGCCCTTGTTTTATGTCTTAGCGCTTTTCATATATAGTTAGTAATGCATGTCTGTTTTTCTTTTCAGTATAAACTGCTTTATAATGTCTTCGATCAAAAACTCACTCGCTGCTATACTGGATAGCAACAAGTTCACCGGTCTGAACTACCAAGACTGGCTTCGAAACCTCAACATTGTGTTGGCTTCGGAGAAACTTCTTTATACGATAGAGAAGAGCCCTCCGAAGGAAGCCCCTGCCGATATCAGCCCTGAGGAGCTGACTACGCTTCAACAATGGTGGGACGACGAGCTTAAGACTCGATGCTATGTGATGACATCGATGTCCAACGAAATGCAAACGGCGCTTTGAGAAGACGAAGTATGCTGCTGACATACTCTTTCATCTCAAGGAACTGTATGGGGAGAACTCTCGACATGAGAGGTTCACCGCTGTCAAGGAGCTTATGACGAGCCGCATGCGCGATGGGACTTCGGTCCGCGAGCATGGGGTTCGTATGATTGGGCTCGTTGAAAAGCTGCGGTCCTTGATATCACACTTCCACACGAGCTGTCTGTTGATTTGCTTCTCCTCTCACTACCCGCTGAATTCGACCCCTTTGTGGTCAACTTCAACATGAACAAGCTGGCAGCCACCCTCGAAGAGGTGGTTAACATGCTGGTCGTGTTTGAGGGAACCATAAAGAAGGACAAGCCCATCCTCCTTATGGGCTCTTCTTCCTCTGCGAAGAAGGGGCCCAAACGCAAGGGTGAGAAGCGTTCTGCCCCTGCGAAGGAGGAAAAGCCCACTAAGAAGCCCAAGGCAAAGGCTTCCAAGCCAAACAAGTCAGAGGATGTTTTCCACCACTGCCACAAGCCTGGGCATTGGATGAGGAACTACAAGGAGTACCTCGAGCAGTTGCGAACTGCAAAAGGTATGTTCTATATCCAAATAAATATGTCTCTTAATTCTACTTCTTGGGTACTTGATACCGGATGTGGATCTCATATCTGCAATGATTTGCAGGTGATGACAAGAAGCCGACGTCTTAGAGAGGGTGAGACCCACTTGAGGCTACGCAATGGAGCAAGAGTTGCTGAAGTAGCTATAGGAGATGTTTATTTATTTCTGTCTTCTGATTTTAAGTTGTTATTGAGAAACGTTTTATTTGTTCCCGAATTAATAAAGAACATTATTTCTGTTTCTATGCTTGATAGTAATGGATATTCTTGTATGTTTGCTAATTCGATTTGTAATATTTACAAGAATGGATGTTTAATTGGAATTGGGGAACGCGAAAACGATTTATACACCTTAAAATTAAAAGACGTTTTGAACTCGCGATGTCGAAACACAATCTACAACGATTAAAAGGAAATGCGATAACTTAAACCCAGCACAACTTTGGCACACTAGGCTAGGTCATATTTCTCTAAGAAGGATGAACAAGTTAGTTAGGAGTGACATGTTTGATTTGTCAGACATTAACTCCCTACCGACTTGTGAATCTTGTCTCAAGGGAAAGATGACTAAACAACCCTTCAAGGGCAAGCCTGAACGTGCCCAAGGCCTATTGGATTTGATCCATACTGATGTGTGTGGCCCACTTAGCATTGGTACTAAGTACGGTCACACATACTTCATTACCTTTACCGATGATTACTCTATGTATGGGTACTTGTACTTAATGAAGCACAAGTCTGAATCCTTTGAAAGGTTCAAAGAATTCAAGGCTGAAGTGGAAAATCAATTAGGCAAAAGTATTAAAGCACTTCGATCCGATCGAGGTGGTGAATACTTAAGTGCTGAATTTCAAGACTATCTAAAAGAGAATGGGATTCTCTCGCAGTGGACCCCTCCGGCCACACCACAGCTCAATGAAGTAGCGGAGCGTCGTAATCGAACCTTGATGAACATGGTTCGATCTATGATGAGCTTCACTGAGCTTCCTGCCTCGTTTTGGGGCTATGCGCTCGAAACGGCGGTAATGTTGTTGAACAATGTCCACACCAAGGCAGTAGATAAGTCTCCATATGAGATATGGATGGGCAAACCACCCAAATACTCATACATGAGGATTTGGGGATGTCCTGCTTACGTGAAGCAGACAGTGGGAGATAAGCTGGATACGAGATCCATCTTATGTTACTTCGTTGGGTATCCAAAGAATTCCATTGGATACTACTTCTACTATCCAAACGAAACAAAAGTGTTTGTTTCTAGGAATGCCACCTTTATGGAAAGGGAGTTTCTACTTGATAGAAAAGGCAAGATAGTAGAACTCGAAAAGGTTCGAGAACCAATTGAAGTACCAAGTGAATATCCTGCACCTACAGAGCCAGTACCAGAAATGGTCGCACCTAGGAGATCCGAAAGGGTTCCTAGGGCTCCTGAAAGATATGGTTTCCTTCTTGAAGATGATCAGGGTGATCAAGTTGTTGGATGTGATCCAAGGACTTTCAAGGAGGCAATTCCGATGCTGATTCTAATTTGTGGCTTGAAGCGATGCAGTCTGAGTTTGACTCAATGCATGCGAACCAAGTTTGGACTCTTGTTAATCCTCCCGAAGGAATTGTTCATATCGGGTGTAAGTGGATATACAAGAGAAAACTTGGGCCTGATGGTAAGGTACTGACCTACAAGGAACGGCTGGTGGCGAAAGGTTACACTCAAAGGCAAGGTGTTGACTATGATGAAACATTTTCACCAATCGCAATGTTCAAGTCGATTAGAATCTTACTAGCCATAGTTGCATGGTACGACTATGAGATATGGCAAATGGATGTGAAAACTACGTTCCTTAATGGAAACATTAAGGAAGAGATCTATATGACGCAGCCTGAGGGTTTCACATCTGTAGGAAGTGAGCATAAGGTATGCAAACTTCAGAGATCGATCTACGGTCTCAAACAAGCATCGAGGAGTTGGAACCTGAGATTCGATGAAACAATTAAGGAATTTGGTTTCATCAAGAATCCCGAGGAGCCATGTGTATATAAGAAGGTAGTTAAAAGCGCTGTGACATTCCTTGTACTTTACGTTGATGACATTCAACTCATTGGGAATGATGTAGGAATGCTGCAGTCAACTAAAGTATGGTTGTCTAGTAGATTCTCGATGAAGGACATGGGTGAAGCATCCTATATTCTTGGAATACAGATCTCTACATCGATACCATACTTAAGAGGTTCTCTATGGAAGAGTCCGAGAGAGGACACCTACCTATGTGCCACGGGGTCACTCTATCTAAGTCTATGTGTCCGAAGACTGATGAGGAGATAGAGAGTATGACACATGTGTCATATGCCTCGGCAATAGGTAGTATTATGTATAGCATGATCTCAACTAGACCGGATGTCGCATATGCTCTGAGTGTCACGAGCCGCTACCAGGCCAACCCTGGCCAAATGCATTGGAAAACCGTGAAACATATTCTTAAGTACTTACGAAGGACTAAGAATATGTTCATGGTCTATGGGGGTGGTGAACTGAAATTGGAAGGCTACACTGATTCTAGCTTCCAATGTGACGTGGATGATTCGAAGTCTACCTCTGGATTTGTATTCATGCTCAATGGTGGTGCTGTCTCTTGGAAGAGTTCCAAGCAGGACACCATCGCGGATTCAACCACTGAGGCTGAGTACATCGCAGCATCAGCTGCTGCTAAGGAGGTGGTTTGGATAAGGAATTTCGTCCAAGAGTTGGGCGTCATTCCTGATGGAGTTGGTCCAGTCCCGGTGCACTGCGACAACACAGGTGCCGTTGCGCAAGCAAAGGAGCCTAGGTCTCATCAAAGATCCAAACATATACTAAGGAAATACCACATAATCCGGGATATTGTGGCTAGAGGTGACATAGAAGTTGAGAGAGTCGCCTCTGCGGACAACATTGCTGATCCACTTACGAAGCCCTTGCCAGGACCATTGTTTGAAAAACATCGCGAAACAATGGGACTGCGTCTGATGAGTAGTTGGCTATAGGGAAAGTGGGAGATTGTTAGAGTAGATGCCCAACTAGCCAACTTGTGGCGTGTGGGTCGAAACAATGGGACTACGTCTGATGAGTAATTGGCTATAGGGCAAGTGGGAGATTGTTAGAGTAGATGCCCAACTAGCCAACTTGTGGCGTGTGGGTTTTTATTGACTCTTGTATATGACAGTCTTTATATATGTTATTCGCATTTCTTTATGGCGTTCTTTATTTTCATTATGATATATGATGTTAACAATTGTGTTGGATAAAGACCTAGAATGCACTATAGTATATGTTAGATGTGATAGTGGATATGATGGCTATCATGAAACACATCTAATAGTCACTGTGTATTCTGAATTCGTTCCTAGTCGATTGGGCCGTCAAAATGAGGATAAGACCGCCCGAGCTTGAGACTAGCATCTGCGATGTGAAGTACCATGTTTCATTGGTAGGGAACATTGTGATGTTCTGAGCATTCAGATGGATAGTGACCTGGTGATCTATCGAACTATCCTCGTTCGGACTTTCCAAGTGGTTACCATTTGTCGAGTGGATTTGTCCGAGGTCTTGGTTGTACTGATTATTCCTCACTACTCGAAACGCCATTGAGGCTCTACATGATAGGCGCCTCACTTTGACCCGTTTGCCCACTCATTTGGGGTCATTAGGCGGCGGGATTGGGTGAGGTCCCGATGCATGTAGGAGTCGATGCTTCGTTGTCGAGGATTCACCGCTCGCTCTCATGCGTGGATATCCTATGCTATCTGAGGGGATAATAGTGTATAAATCTCTGGCCAGAGTACTGGATGTGTTTTAGGTAAATGGGTTTACCTAGTTACACTCGCGATGTCACTATTCGATCTCCAAGATGTATGCATAGTTATCGGATCTATAGAGACTCTCGATTTACCAATGATCGTTGATCTGATTGGGATATATGTGTTGAAAGGACCATACTGTACGCTAACCACGACCAACTGGTTCTTGCAGGTACTATCAGTGATACCTAGGGGATCATGGGGCGATGTTTCTAGGCGCTTTACCATGATCCGATGGGCAAGTTCGAAATTATGATTTCGGAGCCGCAATGGTTGTGGGCCCACGGCTAGCTGTATCCCTGAACCATTGAGGGTCACACAAGTACTGGATTCATGATTCCCGTACGGAAACTGAGCTCAATCTGTTGAGCACAGGAAGGGGATTTTAGGGAGTGCGACTTCCTAAAAGTCAACAGGGGTCAAAATGCGATTTCCCACTGTTGAGGGGCAAAACTGTCATTTTGGACTAGGTAATCTGAAAAATTGTTTTTCGCATCATAATGTTCAGTTTTGGAAACTGAGTCGATCGGTCCGATCTGATCGTCGATCGGAGTTATGATGAAACCGTAGTGATTTAAATGAACCGAATGTTCATATATTGGACTGGGCCCGCCCCAGGTCCAATGGGCCGGTTCAAGGCCATGTACCATCTTTAATTACTTAAGTTGTTCTAGGGCTGCAATCATTACAATTAACTCACAACCCTAGCCTCCATACTACACACTCGGCCGCCCCTCCTCTCCCTCAACCTCACGCCGCCTTGCGCCGCCCTGTGCCGCTGCCGTGTGCCGCCATCTACGTGATCGGACTTGTTTCGATCACCGCGATGAGGGGTTTCCGTACGTGCTGAATTCGTCAGTCCGTCTAGTGCAGGCTGACGAAGGTGTCTTGATTCCGGTCGTGGACCTGATTAAGAGGATCTACCGCCGCCTACAATTCAAGAGCCAGATTTCCCTGCGAATTCTGGTTGGAGCCAGGCGCCTAGACTCCAGCAAGGTAACGATTCTATGAACACCCTATGAATGTTTATAGAATTGTATTTGAATGTATTGAACGTTTCAAGGGGCAATTTTTGATTTCCGCTGCGCCCCCCCGGAAACGGGATCCGGATCCGCCATTGTCGCCAACAGATGCTACCCGTATACATGGCCAGGCTCATATTATTGAGGGGGTTATGTATGTCGGAAAGTTGTACACGTCATTGACACTCGCTATGAGTTGGTTGGAACTCCCTTTAACGTTGGCTCATATTATTGGAGACGTTAAGGGGACCGTCCTTCACAACTCGACATTGATGGGTCATCTTGACACGTGATAGTAATCGGAGTCATATTATTGGGCCCTTACTGGACGTGAGGTAAATACATGGAGGTTGCACCTGTTGCAATTGGGCTCTACCTTTTGAGGGTCATGGTTGGCTGATATTATTCGGGACCATGATCGCTTGATTGGAGTCTGTGTACCCACTAAGGAAACTTGCTTTCTCGATTTCATTAGAGGGTGGTGAAATCGTTAAAATAGTGGGAGGGTAATTCATAAAACTAAATGACTTTGTTTTATGTCTTAGCGCTTTTCATATATAGTTAGTAATGCATGTCTGTTTTTCCTTTCAGTATAAACTGCTTATATAATATCTTCGATCAAAAATCCACTTGCTGCTATACTGGATAGCAACAAGTTCATTGGTCTGAACTACCAAGACTGGCTTCGAAACCTCAATACTGTATTGTCTTCGGAGAAGCTCCTCTACACGTTAGACAAGAGCCCTCCGAAGGAAGCCCCTGCCGATATCAGTCCTAAGGAGCTGACAAAGCTTAATAAATGATGGGATGACGAGCTTAAGACTCGATGCTATATGATGGCATCGATGTCAAACGAAATGCAGTGGCGATTTGAGAAGACGGTGTATGCTGCTGACATACACCTTCATCTTAAAGAGTTTTATGGGGAGAACTCGTGAACTGAGAGGTTCACCACTGTCAAGGAGCTCATGACGAGCCGCATGCACGATGGAACTTCGGTCCGCGAGCATGGGGTTCGTGTGATTGGGCTTATTGAAAAGTTGGTGGGCCTTGATATCACACTTCCACATGAGCTGTCAGTGGATCTGCTTCTCCTCTCACTCCCTGCTGCGTTCGACCCCTTTGTGGTCAACTTTAACATGAACAAGCTGGAAGCCACCCTTGAAGAGGTGGTGAACATGCTTGTAGTGTTCGAGGGGAACATAAAGAAGGACAAGCCCGTCCTCCTTATGGGCTCTTATTCCTCTGCGAAGAAGGGGCCCAAACGCAAGGGTAAGAAGCGTTCTGCCCCTGCGAAGGAGGAAAAGCCCACCAAGAAGCCCATGGCAAAGGCTTCCAAGTCAAACAAGTCTGAGGATGTTTGCCACCACTGTCACAAGCCTGGACATTGGAGGAGGAACTGTAAGGAGTACTTCGAGCAGTTGCGAACTGAAAAAGGTATTTTCTACATTGAAATGAATATGTCTCTTAGTTCGACTTCTTGGGTAATTGATACCGGATGTGGATCTCATATCTGTAATGATTTACAGGTGATGACAAGAAGCCGACGTCTTAGAGAGGGTGAGACCCACTTGAGGCTTGGCAACGGAGCAAGGGTTGCTGCTGTAGCTATAGGAGATGTTTATTTGTTTCTATCTTCGAATTTTAAGTTGTTATTGAGAAACATTTTGTTTGTTCCCGAATTAATAAAGAACATTATTTCTGTTTCTATGCTTCCTAGTGATGGATATTCTTGTCTTTTTGCTAATTCAATTTGCAATATATACAAGAATGAATGTTTAATTGGAAATGGGGAACGCGAAAAGGATTTATACACCTTAAAATTAAAAGAAGTTCCAACTCACGATGTGGAAACACATACAACAACAATTAAAAGGAAAAACGATAGCTTGAACCCAGCACAACTTTGGCACGCTAGGCTCGGTCATATTTCCCTAAGTAGGATGAACAAATTGGTTAGGAGTGACATGTTTGATATGTCCCATTAACTCCCTACTGACTTGTGAGTCTTGTCTCAAAGGAAAGATGACGAAACAACCCTTCACGGGCAAGACTGAATGAGCTCAAGGCCTATTGGATTTGATCCATACTGATGTGTGTGGCCCACTTAGTATTGGTACTAAGTACTGTCACACATACTTCATTACCTTTACCGATGATCACTCTAGGTATGGGTACTTGTACTTAATGAAGCACAAGTCTGAGTCCTTTGACAGGTTCAAAGAATTCAAGGCTGAAGTAGAAAATCAGTTGGGGAAAAGTATTAAAGCGCTTCGATCCGATCGAGGTGGTGAATACTTGAGTGCTGAATTTCAAGACTACCTTAAAGAGAATGGGATTCTCTCACAGTGGACCCCTCCGGCCACACCACAACTCAATGGTGTAGCGGAGCATCGTAATCAAACCTTGATGGACATGGTTCGATCTATGATGAGTTTCACTGAACTTCCTACCTCGTTTTGGGGCTATGCGCTCGAAACGGCGGTGATGTTGTTGAACAATGTCCACACCAAGGCAGTGGATAAGACTCCATATGAGATATGGATAGGCAAGCCACCCAAATACTCATTCATGAGGATTTGGGGATGTCCTGCTTACGTGAAGCGGACAGTGGGAGATAAGCTGGATACTAGATCCATCTTATGTTACTTCATTGGGTATCCAAAGAATTCCATTGGATACTACTTCTACTATCCCAACGAAACAAAAGTGTTTGTTTCTAGAAATACCACCTTTATGGAAAGGGAGTTTCTACTTGATAGAAAAGGCAAAATAGTAGAACTCAAAGAGGTTCGAGAACCAACTGAAGTACCGAGTGAATCTCCCGCACCTCAAGAGCCAGTACCAGAAATGGCCGCACCTAGGAGATCTGAAAGGGTTCCTAGGGCTCCTGATATATATGGTTTCCTCCTTGAAGATGATCAAAGTGATCAAACTGTTGGATTTTATCCAAGAACTTTCAAGGAGGCAATTTCCGATGCTGATTCTAATTTGTGGCTTGAAGCAATGCAGTCTGAGATTGACTCAATGCATGCGAACCAAGTTTGGACTCTTGTTAATCCTCCCGAAGGTTCCTATTGGGTGCAAATGGATATACAAGAGAAAACTCGGGCCTGATGGTAAGGTACTGACCAACAAGGCACGACTGGTCGCGAAAGGTTACACTCAAAGGCAATGTGTTGACTATGATGAAACCTTTTCACCAGTCGCAATGTTCAAGTCAATAAGAATCTTACTTGCCATAGCCGCATGGTACGAATATGAGATATGGCAAATGGATGTGAAAACTGTGTTCCTTAATGGAAACATTAAGGAAGAGATCTATATGACGCAGCCTGAGGGCCAGTCGCAATGTTCAAGTCAATAAGAATCTTACTTGCCATAGCCGCATGGTACGAATATGAGATATGGCAAATGGATGTGAAAACTGTGTTCCTTAATGGAAACATTAAGGAAGAGATCTATATGACGCAGCCTGAGGGTTTCACATCTGTAGGAAGTGAGCATAAAGTATGCAAACTTCAGAGATCGATCTACGGTCTCAAACAAGCATCGAGGAGTTGGAACCTGAGATTCGATGAAACAATTAAGGAATTTGGTTTCATCAAGAATCCCGAGGAGCCATGTGTGTATAAGAAGGTAGTTAAGAATGTTGTGACATTCCTTGTACTTTATGTTGATGAATTCTACTCATTGGGAATGATGTAGGAATGTTGCAGTCAACTAAAGTGTTGTTGTCTAGTAGATTCTAGATGAAGGACATGGGTGAAGCATCCTATATTCATGGAATACAGATCTACCGAGATAGATCGAAAAGGATGCTCGGACTCACCCAAGCTACCTACATCGATACCATACTTAAGCGGTTCTCTATGGAAGAGTCCAATAGAGGACACCTACCTATGTGCCACGGGGTCACTCTATCTAAGTCTATGTGTCCAAAGACTGATGAGGAGATAGATAGTATGACACGTGTGCCATATGCCTCGGCAATAGGTGGTATTATGTATGACATGATCTCAACTAGACCGGATGTCGCATATGCTCTGGGTGTCACGAGCCGTTACCAGGCCAACCCCGGCCAATTGCATTGGAAGGCTGTGAAAGATATTCTTAAGTACTTATGAAGGACTAAGAATATGTTCATGGTCTATGGGGGTGGTGAACTGAAATTGGAAGGCTACACTGATTCTAGCTTCCAATGTGACGTGGATGATTCGAAGTCAACCTCTGGATTTGTATTCATTCTCAATGGTGGTGCTGTCTCTTGGAAGAGTTCCAAGCAAGACACCATCGCGGATTCAACTACTGAGGCTGAGTACATCGCAGCATCAGCTGCTGCTAAGGAGCCAGTTTGGATAAGGAATTTCGTCCAAGAGTTGGGCGTAATTCCTGATGGAGTTGGTCCAGTCCCGGTGTACTACGACAACACGGGTGCCGTTGTGCAAGCAAAGGAGCCTATGTCTCACCAAAGATCCAAACATATACTGAGAAATACCACATAATCTGAGATATTGTGTCTACAGGTGACATAGCAGTCGAGAGAGTCGCCTCAGCAGACAACATTGCTGATCCACTTACGAAGCCCTTGCCAGGACCGTTGTTTGAAAAATTTCGCGAAACAATGGGACTGCGTCTGATGAGTAGTTGGCTATAGGGCAAGTGGGAGATTGTTAGAGTAGATGCCCAACTAGCCAACTTGTGGCGTGTGGGTTTTATTGACTCTATTGTATGACGATCTTTATTTATGAAATTCGCGTTTCTTTTATGGCTTTATTTATTTTTATTATGTTATAATGTTAACAATTGTGTTGGATAAAGACCTAGAATGCACCATGGTGTATGTTAGATGTGATAGTGGATATGATGGCTATCATAAAACACATCTAATAGTCACTGTGTATTCTGAACTCGTTCCTAGACGATTGGGCCGTCAAAATGAGGATAAGGCCGCCCTAGCTTGAGACTAGCATCTGTGATGTGAAGTACCACGTTTCATTGGTAGGGAACATTGTGATGTTTTGAGCATGCAGATGGATAGTGACCTGGTGATCTATCGAACTACCCTCTTTCGAACTTTCCAAGTGGTTACCATTTGTCGAGTGGATAAGTCCGAGGTCTTGGTTGTACTGATTAGTTCTCACTAATCGATACGTCATTGAGACTCTACATGATAGGTGCCTCACTTTGACCCGTTTACCGACTCATTTGGGGTCATTAGGTGGCGGGATTGGGTGAGGTCCCGATGCATGTAGGAGTCGATGCTTCGTTGTCGAGGATTCACCGCTCGCTTTTATGCGTGGATATCCTATGCTATCTGAGGAGATAAAAGTGTGATAAATCTCTTGCCAGAGTACTAGATGTGTTTTAGGTAAATTGGTTTACCTAGTAACACACGTGATGTCACTATTTGATCTCCGAGATGTATGCATAGTTATTAGATCTCTAGCGACTCTCGATGTACCAATGGTTGTTGATTTGATCGGGATATATGTGTTGAAAGGACCGTACTGTACGCTAACCACGACCAAATGGTTCTTGAGGCACTATCAGTGATACCTAGGGGATAATGGGGCGATGTTGCTAGGCGCTTTACCTTGATCCGATGGGTCAGTCCGAAATTGTGATTTCGGAGTCACAATGGTTGTGGGCCCACGGCTAGCTGTATCCCTGAACCTTGAGGGTCACACAAGTACTGGATTCACGATTCCCGCATGGAAAATGAGCTCAATGTGTTGAGCAGAGGAGGAGGAATTTAGGGAGTGCGACTTCCTAAAAGTGAACAGGGGTCAAATTGCGATTTCCCAAAGTTGAATGGCTAAACTGCAATTTTGGACTAGGTGGTCTGAAAAATTGTTTTCGCATCATAATACTCAGTTTTGGAAACTTTGTAGATTGGTCCGATCAGATCGTCGATCGGAGTTATGATGAAGCCACGGTGATGGAAATGAACCGAATGTTCATATGGACCTGGGCCTGACCCAGGCCCATTGGGCCGGTCCAAGCCCATCACTAGTCTATATATGCATGGCCTAGGGTTGATTTATGACACACTACACAACAAAACCCTAGCCTACAAGAGCCGCCCTCCCTCCCTCCTCACCTCTCGGCCGCCGCCTTCGCACGCGCCGCCACGCCGCGCCGCCCGCCGCCGTTTGCCGTGATCGGACTTGTTCCGATCACCGTGACGAGGAGATTCCATTCGTGGTAAATTCGTCAGGTCTTCTAGTGCAGGCTGACGAAGGAGTCCTGTTTCTAGTCCTGGACCGGAGAAGGAGATCTACCGCCGCCTACCGTTGAAGTGGCAGATTCCCTGTGAATCTGGTCGGAGCCAGGTGCCTAGACGCCAGCAAGGTAACATCTTCTATAAAACATCCTATGAATGTTTTATTGCTTTGATTATTATGTATTGAACGTTTTCGGGGCAAATTTTGAAACTTCCGCTGCACCCCCGGGAACGGGATCCGGATCCGCCGCTACGCCAACACTGGTCCCCTGCTGTTGTGGCCTCTGCTGGACCTGTGGTCTGTGCTGCTGTGGCCCCTGAGGAGTTGGACCCTTAGGAGGCCCCCAATATGGTTGTTGGCGCAGTGACGGATCCGGATCCCATTCCCAGGGGCGCAGCGTAAGTTTCAAAATTTTCCCCGGAAACGTTCAATACATAACAAATATAATGCAATAAAACATACATAGGATGTTTTA
>KQ990041.1:41933-53983 GCA_001598015.1 Dorcoceras hygrometricum | reverse complement strand
ACCACAACGAATTAAATGAACCTGATGTTCATACGGACCTGGGTTTGACCCATGTCCATTGGGCCGGTTCAAGCCCATGTACCATCTTTAATTAAAGGAGTTGGTCTAGGGCTAGAATAATTAATTCATTCACTAACCCCTAGTCTACCTAGCCGCCTCCCTCCTCTCCCACACGCCCCAATCGGCCGCCGCCCCGTGCCGCCGCCGTGTGCCGCCGTTTACGTGATCGGACTTGTTCCGATCACCGTGACGAGGAGATTCCATTCGTGGTAAATTCGTCAGGTCTTCTAGTGCAGGCTGACGAAGGAGTCCTGTTTCTAGTCCTGGACCGGAGAAGGAGATCTACCGCCGCCTACCGTTGAAGTGGCAGATTCCCTGTGAATCTGGTCGGAGCCAGGTGCCTAGACGCCAGCAAGGTAACATCTTCTATAAAACATCCTATGAATGTTTTATTGCTTTGATTATTATGTATTGAACGTTTTCGGGGCAAATTTTGAAACTTCCGCTGCACCCCCGGGAACGGGATCCGGATCCGCCGCTACGCCAACACTGGTCCCCTGCTGTTGTGGCCTCTGCTGGACCTGTGGTCTGTGCTGCTGTGGCCCCTGAGGAGTTGGACCCTTAGGAGGCCCCCAATATGGTTGTTGGCGCAGTGACGGATCCGGATCCCATTCCCAGGGGCGCAGCGTAAGTTTCAAAATTTGCCCCGGAAACGTTCAATACATAACAAATATAATGCAATAAAACATACATAGGATGTTTTATAGCGTTACCTTGCTGGCGTCTAGGCGCCTGGCTCTGACCAGATTCACAGGGAATCTGGCACTTCAACGATAGGCGGCGGTAGATCTCCTAATCCGGTCCACGATTGGAAACAGGGCTCCTTCGTCAGTCTGCACTAGAAGAGCTGACGAATTTGACACGAACAGAATCTCCTCGTCGACGTGATCGGAACGAGTCCAATCACGTGAGCACCGGCGGCGGGCGGCGGCGCGGCGGACGGCGGGCGGCGCAATGGCGGTCGGCGGCCGTGAGAGAGTAGGGAGAGGAGGGGCGGCTATTGCTAGGGTTTAGAGTTCAAGTGTGTGTCATAATAACCCTAGGACAATAATAAGTAGACATGTGATGGGCTTGGACCGGCCTAATGGGCCTGTGTCAGGCCCAGGCCCATATGAACATTCGGTTCATTTCCATCACTGTGGCTTCATCATAACTCCGATCGACGATCTGATCAGACCGATCTACACAGTTTCCAAAACTGAGTATTATGATGCGAAAACAATTTTTCAGACCACCTAGTCCAAAATTGCAGTTTAGCCCTTCAACTTTGGGAAATCGCAATTTGACCCCTGTTGACTTTTAGGAAGTCGCACTCCCTAAATTCCTCCTCCTATGCTCAACTCATTGAACTCAGTTTCCGTGCGGGAATCATGAAGCCAGTACTTGTGTGACCCTCAATGGTTCAGGGATACAGCTAGCCGTGGGACCACAACCATTGTGGCTCCGAAATCACAATTTCGGACTGACCCATCGGATCATGGTAAAGCGCCTAGCAACATCGCCCCATGATCCCCTAGGTAACATTGATAGTGCCTACAAGAACCAGTTGGTCATGGTTAGCGTACAATACGGTCCTTTCAACACATATATCCCGATCAGATCAACGACCATTGGTAAATCGAGAGTCGCTAAAGATCCAATAACTATGCGTACATCTCGGAGATCAAATAGTGACATCGTGTGTGTTACTAGGTAAAGAAATTTACGTAAAACACATCTCGTACTCTGGCCAGAGATTTATCACATTATTATCTCCTCAGATAGCATAGGATATCCACGCATAAAATCGAGCTGTGAATCCTCGACAACGAAGCATCGAATCCTACATGCATCGGGACCTCACCCAATCCCGCCACCTAATGACTCCAACTGAGTCGGTAAACGGGTCAAAGTGAGGCACCTATCACGTAGAGTCTCAATGATATTTTGAGTAGTGAGGACTAATCAGTACAACAAGACCTCGGACTTATCCACTCGACAAATGGTAACCACTTGGAAAGTCCGAACGAGGGTAGTTCGATAGATCACCAGGTCACTATCCATCTGCATGCTCAGAACATCACAATGTTCCCTACCAATGAAACATGGTACTTCACATTGCAGATGCTAGTCTCAAGCTCGGGCGGCCTTATCCTCATTTTGACGGCCCAATCGACTAGGAACGAGTTCAGAATACACAGTGACTATTAGATGTGTTTCATGATAGCCATCATATCCACTATCACATCTAACTTACACTATAGTGCATACTAGGTCTTTATCCAACACAATTGTTAACATTATAACATAATGAAAATAAATAATGCCATAAAAGAAATGCGAATTTCATAAATAAAGATCGTTATACAAAGAGTCAATAAAACCCACACGCCACAAGTTGGCTAGTTGGGCATCTACTCTAACAATGGTCTCTTCACTTGCTGCTGGGAAGACTGTCCCCTGGCGGGCTGCTGAAACTGTCTTTTCCGCTGAAAGTCATCCATCATGTCCTTCCGGCCCCTCTCCGACCGGTAAGATCGGTTAACTGCTGCAATTACGTCGTCACGTCCGCCATGTTGACATCATGGCGGATGTCTTGTCTTAGCCCATCAGTGAACTGCCTCAACTTCTCACTCTCTACCAGCGTGATCGATGGCACAAAGTGACACCCCCGCTTGAACTGCCGGACATACTCGGCTACAGACTTGTCTCCCTAGCGGAGACTCATGAACTTCCTAATCAGCTGACTCCAGGCGTCCGCTGTGAAGTACTTCTCAAAGAAAACGGCTCAGGTCCTCCAAAGCCAGCCCGACCACTGCACTCTCCCACCACAGTGCAGCGTCACCCTTCATCATGAAGATGGCACACCAAACCTTGTCAGCATCCTGGAGACCCATATAAGAGAAGATGGTCTCCAGAGAATGGATTCACTCCTCAGCAACTAGTAGATCTGTAGTCCCAGCAAACTCCTTGAGTCCCTGTTTGCGGAACCGCTCAGCCACATCCTCCTCATGAGACTTCCCAGGTCACTCCGACTGCCTCTCCAACAACCTGGTGATCCCGGCCAGCATGTCCAAGCTAGCCCTCTCATAAGGCGTAAACTGCGGAGGTGGAGGATAAGGTGGTGCATCATCATCCTGCTGATCTCTAGCACGTCTGGGAGGCATACTGGCACACAAAACCCTTCACGTAAATCCAAGTGCATGACTAGGCGTCTAACTCTTAAACTCCTAAGGTAAAACTAATGCAGAAATAGAACATGCAGCATGCGAAAATAAATATGAATTGTAAAATCCTAAAACTTACAGATGGCAGTGCGACTTCCGAGCTCCACGCAGGTCGTTAAGTTTTATGAATTACCCTCCCACTATTTTAACGATTTCACCACCCTCTAATGAAATCGAGAAAGTAAGTTTCTTTAGTGGGTACACAGAGCCCAATCAAGCAATCATGGACCCGAATAATATCAGCCATACATGACCCCCAAAAGGTAGTTTCCGATTGAAACCGGTGCAACCTCCATGTATTCACCTCACGTCCAGTAAGGGCCCAATAATATGACGCCGTTTACTATCACGTGTCAAGATGACCCATCAATGTTGAGTCGTGAAAGACGGTCCCCTTAACGCCCCCAATAATATGAGCCAACGTTAAAGGGAGTTCCAACCGACTCACAACAATTGTCAATGGCGTGGACAGCTTTCCGGCATACATGACCCCCTCAATAATATGAGTCGGGCCATGTATACGGGTAGCATCGGCGTACACCCATTGTTGATGGAAGGTAGGATAATAAAGGGACGTTCCAACCGACTCACAACAATTGTCAATGGCGTGGACAGCTTTCCGGCATACATGACCCCCTCAATAATATGAGTCGGGCCATGTATACGGGTAGCATCGGCGTACACCCATTGTTGATGGAAGGTAGGATAATTTAAACAAATTTAAATTCCCTTTAGTTTATCGAATAAACTTTTAATCTTGATATTAGTTTTAAATCGTATTTAAAACGAGGGATTTTATTTTCGAAAAGTTTGGCCTCATGCAATATATTTTAAATCATATTTAAAACATGCAGATTCAACTAACTATATATCACATATATAAACAATGGGATGATCGATCGCGAGAGCTATGCGGTCCATGGTTGCCAATCACGGACCTGGGTCCAATCCTAGGTGAAATGCAATATGCAATGCAATCCTATTACATTTGCTTCCGGTTTTACAGATCTTCGGTCTTCAATATCTTTGATCGTCATCGGGCCCACCATCTTCAAAAGTCCTCCCACTAAGTCTAGTAATTTACAATAAATTTCTATGACACATAAGGGATACATTTTAAGGGGTGGGAACGGGCCACAAACAGACCCACTTTAAATATGATACTCAATGATATTAAATACAACCGAAATCGCAAATAAAATCGTATTTTGTCGATAAAATCAAATTTTAATCAACAAAATCACATTTAATTATAAAATCATATTTTACAATCAAAATCGTATTTTGCAATTTTAATTGCATCATATTGGGCCAAAAACAATTTTGGGCCCAAAATCTCAAAATTTCAAAATTCACCAAAATCGGCCCGATATCGAATATCGGCCCGAAAACTTCATGGGCTGCTCGGGATAGGCCCGAACTAAACCTAGAAGAAAAATCAGCCGTCGAAACGAAGCCGGAGACGTCGCCGGACGGAGGCCGCATGGTGGCGGCCGCCGCCACAATGTTGCGTGCGGCGCTTGGCAGCACGCTTGCCGCATCGTGCGCGGCGCATGGCGCTGGTTGCGCCAACCAGTGGCGCAACGTCTCTCTCCTGGCCGGCCACCTGAAGCGCACGGTTGCGCTACCAATTTCGCAACAGCGCTTGCAACGGCTGGCCTCCATCGCGCAACAGATTGCGCGGCGTCCAACAGCCAGCGGCCGATCTCCATGCGTGAAGCGGCGCCAAGCATCCGGCCACCATGCGCAACCAGTGCGCATGGCATCGCGCGGCCTGCGCGATCGCGGGCGATGGTTAGCGCCGTCGCATGCAGCGGCCGGCAGGCCAAAACAAATTTTGTTGTTCAATCTGAAATTCGAGAGTTAGATGCAATTCAGGCAACAATTGTATTGAAGGATCCGAGCCTTGGCTCTGATACCACTGTCGGGGAACCGTGGCGGATCCGGATCCCGTCTCCCGGCGGCGCAGCGGAAGTTTAAAATTATCGTCGGGAAACGTTCAATACAATAAAACAATTCAACAAATCATTCATAGGGGGTTCTTTGATTGTTACCTTGTTGGCATCTAGGCGCCTGGCTCCGACCAGTTTCACGAGGAAACCGGCACTTCACGGTAGGCGGCGGTAGATTACGTCTAATCAGGTCCATGACCGGAAGTGAGGTTCTTTCGTCAGCCTGCATTAGAAGGCCTGACGAGATCAGCACGGACGGAAACTCCTCGAAAAGTTGGCCGGAACAAATTCCGACGAGGGGCGGCGACGATGGTGGTGGCCGGCGGCGGCGGCTTTGGGAGAGGAGGGGGGCGGCCGAGAGATGGAGCTCTAGGGTTTAGGGTGATACTTAGTTATGTTTCATGAAGCCCTAAGTCTCTTTTAATAAGACTAGTAATGGACTTGGACCGGCCCAACGGGCCCGGGTCCAAATGACGATATCCATCACTGCGACTTCATTACAACTCCGATCGCCGATCAGATCGGACCGATCGACTCAGTTTCCAAAATTGAATATTATGATCTGAAAAACCATTTTTCAGAACCCCAGTGCAAAATGACCGTTTTGTCCCTCAACAGCGGAAATCACGGTTTGACCCCTGTTGACTTTTAGGAAGTCATACTTCCAAAAATCCTCTTCCTTTGCTCAACACATTGAGCTCAGTTTCCGTGCAGTAATCTTGAATCCAGTACTTGTGTGACCCTCAATGGTTCAGGGATACAACTAGCCGTGGGCCCACAACCATTGCGGCTCCAAAATCACAATTTCGGACTTGCCCAACGGATCATGGTAAAGCGCCTAGCAACATCACGCCATGATCCCCTAGGTATCACTGATAGTGCCTGCAAGAACCAGTTGGTCGTGGTTAGCGTACAATACGGTCCTTTCAATCCATATATCCCGATCAGATCAACGACCATTGGTAAATCGAGAGTCGTTAGAGATCCGATAGCTATGCATACATCTTGGAGATCGAATAGTGACATCGCGAGTGTAACTAGGTAAACCCATTTACCTAAAACACTTCTAGTACTCTGGCCAGAGATTTATACACTATTATCCCCTCAGATAGCATTTAACCACTTGGAAAGTCCGAACGAGGGTAGTTCGATAGATCACCAGGTCACTATCTATCTGCATGCTCAGAACATCACAATGTTCCCTACCAATGAAACATGTTACTTCGCATCGCAGATACTAGTCTCAAGCTCGGGCGGCCTTATCCTCATTTTGACGGCCCAATCGACTAGGAACTAATTCAGAATACACAGTGACTATTAGATGTGTTTGATAGCCGTCATACCCACTATCACATCTAACATACACTATGGTGCACTCTAGGTCTTTATCCAACACAATTGTTAACATTATATAAACATAACGAAGATAAAGAATGCCATAGATAAATGCGAATATCATATATAAAGACTGTCATATACAAGAGTCTATAAACCCACACGCCACAAGTTGGCTAGTTGGGCATCTACTCTAACAACATACACTATGGTGCATTCTAGGTCTTTATCCAACACAATTGTTAACATTATATAACACAATGAAAATAAAGAATGCCATAAATAAATGCGTATTTCATAAATAAAGATTATCATATACAAGATTCTATAAAACCCACATGCCACAAGTTGGCTAGTTGGGCATCTACTCTAACACATACCAGATCGGTTCAAGACAAATCTGGTCTATGCTAAACCCGATTAATTAATTTAATTAATCCATTAAACTTTCGGGTCTCACATTCCTCCCCCAATAAAACAGGATTTTGTCCATGAAATCAAACAACTCCTCCAGAACTGAAATCAAAACTTCAACACAGAACCAGCACTGGAAAATCCCGCTAAGAGCAAAACAAAAAGCAGAAAAATACACTCAACGAAAGGCTACTAACCAAGATGTCAAGATAACTGAAACAAACAACACAATCGAAACTAGCTACTGGAAACAAATGCAACATCTACTCAAACAGATGAGGCCACTTAAGTTGCATTTTCTCTTCCAACTCCCAAGTATCTTCCTCTCTACCATGCTTGCTCCACTGGACCATCACCAAGGGAATGGTCTTATTCCTCAACTGTTTCTCTTTTATGTCCAAGATCTGCGAGGGATACTCGACATAGCTCAAAGTTCGATCTAGCTCCACCTCGTCAGTCCTTAGCACATGAGACGGATCTGGCTCATACTTCCTCAACATAGACACATGAAAAAAAATCATGTAACGAAGACAGATCTGGTGGTAACAACAGCCGATAAGCCAAAGTACCAATTCTTTCAACAATCTCATAAGGTCCAACATAACGAGAAGCTAATTTTCCCTTGAGACCAAATCTCATAACACTGCGAAAAGGAGAAACTTTCAGGAAAACTAGATCACCAACCTGAAACTCTAAAAGTCTTCGCCTCTTGTTCGCATAACTAGCTTTCCGATCTTGTGCAGCCTTCATTCGCTCGAATCAGATCTACTTGATCTCTCATCTGCTGCACAAATTCTGGAGAAGACAGCTGCTTCTCCCCCACTTCTTCCCAACACACAGGCGATCTACACTTCCTGCCATACAAAGCTTCAAATGGTGCCATACCAATCGTGACCTGGTAGCCGTTGTTGTAAGAAAAATCAACCAAGGACAACGAATTTCGCCAGCTACCACTAAAATCCATCACAACAACTCTCAACATAGCCTCTAAAATCTGGATAGTCCTCTCAGATCGACCATCTATTTGGGGATGATACGCTATGCTCATAGCCAATATGGTGCCCAAAGCTGTTTGCAAACTCTTCCAAAACCTGGAAATAAACCTCGGATCACGATCTGAAACGATAGAAACAGGCACACCATGCAATCGCACCAAAAAATCTATGTACAGTTTCGCAATCTTCTTCAAAGAATACGTCATACTGTAGGGAATGAAGTGAGCAGACTTCAACAATCTATCGATAACAACCCACACAGCATCACAACCTCTGCTGGAACGAGGTAAGTGTGTCACAAAATCCATTGCTATGTGTTCCCAATTCCATTGGGGTATCTCCAAACTCTGCAATAGACCACCAGGTCTCATCCTCTCAGCCTTAACTTGCAGTTCAGGCAACGGGCTACAAAATCAGCAACATCCCTCTTCAAACCTGCCCACCAGTAATGCTGCTTCAAGTCATG
Source organism: Dorcoceras hygrometricum (assembly GCA_001598015.1). Classification (NCBI taxonomy): domain Eukaryota; kingdom Viridiplantae; phylum Streptophyta; class Magnoliopsida; order Lamiales; family Gesneriaceae; genus Dorcoceras; species Dorcoceras hygrometricum. Next base: position 45,555 of record KQ990041.1, on the reverse strand, counting down.
GTACATCTTCCTTGTACCTGGATGAACACTGTGCCTAATACAGTGCGCTTCTCTCAAGATCTCCTCCTTAAAGTCGATCAGATTTGGCACAACCAACCTGCCATGAAACCTCAAACAACCATACGACGAGACAGTTTAATCCTCTAACTGTCCAGCTCTAACCTTCAGCTTCAATTCATGAATAGATGGATCTGTCCTCTGAGATGCTCTAATGCTCGCAACAACCTGTGGTTCAACTTGAAAAGAAGACACCACTACATAATCCTCACATGCGTAAAACCGCCAACCAGTAGTGCTTAGATGCTCATGGACCTTCGAAATCTGCAACGAATCCAACATCGCTACTTGAGCCTTTCTGCTCAATGCATCAGCAACTACATTTACTTTCCCAGGTTGATATTGGATCTAACAATCAAAATCTTTAAGCAGCTCCATCCATCTACGCTGTCTCATGTTCAAATCTGGCTGAGAAAACAGATACTGAATGCTCTTGTGGTCTGAATACACCACAAACTGCTTGCCATATAGATAGTGGCGCCAAATCTTCAAAGCAAATACCACTGCTGCTAATTCCAAATCATGAATTGGGTAACGAGTTTCATGCAGTTTTAACTGACTAAAGGCATACGCAATGATTCGACCATGCTGCATCAACACACAACCCAATCCATTCAACGAAGCATCCTAACAAACAACAAAACCACCTTAACCAGACGGCAAAGATAACACAGGCGCAGAAGTTAGCTTCTCTTTGAGCAACAAAAAGCTGTTCTCACACTACTCAGTCCAAATAAACCTCTTGTCTTTCTGAGTCAATTGCGTCATAGGCTTAGCTATACTAGAGAATCCCTCTATATAATGCCGGTAATATCCAGCCAAACCCAAGAAACTACGAATCTCAGAAACATTCTTGGGACGCTCCCAATTAACAACTGCCTCAACTTTACTGGGATCCACAAAAATACCTGCCGCGGAAACAACATGACCCAGATATACAACTCTGTCCAACCAAAACTCGCACTTGGAAAACTTGGCATACAGTTGCGAGTCTCGAAGTGTCTAGAGAACCAGTCTCAAATGCTCCTTGTGTTGCATCGGAGTCTTAGAGTACACCAAGATATCATCAATAAACACAATCACAAATTTATCGATGAATTCTCTAAAGACTCGGTTCATCAGGTCCATGAAAACTGTGGGGGCATTCGTCAAATCAAAAGGCATAACCAAAAACTCATAATGCCCATACCTCGTACGAAATGCAGTCTTCGCCACATCTTTCTATCGAATGTGCAACTGATGGTACCCCGAACGCAGATCGATCTTAGAGAACACAGTCGAACCCTGAAGCTGATCAAACAAGTCATCGATCCTCAGCAACAGGTACTTATTCTTAACTATTTCCTTATTCAACTGCCTAAAGTCGATGCACATCCTCATTGACCCGTCCATCTTCTTGACAAACAAGATAGGTGCTCCCCACGGTGACATGCTCGGTCTAATGAAACCCTTCTCCAACAAGTCACTAAGCTGCACCTTAAGCTCCCTCAACTCAGCAGGTGCTAGGAGATACGGGGCTCTCGAGATAGGAGCTGTACCAGGTACCAACTCAAGCAGAAGTCTATCTCCCTCTTTGGAGGAAAACCAGGTATCTCCTCCGGAAACACATCGGGGAAATGGCGAACAACGGGAACATCACTAATCTTCATGTTGGGGGATCCGGATCCGCCCCCCGGTCGGGCAGCGGAAGAACAAAATATATAGACACCGGGAGGCGATCAATACGAATAACAATTCTATATGTATCAACATACATAGGGTGTTTCAGGCGTGTTACCTCGCTGGCACTTGTGCCTGGCTCCAACCGGTGTTTCAAGAACCCGGCGCTTCTCGGTTGATTGCGGTAGTTACGTCAATCCGGTCCACGACCAGATCCGAGACTCCTTCGTCAGACTGCACTAGAAGTCCTGACGAGATCAGCACGATCGGATTCTCCACGTCGAACTGGCCGGAACAAATTTCCGGCGACGATCGGCGGCGCTTGAAGGTCATTACCTTACCATCAGGCCCAAGTTTCCTCTTGTACACCCATTTACACCCAATAGAACGATTCCTTCGGGAGGGTCAACGAGAGTCCAAACTTGGTTAGCATGCATTGAGTCAAACTCAGACTGCATTGCTTCAAGCCACAAATTAGAATCAGCATTGGAAATTGCCTCCTTGAAGGTTCTTGGATCGGATCCAACAACTTGATCACTTTGATCATCTTCAAGGAGAAAACCATATCTCTCTGGAGCTCTAGGAATCCTTTCGGATCTCCTAGGTGCGACCATATCTGGTACTGGCTCAGTAGGTGCGGGAGATTCACTTGGTACTTCAATTGGTTCTCGAACCTCTTCGAGTTCTACTATTCTGCCCTTTCTATCAAGTAGAAATTCCCTTTCCATAAAGGTGGCATTTCTGGAAACAAACACTTTTGTCTCGCTGGGATAGTAGAAATAGTATCCAATGGAATTCTTTGGATACCCAATGAAGTAGCATAAGATGGATCTCGTATCCAGCTTATCTCCCACTGTCTGCTTCACGTAAGCAGGACATCCCCAAATCCTCATAAATGAGTACTTGGGTGGTTTGCCCATCCATATCTCATACGGAGTTTTATCCACTGCCTTGGTGTGGACATTGTTCAACAACATGACCGCCGTTTCGAGCGCATAGCCCCAAAACGAGGTCGGAAGCTCAGTGAAGCTCATCATAGATCAAACCATGTCCAACAAGATCCGATTACGACGCTCCGCTACACCATTGAGCTGTGGTGTCGCCGGAGGGGTCCACTGTGAGAGAATCCCATTCTCTTTCAGATAATCTTGAAACTCAGTACTTAAGTATTCACCACCTCGATCAGATCGAAGTGCCTTAATACTTTTGCCTAACTGATTTTCTACTTCAGCCTTGAATTCTTTGAACTTTTCAAAGGATTCAGACTTGTACTTCATCAAGTACAAATACCCGTACCGAGAGTAATCATCGGTGAAGGTGATGAAGTATGTGTGGCCGTATTTAGTACCGATACTAAATGGGCCGCACACATCAGTATGGATCAAATCCAATAGGCCTCGGGCACGTTCACCCTTGCCCTTGAAGGGTTGCTTGGTCATCTTTCCTTTCACACAGGATTCACAAGTCGGTAGGGAGTTTATGTCTGACAGATCAAACAAGTCACTCGTAACTAACTTGTTCATCCTGCTTAGGGAAATGTGACCTAGCCTAGCGTGCCAAAGTTGTGCTGGGTTTAAGTTATCGTGTTTCCATTTAATCGTTGTTGTGTGTGTTTCGACATCGCGAGTTGGAACGTCTTTTAATTTTAAGGTGTACAAATCGTTTATGCGTTCCCCAATTCCAATTAAACATTAATTCTTGTAAATATTGCAAATCGAATTAGCAAACATACAAGAATATCCATCTCTATCAAGCATAGGAATAGAAATAATGTTTTTAATCAATTCAGGAACAAATAAAACGTCTCGTAGCAACAACTTAAAATTTGAAGACAGAAATAAAACAATATCCCCTATAGCTACTGCAGCAACCCTTGCTCCATTGCCTAGCCTCAAGTGGGTCTCAC
>KQ990041.1:12232-22697 GCA_001598015.1 Dorcoceras hygrometricum | reverse complement strand
CAAAGTAATTTCAGGCGCAAGCTCAAAGTATTTGAAATACGATCGTTTTCTCTTAAGGAAAAGATTTGTTGGATCGTACAGCTGCCTGGAATGAAGGGAACAAGTTAGGTACTATTTTGGGTGAATAGTACAGTGTACAGTGGCCGTTTCTCTATGCTTGCACAAAAATGGAAAGAAGGCAAATTGGCTCTGTGGATGAGCGTTTGACCTTGCAGTGGAGCAGAGATTACGGTGTACTATTTTGGCAGTAATTCAAACGGGATTTATTTCCTTTGGAGAGTTAATGTTACCGTTGCAGTCGAAGCCTATAAATATCAGCAGAGGCTTTGAAGAACACAACTTCGCTTATCATCTTTGTTGTAACGCTGCCAAAATTCAAACAGAGCTTTCACTTCGTTGATATTTCAAAAAGCTCAAGACTCGAAGAACATTTCGTTTTGATCTTCATTAGATAAACATTCGAGTCAATCTTCTGGTTGTTCATTGTTGATACCAGAAGATATTAACAGTCTCTAGCTTCGTGTTTTCATTGATATATTTGATAGAGTCTGTAAACGAACTGTCTTTTAAGAAGTTCGTAAAACGTTCAAAACATTGTAAACCAGCAGCGAAGTCTGCATCAAGTTGTGTTGTAAAGCGCTAGGAGTTCTTGTAGCTGCGGGTTACGGGAGCGGGTGTTTGTAGAAAGGCTACACACATTAAAGTCTTTTAGTGCTACCTTCAGAGGAGGAAGAAGGGGAGACGTAGGATATTGATATCCGAACTTCCAGAAACAAACTCTCGACTCAATCTCTTATTTACGCATTTATTTTGTGTTGTGCTTAGTTCATTGTTCACAAACCAATCGGCCTATTTCCGCACATATTTTGTTGGCTGAGAAGTTTGCTTATAACTGAGAACCAAACATTTTAAAAGAACTTTGAAATAGAAAAATCGAAGGAGTTCATTCAACCCCCCCCCCCTTCTGAACTCCTATTTGCTTAGTGATCCTATTTCCGGGACCATCAAGTGGTGATTCAGCAGTTGGAGCTTTCGTGAGTATTTCAGCAGATGATATGATTTCAGCAGTTGAACGGTTTGCGTAGTTCAGCAGATAGAATCATCAAGAGCGATCAGCAGATACCGATTTGTGCTTCAGCGTGTTTTTGCTAAGGACTGGTAAACGACAGCGTTTTGATAAGTTGGAACGACGTCGTGGAGTGCACTGTTTCGTTTCAGCAGAAAAAGTGTTCAGCAGATACTTTGTTGAAGTAGTTCAGCAGTTGCTTAGTCTATTTGTTGGAGTTGCAAAGACAGCGTTTGATTTAGTTGCAACGACGGCGTATTGATTTGCTTTAACAATTCAGCAGAAGCGTTCTTTAGAGATTTCAGCAGATGTTTTGTTTCAGCAGATGGCTACAGTGACTTGTACCAGCAGATGATGTTAACCAGCAGATGTATTTGTAAGATAGCAAAACGGCGTCACTTGAATAAGTTGACACGACATCGTTTTTGCTAAAGGAACCAGCAGATGCTTTTCGAAGATAGCAAAACGGCGTCACTTGATTAAGTTGACACGACATCGTTTTTGCTAAAGGAATCAGCAGATGGAAAAACGCGTATGCATATCAGCAGATGAATTCTTCTAAGCGTTGTTCCAGTCGAAGTTCTTGACTACGACGATGGATGTAAGTGCTGATTTCCAAAGTAATTTCAGGCGCAAGCTCTAAGTGTTTTTGAAATACGATCGTTTGCTCTTAAGGAAAATATTTGTAGGATCGTACAGTTGCCTGGAATTGAGGAGACAAGTTAGGTACTATTTTGGGTGAATAGTACAGTGTACAGTGGCCGTTTCTCTATGCTTGCACAAAAATGGAAAGAAGACAAATTGGCTCTGTGGATGAGCGTTTGACCTTGCAGTGGAGCAGAGATTACGGTGTACTATTTTGGCAGTAATTCAAACGGGATTTATTTCCTTTGGAGAGTTAATGTTACCATTACAGCCGAAGCCTATAAATATCAGCAGAGGCTTTGAAGAACACAACTTCGCTTATCATCTTTGTTGTAACGCTGCCAAAATTCAAACAGAGCTTTCACTTCGTTGATATTTCAGTATTGTAAAGCGCTAGGAGTTCTCGTAGCTGCGGGTTACGGGAGCGGGTGTTTGTAGAAAGGCTACACGCATCAAAGTCTTTTAGTGCTACCTTCCGAGGAGGAAGAAGGGGAGACGTAGGATATTTATATCCACTGTCGACTCAATCTCTTATTTACGCATTTATTTTGTGTTGCGCTTAGTTCATTGTTCACAAACCAATCGGCCTATTTCCGCACATATTTTGTTGGCTGAGAAGTTTGCTTATAACTGAGAACCAAACATTTTAAAAGAACTTTGAAATAGAAAAATCGAAGGAGTTCATTCAACCCCCCCTTCTGAACTCCTATTTGCTTAGTGATCCTATTTCCGGGACCATCAGCTCCTAACTATGACACTCAGATCTGACTCCCAAACTTGATCAAATCTGAAAGCCACTGGACCGCACTGGTCTACCCCACAACACGAACCGGGACTAAGAACCGGATCTGTCCATGCACTACTAACAACGCGCACATACTCAAATCTGGATCATTGCCAAACGACAACGTTTCGCTACTCGCGTGATATATTCCACCTGTGCTCCCATAATAACGCGCGACTACCAAATCTGATTACAAGATCTGACTACAGTTGACCCACGTTGACCAACGCTCAAGTCTGATTCCTATTTCGCAGAATCTCTAACTTTTCAGAGCTGCTCTAAACACCAATTCGGACCCGATAGCTTCACCAAGCATACCAGCTCAAAGCTGGCTCATCCCAGATCTGTTCAAGCCAAATCTGGTCTATGCTAAACCCGATTAATTAACTCAATTAATCCATTAAACTTTCGGGTCTCACAATTACCAAGTACGCAAACACTCATCGCAGGGATGTTCCTTTTCAAGTTGGGGACAGGGTATACATCAAACTTGGGCCTCACCGTGTGTTCCCCAGTATATCAAAAGCTGGCTCCTAGGTACTATGGCCCTACCTTGTGACCCAAAAGGTGGGCAACGTTGCTTACAAATTGCAGCTATAGGTAGGCTCATGCATCCACCCTGTATTCCACGCATCTCAACTCAAGAAAGCGGTGGTGAAGTAAATCAAGCGTTGGATTTACCGTTGGGCTCAGAGCATGACTTGATGTTCAACTGTGAGTCGCTCAGGGTGTTAGCTCAAGGACACAAGAAGCTGGCTGGGGCATTGGTACCCCTTGGTGTTGGTACAGACAAACCGATCGAAGAGGCAACTTGGGAGATGACGCAGACTTCGCCTTACAATTTCCAGATTCCAGCCTTGGATGAACTGAAGGGTGAGGATGTTATGGGACACGATGATAAAATTTTTGATTGGTCCAGGCCCAATATAGCTCATGTTTATAAGAGGAGACCAAAGACCCATCAAGGCCCATCGGACGTGGATGAGAGGAACTGTTAAATAGAAGTGGAGGGGAAGAGTGGAAGGAGACGAATCATTTTTGTTATTCAGTTAGTATCTAGCATAGGCTAGAGGGTCACAGGAAATCTCCCTGGGTTTGTTATTCTGTTTAAACACTTCACATACCAGAAATATATTTCTCTTTCTTTGCGTTCTTATCTGATCAGATTGCATGCGATCTGTTGTTACAAATATACGTAATAGCTTACTGCACCTTCGAGCCAAATTATGCCATCTTTGCTCGACCATGGGTTTGTTATTCTGTGACCCATGCCAAAACTGTTGTTCGGAACATCCTTGACTTAGGTTGCATCAGCTCAGAGAGTCACAAAGGCTAGCTATGCTCTCGGCAGTATCTGTACTTTAGACTTTAGGAGAATTCTCCTCCTCTGAATACCATTTATTTGAAAGTGTTTCTAACATTTCTTCAGTCTGACAAAGCTTATGCCACTAGCTCAAACATGCTGGCCCAACTGGATTTCTTCAGAGGCAAACGAGCAAGAACACAAACGTTAGATCAGTATGATAGAGCTCTTCGGGAACAAATTGATCAACTAATTGCCCAATATGACGCCAAAGAAGCTAAAGTCCGAAACCTGGAGAAAATAATCCAAGATTGTGAAAAAATTAAGCTTCTTAGATTCCATTGAAGCCCTGGTGGATAAGCTTGTAGACAACATAAAAGAAACACATTCTTTAGTGCAAGAACTGGTAGGTCTGAAGAATGAGTACCAAAATTGGACAAGATCTTTAGGATGCTGAGGCGATTCAATCGGAATGTCACTTCAAATGGGGTTATCTACGACGTTTATTCTGTTAATCTTTTATCACCTTTAGTATTCAGGACAAACTCACTTTTGTTGTGATATTTATCTGGAGTATTTTTGCTGTCAGTTGAACTCCTTTAGATATGATATCCCGTCGTTTTGACAAATTGGTAGTTCTTTCTTCTTGTTTGTATATCTCTTTCTTTGACAGGTAGTCGAACCTGGTTTGGTATGACATCCATTGTGAGACTCCCTCGTGACAATATATAATTCTATCCCTTTTATATGAAGTTTTTGTGTTGCATTTCACCTGGTCTCGGTTTTCATTTTCAAGCAGCCATTTGTGTTTATCCTCACATACACTTATATGCTTTGCATTTCCTATCAGACTCCTATCCTGCATACACACGCATTTTATAGCTTTCGTTACTTACTGTGTTTGGGGATTTGTTGTGGTATTATTTGCTGAACTGGGTGTGGTAATGGATTTTGTTTGGTTGGAAATGGGGAGTAGTTGGGATTTAGACCATGTATAGGCCTTAGTTCTCATTTCTAAGACCCAAACTAAAATCCCTCAAAATCCTAATTCCATAAAAGTGGCTTAACGATGATTTAATGATTGAGTACGATTTTTGGAACGTTAAATATTAATGCGTCTAATAACCAACTTATTTAGATCAAAAGTGGCTTAAAATCCAACTTTACATGTCGTTTTATTTAATATATACAAAAGGGTCTTTCTTGGCCTACTTGATGCAAAAACAGCTTGAAGTGTCTTCTTTTCTTGTTTGCATTTTTACACGTCATTCTCTTCAACCAATCGTTACTCCCCATTCCAGGCAATTCCATCACATAGGCATGATTTGGCTTTTCTTAGATGTCTCTCAAGCTGGACCTATGCGACTTCAATGTACACATGTATAATAGTAATAAAAGTGGCCCTAAAGTCGACGTTATGCAAAATTCAATACATTATCAACTAGTATCCTTATACAAAAACATATTAAACGTAATGTAAAGTGGCTTGATAGCCAACTCCATATAAACTCATCTTTTATCATTATCTATCTCTTTTTTGTCTTTTTCTCGAACACTTGAGAAGTATAAATTTTAGTATTGGTCATTTATATATCTCTTGTGTACCCCACCATCTAAACTTGATAGCCAATATGTGTTTCCTTCCAACACCTTGTATAATTTGAATGGTCCTTCAAGTTAGGACACAATTTCCCTATTCTCTGTCCTTTGTCCCTATAAGGGGTATGCCTTCTTCAAAACTTTTTTCTTGGAGCTCGTACTATATATTATTTTCACCTTATGTTTTTGAAAGAATAATTCATTGTACATGCATTCTTAACTCATCAACTCCTTTCCATTATCATTGCTTCACTGTAATTTTATGGAAAGAGTTCATTTTGTCTTGCTATGAACATTGAAGGGACTGTGATTTCTAAAAGCAATACAACATCGTGGCCAAATGAAAGGGCAAATGGACTTACACCAGTAACACTTCATTTTGATGTCATATATGCCCATAGTGTTTCTGAGAGCAACCTTGGCCAGTCTCGGAAGTTTCTTCTATCATCTTATTTAAAATATATTTATCACTTTATTCGATGCTTCGAATTGAACATTCAATTGTTGGTAACGAGGAGATGGGTTACTCAACTTGATCCCATAGTTTCAACAAATTCCTTCACCTCTTATCCAATGAATATGGTACTTGACCAATGGTAATAGATTTAGGAAATCCAAATCTATGAATTATGTTTTTCTTGATGAAGTTGATCACATCTTTTTTCTCAGTTTTCTTTAATGGCACCGAGTCGACTCATCTTGTAAAGATTTTTGTTACCACAAGAATAATGAGTGGCCTTTTGAGCATGCTAGGTATAAATTCGCTATTAAATCCATATTCCAACCCTAAATGGCCATGGCTTCATGGAACTATGATTCAACAATTAGAACTCTTTGTATATCAGAATGTTTTTGACATTGTTGGTGTAAAATCCCAATCCGAAAATTTTAAAAATAAACTGGGAAGGTTGAAATTGAGAGATAACAACTTGTTGTGGACTGACTTGCACTTTATAAAATTTTCAGATCACACAATATAAAAGAAATGCACTAGATATCTTGTCAAGGCCATACGTAAATGTGGAACTTGCTTATATATATATATCAAAAGATACAATTTCATTCAGATTACATTGAATAAGTGGAGAAGTAATATGTAATATTCAAAAAACTGTATCTAAAATTCTATACAAAAAAAGACTGTAAACTGAAACAGCACGGAAAGGGATGTTGAAACGAAACAGACTCTAGAATTTTTTTTTTTAAACATATGCGGAAGCAAACATAAACTTAAGGTATGGCTCGTTCCCTTTTTAAAACATTTCTAAATCATTTTCTTAACAAAACTTGAAATAGAAATAAAGGAATATTTAAAACGTTGAAACATTCAAGTGGAATAAATTCACTGAGCAAAATACTGAAAGTAAAAATGTTTAAAAACCAATATCTAAAATTGTATCATGACAGACTGAAACATAAAGGCGGTCACGGGGGAAATAGAAATAAAGGAATATTTAAAACGTTGAAACATTCAAGTGGAATAAATTCACTGAGCAAAATACTGAAAGTAAAAATGTTTAAAAACCAATATCTAAAATTGTATCATGACAGACTGAAACATAAAGGCGGTCACGGGGTACTGCTGCAACAGGCGCTCAGACGTCCTCACCGCCAATCGGTGTAAACTCCTCAGCAGGGTCATCACCTGCACCATTTAAACCTAGTGAGCCTAGAGGCTCAGCATGCTCTATCGTAATACATAACAAAGTACATACTAATAAAATCGCATGCAAGCACATACTTGTAATTAAAATAACGTTAAAGCGTGAATGCGTGCATTATCTTAAAACATTTAATATCATAACATAACATATAGCATATAAGGCATGGCATAACGTAACCTGAAAAACGTATGAGTCGTATCATGAATGTGAGCTGGCGTATGACTGATCAGTCGTAAAAACCAACGTACGTGGCGGTGTGGTTCACCCCGATATCACACGAGAATCCCTATATGTCACACATTTCCTATAAATTGCCACTTCACCATGTCGTGATCACATGGATCCTAGGCCCTATAATCATACCTAAAAACAAGGGATCCCCGGGCCCGGCTACCCGACTAACTCCCATCGTAGACTTGCCACATCACTTCAATCCCTTGGGTTTTAACTTAAAAAACATGCCTGATCATTTCATAAAATCTCATGATGCGTGAATTTCTTAAAATCATGTAATTTAAAACTTAGCCCGTTAATGTATATTTAGTCATTTCCTTGAAAACGTTTACGTACATAAAATACTACATATATAATTAAACATATATTTACGGGCTTCTACATTTTTCTACTTCGGTCAAGGATTGATTTCGGGGCCTGGCTCACCACTTCTAGACCAAACATCGCTCTAAACTCGGCCGATGAAACGAATTTTCACCGCTTTTTCCCATTTTTTCCTAATTAAATTTAAATTTTGATTTCTAAAATCAAGGCTAAAAAGGACTAATTAAAATCAATTTTGACTTCTTAGAAATCAATCTGGACTTATTAAAATCAATTTTGACTTTTAAAATCAATTTAAACCAATTTTGACCTAAAAAGCCGATTTTGACCAAATTAAATCCCAAAAATCGATTTTGACTCCAATAAAATTCCAAAGGCCCCAATTTTAACTAAAAACTTAAAATTACACATAACTTAAATTATTTAAAAGGTTTCACTCAATTTTGACTTTCTGGATAATTTCTTTAAAATTGGACTTTTGACACATTAATTAAAATAACAGTCCCTAAATAAAATAACTTGGACCGATTTTAAAACATTTGACTCGAGACTCGATGAACCGATCCGATCCAACCGAATCAGCCAGTTCAGCTGAACCGAACCAACCCACCAAATAAACCTAAACCGCACGCCCCTCCTCATGCGCGCGCCGTCGCGACCACCTACTGGTCTTCGCAATCGTTCTCCCTGCTCCGGCCACCATGGCCGGAGCCCTTCCGGCTGGGCCACACCCAGGTCCATCCGGTCCTAACCTGACCGGCCTTGGCTCAAACCGTGGGCTAACCATGGAGAACGGATCGCTGAAAGTGGATGAACCAGCCATGCGGCGCGATGCGCCACTCTCGACTTCTACGGCATGATCTGGATCGCTCGACCACCTAGCCAATTTCCTACCTTGATCTAGACCACCATGAGTCCCCTAGGAACCTCTAGAACCGAGCCATCACCCCTGGAAATCGCCATGACCGAAGCCTCAATGGAAGGAAGCAAACCATATCAAAACCGTGAAGCCTATGCATGAGTTTCAAACCATGAAGAATTGATCTAAACATTTTGTATCAAATTCACATCATAATTTCTTAAAAACAGAATAATACAGTTTAAATGGTGTGAAAAAGTGTTAGGACCATAAATAGGAAATTAATGCAAGCGAGCGCTGCTACTGATAATTAAAAATTTGCGCTGCTATTATGAGGTGCAATACCTCGGGTTCTTGAACATTAAACAGAGCACCGGAGACAGATCTGGTATGTAATAAAAAAATGCGGAAAACACCAGAAATGAATCCTAATATTTTAAAACGATGCAAACAGATTTCTGTTAGAAATCTGTTTAACTGTGCGTGTGTGATAACTGTGTATGCGTGCATGCTAATATAAATGCGTGTGCGGAATACTGTAAATAAAAGAATACAATACATTGCTGTTTGTTTATGGAAGTTCGGATATAAATATCCTACATCTCCCCTTCTTCCTTCTTCAGGAAGGTTCCACTAGAAGATTTGATCTACACCTCATGTACAGACCCGATCCCGCAGCCAGCAGCTGCGAGAACTCCTAGACTCCACCAGCCCTCGGCTGTCTCAATCAGAACTTGTTTAATGTCTCTGTTCAAAGACTACATACAAAGAGTTTAACGTCTTCGTGCTTGGACGGGATCTGATTTTTGTTTGTGATTCACTCGTAATCAATTTCGCACATCTCTCAAAATATGCGAGTGAATCTGTGTGTGTGAGATTTTACAGTGTATCACTCAACTCTCAAATGATAAATCTCACACACTGGGAAATGCTCCTAAAGAGCTGATTAGAACTCAGCAGTCGACGTCGTTGTAAGCTCCTCTCTAATGGTGGTCGACTGCTTCGTTCTTCTATTTTCTTCCCTCTGTAATTTCTCTGTTTTTAGTCCCTCATAAATCGATCAGCTTTCTTCTCCTAAATATTGCTGTTAAAATAGCCTCTGTTCTCATTCATTCGTTTGACACACTTTTCTTCCCGTTGAAAGATGTTCTGTAAAGTACCGACAAGGAGTTGTCTTTATGTTCTTTCTTTTGCAGGCTTTTGTCATCTTTTGATTTGGCTTTTTACGTTCCAGCAGCTGTTTGCTCCCAAAACTAAATTATTCCAGCAGCTGTTTTATCTTCTTTGATGCACAACTGCTGTTTCAATTAACTTCCAGCAGCTGGTTCATGAACTTCCAGCAGCTGGTACATCAACTTCCAGCAGCTGGTTCAACTTCCAGCAGCTGGTACATCAACTTCCAGCAGCTGGTTCAACTTCCAGCAGCTGGTACATCAACTTCCAGCAGCAGGTACATCAACTTCCAACAGCTGGTACATCAACTTCCAGCAGCTGGTTCATGAACTTCCAGCAGCTGGTACATCAACTTCCAGCAGCTGGTACATCAACTTCCAGCAGCTGGTACATCAACTTCCAGCAGCTGGTACATCAACTTCCAGCAGCTGGTACATCAACTTCCAGCAGCTGGTACATCAACTTCCAGCAGCTGGTACATCAACTTCCAGCAGCTGGTACATCAACTTCCAGCAGCTGGTACATCAACTTCCAGCAGCTGGTACATCAACTTCCAGCAGCTGGTACATCAACTTCCAGCAGCTGGTACATCAACTTCCAGCAGCTGGTACATCAACTTCCAGCAGCTGGTTCATGAACTTCCAGCAGCTGGTACATCGACTTCCAGCAGCTGGTTCATTTTCATTGACACTCAACAGCTGGTGTAACTTTGTTTTAGCGCTACGGCTGATTCTCCTTGACGCGCAACAGCTGTTTGTGATCCTTGATGCGCAACGGCTGGTTCTCTTTTAATTTCACTGTAGCTTGCGACTGA
>KQ990041.1:0-10879 GCA_001598015.1 Dorcoceras hygrometricum | reverse complement strand
TGGTTCTTGCAGGCACTATCAGTGATACCTAGGTGATCATGGGGCGATGTTGCTAGGCGCTTTACCATGATCCGATGGACAAGTCCGAAATTGTGATTTCGGAGCCGCAATGGTTGTGGGCCCACGGCTAGCTGTATCCCTGAACCATTGAGGGTCACACAAGTACTGGATTCATGATTCCCGCACGGAAACTGAGCTCAATGTGTTGAGCACTTGAGGAGTATTTTAGGGAGTGCGACTTACTAAAAGTCAACAGGGGTCAAATTGCGATTTCCCACTGTTGAGGGGCAAAACTGTCATTTTTGACTAGGTATCTGAAAAATTGTTTTTCGCATCATAACGTTCAGTTTTGGAAACTGAGTCGATCGGTCCGATCTGATCATCGATTGGAGTTATGATGAAACCGTGGTGAATTAAACGAGCCTAATGTTCATATGAACCTGGGTTTGACCCAAGTCCATTGGGCCGGTTCAAGCACATCTACCATCTTTATTAATTAAGTTGGTTAGGGCTTAATGACACACACAACATAACAACTAACCCTAGCCTCCAAGACCTAAGTCTCGGCCGCCCCTCCACCTCTCCTCCCTCACGGCCACGCGCCGCCGTCCGCGCCACCACGCGCCGCCGCCCCGTGATCGGACTTGCTCCGATCGTTGTGCTGAGGAGATTCCGTCCGTGATAAAATCCGTCAAGTCTTCTAGTGCAGATTGACGGAGGAAGATTGATTCCGATCGTGGACCTGATTGGAGGATCTACCGCCGCCTACCAAAAAGAGCCAGATTTTCCCTATGATTTCTGGTTGGAGCCAGGTGCCTAGACGCCAGCAAGGTAACAAATCGATGAACACCCTATGTATGTTTGTAGATTTATATTGATGTATTGAATGCTTTCCGGGGCTTTTTGATTTGCGCTGCGCCCCCGGGAAGTGGGATCCGGATCCGCCACCGTATGCCACCAGTGGTATCAGAGCACAGGTTCGGATCCTTCAATACATATTGTTGCCTGAATTGCATCTAGATCTCGAATTTCAGAATTGTAGAACAAAAAATAAATAAAAAATTTTGTGCTGGCCGCCGGCCACCGCCGTGGGCGGCGGCAACCACCTGCTACCGCGCTCACATGTGCGATCGCAACATCGCGCGTCGCGCGCGATAGCCAGCGCGCTGGCCGCCACCAGTGGTATCAGAGCACAGGTTCGGATCCTTCAATACATATTGTTGCCTGAATTGCATCTAGATCTCGAATTTCAGAATTGTAGAACAAAAAATAATAAAAAATTTTGTGCCTGGCCGCCGGCCACCGCCGTGGGCGGCGGCAACCACCTGCTACCGCGCTCACATGTGCGATCGCAACATCGCGCGTCGCGCGCGATAGCCAGCGCGCTGGCCGCGCTTGGTTGCACGACGAAGGTGCGAGACAGCGGCCGGCCATTGCATGCTTGATGCGCCGCTGTCTTGCGCATAATGCTGGGCGGAACGCCACCATGCGCCGCGCATGTCGCGGCAGCGCGCGGCCTTGTGCCGCACGCTAAATGGTGGCGGCGGCGGCCGCACGCGATGTTTTTCGGCAGTGGGTTGCGACCTGTTTTGACTTCTGAATTTTGTTCGGGCCTGTCCCGGGCAGCCCATGAAGTTTTTGGGCCAATATTCGATATTGGGCCGATTTTGGTCGATTTTGAAATTTTGAGATTTTTTGGCCTAAAATAGTTTTAAGCCCAATTTAATGCAATTAAAATTGCAAAATATGATTTTAGTTATGAAATATGATTTTATAATTAAAATATGATTTTGTTGATTAAAATATGATTTTATCGACAAAATGCGATTTTATTATAAAATGCGATTTTATAATTAAAATATGATTTTGTGGGTAAATAATTTGATAATTTAAATTTATGCATATTAATTAGATTGATTGCATGTTTGGGATGATCGAGAGACGTGCCCAATATGTTAGGTGTATGCTTTAGGCTTTGCGATTTCGGTTGTATTTAATATTGTTGATTATCATTTAAAGTGGGCCTGTTTGTGACCCGTTCCCACCCCTTAAAATTGTATCCCTTACTTGTCATGGTAATTTAAATGTAAATTACAAGATTTAGTGGGAGGACAATGTGAAGACGGTGGACATGATGATCAAAGATATTGAAGACCGAAGATCTGTAAAACCGGAAGCAATTGTAATAGGATTGCATTTCATATTGCATTTAACCTAGGACTGGACCCAGGTCCGTGACTGGCAACCACGGACCGCATAGCTCTCGCGATCGATCATGTGAGACCTGGATTTGTTAATTGAGATTAATCGTGGGAATTAATCGGTTTATAGTGATTTTGGTGGTTTAGAATCTCTGTTTCGAGATTTGAGTTGCATTTTCAGGTCGAGAACCATACTTAGAACGATTCTGGAAGTTTTCGTGATTTTGGTACTTTTGGGTAAAAGCTGGTTTTATAAGCTAGCAGCTGGTCGGTGGCGAAAACCAATCGAAGCGTGTTTTGGTAATGCAGGGTATGAAACGTCGTTGTTTGCAAGAAGTCTGGTTGCGCGTGTTGTAATCAGCAGATGCGTTAGTATAATTGCGTTAAGGGCTGAAATGACTGCGTTTAGATTAGTTGGCGCGACGTCGTTTGGATGTTGCGTCTGGTACCAGCTGGCGGGCTTCGCGTGAGTATGCTACTGGTTGTTCAGCCGAACGGATGTCAACACGGGTCAATGTTACTGTAGCGCGAGGAGGAAACATTGTCGTTTTGTTGTCACGACTGGATGTCCAGCTGCGAGAGATTTTCGCTACTGTAGCTTGCTGCTGGTATTGCGCGAGAGCTAGCGACTGGATGACGTCAGTGGTGCGACGCCGTTTTGATTAGTTGCAACGCTGCGTTTTATAGGTTGCGACTGGTACCAGCAGAGAGAAGTGTTATGCGTTGTTTTGTTCTTGCGACTGGTTACCCAGCTGCTGGTAGTGAGGATTGCGTATCCTATGCGACGTCGTTTGAGTAAGTTGGTGCGATGCCGTTTTGAGAACCAGCCGTTGGTTTGTTTTGCGATTGTTGTAGCGTAGTGAGGATTGCGTATCCTATGCGACGTCGTTTGAGTAAGTTGGTGCGATGCCGTTTTGAGAACCAGCCGTTGGTTTGTTTTGCGATTGTTGTAGCGTTATTTGAGAAACCAGCAGTTGGTTCTTGCGTCTGCGGGTTGTAGTATACCTGCTGCTTTGGGATATCGATGGTGTCGACTGGTTTTGTCGGTGGACAATTATTGAATTGATTTTTCCAGTAGTTGCAAGTGCTATTTTATAGGAAGATTTGGCCTTCGATTTTAGACACCAGTGCCCATACTTAGAATATTTTCCAGCCTTTCGTTCTCTGTTTCTTCGAACCCTAGAGCACTGTTCAACCGTGAGCTTTTCCGGCGAATTCTCGTCGTTTCCGGTGGTTGTTTTGCTCGGGTGAGGTAGCTTTGGACTCCTCTCGAGAAGCTTTGTCGATTACTACCATTCTTGGGGGGTTTTGGTTAGCTAGAGCAAGGTCGCGAAGTTACTGTCTTGGCCGTGTGTTCGTTGTGAGCAGGTAGCTTCGAATTGTTGTAAGATCTTGGCTTTAGTGTATTGTTTTAAGCTTCCGATTGTGTAGTATTGTTGGGATTGAGCGCTGGTTGAGAGTGTCTCCCGGCTGTGAGTCTGTGTTTGTATCCCGTAAGATTTATGTACGCTGTTGGTTAACAGGCTTTTACCAGAGTTTTCGGGATTTCTTGGAGTGCTAATTTTAGCTTAGAAGTATTGAATTTAAGGTACGGATCTCAGCTTGATGTAACTGGAAATTGGCGTGAGATTGAATGCTAGATGGCTATGGTGTATTGAGGTGGATGTTGTTGTGTGCATACGTGATTTCTGTTGATTGTTTAGCTGCCCTGTTATGCATACACGCATTTCACAGATTGCATTCATATTGTTATTACAGCCATTGTTCGTATCTTGTATTGTTGTTGTTGATTCTTACCAGGATGCGAGGGCTAGCGGCGATACCGCACTCTAATCTCCCTGCTTGGATCGTTAGCCACCATGAGCCGAGTGGTTAACTACCACAGTTCATGGGCGAGACAACAACAGGTTGAGTTGTTTGATGCATATGGTATTTTGGGTGTAGTGTCATGGCGAGTGGCTCATTACCACACTGTGAACACACCCCGTGGCCACTGTATGTTGTTGATGATTCTTGGAGCTATGTTTGAGTTCCTTAGCTCCCTTGTGGGTCGAGCTTTCCTTTGTATCCGGTGTCTCATGCATAGCATCTGCATTTTATCTTATGTATTGCCTTAGCTGTTTCTTTTGCTCTTCGTACTGGGGTTTGACCCCATGTCCCTCTGGGGCTTGGTTTGTTTCCTTGTTTGTGTTGTTTTCAGGAAACCCAGGTTTTACAGCTGGTCGTGGTTTTAACCCAGCTGGTGGTGCCCCGGGAGGTGGTTAGCGTGTCCCAGTTGCATATAGCTTATTTATATATATGTATCAGTTAGCCAGGGGGATGCCCTGTGCTTTGTTGTTATATCCAGTGTGTGGAGTATGATACATGTATTGCTTCTATACTTGGTTGTTGTGTTGATGCGTTGGTTTCATAACTGGGATATATTTTGAGTATCGCATTATTTTAAATTATATGTTTTAAACCGTCGGGCCTAAAAGCGAAAATTTTACCCACTTTTTGATAAGCTTCCGCATGTGTTTGGGTTTTTACTCTGTTTAGAGCACGAGGCCTGACATTTTTGGTATCAGAGCTTAAGCTGGGATAAGCTCAATTTCTTTGATCACACTTGAGTCTAGGCACAGTGTCGTGTGTTGCATGTGCTTGACTTATGTGACTACGTGATGCATATTTGTGTTATTTCTGTATCTGTTCTGCTTTTCCTTATCCTGTTGAGTGTATTTAGATGCCACCTAGACGTCGTGGTAGAGGTAGGGGCAGTTCCAGAAATCAGGAGGTCAGAACGAGGATCAGTATAGTGCTCCAAGTCATACTCGTGAGAGTAGCGAAGAGGGGGAAGCCGAGGCTCCGCCGGCTCCGGTGGAGAGGATGGATGTGGTTATAGCTCGGTTTCAGAGGATAAACCCTCCTATCTTCAATGGCGACGAGTCGAGTGAGGATGCTGATTCGTGGCTCCATAACGTCACTCATCTTTTTGATCGGGCTCAGTATGACGATGAACTCCGGTTGAGGTTATTGACCTTGTTCCTGAGGAAGGCCGCAGAGCGTTGGTGGCGAGGTGCGTCTAGTACCTTAGTGGAGACTGGAGTTGGTATCACTTGGGACACTTTCTGTGAGACCTTCAGGCAGGAGTATATCCCCGATTCGTATGTGGCTGCCCGTGAGCGGGAGTTTGAGTTTTTGGAGCAGGGCTCGATGACTGTGCGCGAGTATGCTCGCAAGTTTTCTGTGTTGTTGGCTTATGTTCCGCATGTTGCTGGCCGGGAGAGGGCCAAGAGTACCAGATTCGTGGAGGGCTTGAATGAAGAATTTTACCAGAGTGTTTTGACGAGCAAGCCCAAGTCGTATGCTGAGGCCGTGGATACTGCTATCCACATTGAGGAGGGCATGAGGAGCCATCGTACGCGCAAAGCGCAGGTAGCGCAGGCAGTGCAGGGTGGTAGACCTGTTGGTCATGGAGCTCAGTCGTCTCAGATTTCTCAGTCTGCTCATTTTCCTCAGCAGCAGCAGCAGATGGCTCAGCAGTTTGGCCGTGGTAAGTTTCGACCTCGCGGTCAGCAATTCAAGAAAAAGTCTGGTTCAGGGTCTTCCGGTTCAGGCAGTTCGAGTAGCAGCGGTTCTCGGACTGAGTTTTGTGGCTTTTGTGGTGGGAGCATTCTTCCACGCAGTGTGTAGGTGTGCAGGGCTCCTGCAACCTTTGTGGTCAGTACGGGCATTTTGCGAGAGTGTGTCCGTCAGCTGGATCACAGAAGACCACGACCCAGCCTCAGGGTCGTGGGGGTCAGTCTAGGGGTCGTTCTCAGCAGTTTCAGCAGCCCCGCGTGGGTGAGACTCCTTTTAGACCGTTTCAGCAGCCTGGCCCTTCGCGTTTTGGGCAGTCGTCTCAGCCTTTCTTACCAGGACCCCAGCATGCTCATGTTAGAGTAGATGTCCAACTAGCCAACTTGTGGCGTGTGGGTTTATAGACTCTTGTATATGACAATCTTTATATATGATATTCGCATTTGTTTATGGCATTCTTTATCTTCATTATGTTTATATAATGTTAACAATTGTGTTGGATAAAGACCTAGAATGCACCATAGTGTATGTTAGATGTGATAGTGGGTATGACGGCTATCATGAAACACATCTAATAGTCACTGTGTATTCTGAATTAGTTCCTAGTCGATTGGGCCGTCAAAATGAGGATAAGGCCGCCCGAGCTTGAGACTAGTATCTGCGATGCGAAGTACCATGTTTCATTGGTAGGGAACATTGTGATGTTCTGAGCATGCAGATAGATAGTGACCTTGTGATCTATCGAACTACCCTCGTTCGGACTTTCCAAGTGGTTACCATTTGTCGAGTGGAAAATTCCGAGGACTTGGTTGTACTGATTAGTCCTCACGACTCGAAACGTCATTGAGACTCTACATGATAGGCGTCTCACTTTGACCCGTTTGCCGACTCACTTGGGGACATTAGGCGGCGGGATTGGGTGAGATCCCGATACATGTAGGAGTCGATGCTTCGTTGTCGAGGATTCACCGCTCGCTTACATGCGTGGATATCCTATGCTATCTGAGGGGATAATAGTGTATAAATCTCTGGCCAGAGTACTAGAAGTGTTTTAGGTAAATGGGTTTACCTAGTTACACTCGCGATGTCACTATTCGATCTCCAAGATGTATGCATAGTTATCGGATCTCTAGCGACTCTCGATTCACCAATGGTCGTTGATCTGATCGGGATATATGGATTGAAAGGACCGTACTGTACGCTAACCACGACCAACTGGTTCTTGCAGGCACTATCAGTGATACCTAGGGGCCCACGACTAGCTGTATCCCTGAACCATTGAGGGTCACACAAGTACTGGATTCGTGATTCTCGCACGGAAATTGAGCTCAATGTGTTGAGCATATGAGGAGAATTTTAGGGAGTGCGACTTCCTAAAAGTCAACAGGGGTCAAATTGCGATTTCCCGCTGTTGAGGGGCAAAACTGTCATTTTGGACTAAGTAATCAGAAAAATTGTTTTCGCATCATAATATTCAGTTTTGGAAACAGAGTCGATCGGTTCGATCTGATCGTCGATCGGAATTATGATGAAACCACGGTGATGCAGATGAACCGAATGTTCATACGTTGGACTTGGCCCGCCCCAGGTCCAATGGGCCGGTTCAAGCCCATCACACCTATACATAGTATTGAGCCTAGGGTTGCAATTGAAAATAATCATAACTAAACCTAGGCTCCACTCAAAAAAGGACAGCCTCCCCCACCCCACCTCCTCTTGCACACGCCGCCGTCGGCCCTCCCAGGCGCCGCCGCCGGCCGCCGCCTCTCGCCGTCTTCTACGTGATCGAACCTGTTTCGATCACTGCGACGAGGTGATTCCGTTCGTGATAAAATCCATCAGCCTTCTAGTGCAGGCTGATCGGAGGAAGATCAAATCTGGTCGTGGACTTGATTAGATGTAATCTACCGCCGCCTACCGTGAAGTGCCGATTTCCTCGTGAAACTGGTCGGAGCCAGGCGCCTAGACGCCAGCAAGGTAACAATAAAGAACCCCCTATGAATGGTTTGTTGGTTTGTTTTATTGTATTGAACGTTTCCCGGCGCTAATTTTAAACTTCCGCTGCGCCGCAAGGAGACGGGATCCGGATCCGCCACCGCTTTCCCAACAGCTCAGGTTAACGCCATGACGAGGGAGCAGGCGTATCCCTTATGTGTCATGGAAATTTATTGTAAATTACTAGACTTAGTGGGAGGACTTTTGAATATGGTGGGCCTGATGACGATCAAAGATATTGAAGACCGAAGATCTGTAAAACCGGAAGCAAATGTAATAGGATTGCATTGCATATTGTATTTCACCTAGGATTGGACCCAGGTCCGTGATTGGCAACCACGGACCGCATATCTCTCGCGATCGATCATCCCAATGTTTATATATGTGATATATAGTGAGTTGAATCCGCATGTTTTAAATATGATTTAAAATATATTGCATGAGACCAAACTTTTCGAAAATAAAATCCCTCGTTTTAAATACGATTTAAAACTAATATCAAGATTAAAAGCATGAGACCAAACTTTTCGAAAATAAAATCCCTCGTTTTAAATACGATTTAAAACTAATATCAAGATTAAAATTTTATTCGATAAACTAAAGGGAATTTAAATTTGTTTAAATTATCCCTACCTTCCATCAACAATGGGTGTACGCCGATGCTACCCGTATACATGTCCACGCCATTGACACTCGTTGTGAGTTCGGTTGGAACTCCCTTTAACGTTGGCTCATAATATTATGGACGTTAAGGGGACCGTCCTTCACGACTCAACATTGATGGGTCATCTTGACACGTGATAGTAAACGGCGTCATATTGGGCCCTTACTGGACGTGAGGTGAATACATGGAGGTTGCACCGGTTGCAATCGGAAACTACCTTTTTGGGGTCGTGGTTGGCTGATATTATTCGGGACCATGATCGCTTGATTGGGCTCCGTGTACCCACTAAAGAAACTTGCTTTCAATTTCATTAGAGGGTGGTGAAATCGTTAAAATAGTGGGAGGATAATTCATAAAACTTAACGACCTTGTTTTATGTCTTAGCGTTATTTCATATATAGTCAGTAATATATGTTTGTTTTCTTTTCAGTATAACTGCATTTATAATGTCTTCGATCAAAAACCCACTCGCTGCTATACTGGATAGCAACAAGTTCACCGGTATGAACTACCAAGACTGGCTTCGAAACCTCAAAATTGTGTTGGCTTCGGAGAAACTTCTTTATACGATAGAGAAGAGCCCTCCGAAGGAAGCCCCTGCTAATATCAGCCCTGAGGAGCTGGTGACGCTTCAGCAATGGTGGGACGATGAGCTTAAGACTCGATGCTATGTGATGGCATCGATGTCTAACGAAATGCAATGGCGCTTTGAGAAGACAAAGTATGCTGCTGACATAATTTTTCATCTAAAAGAACTATGGGGAGAACTCTCGACATGAGAGGTTCACGGCTGTCAAGGAGCTTATGACGAGCCGCATGCGCGATGGGACTTCGGTCCGCGAGCATGGGGTTCGTATGATTGGGCTCGTTGAAAAGCTGTAGGGCCTTGATATCACACTTCCACACGAGCTGTCTGTGGATGTGCTTCTCCTCTCACTGCCTGCTGCATTCGACCCCTTTGTGGTCAACTTCAACATGAACAAGCTGGCAGCCACCCTTAAAGAGGTGGTTAACATGCTTGTAGTATTCGAAGGAACCATAAAGAAGGACAAGCCTGTCCTCCTTATGGGCTCTTCTTTCTCTGCGAAGAAGGGGCCCAGACGCAAGGGAAAGAAACGTTCTGCCCCTGCGAAGGAGGAAAAGCCCACCAAGAAGCCAAAGGCAAAGGCTTCCTTAAGTTGTTATTGAGAAACGTTTTATTTGTTCCCGAATTAATAAAGAACATTATTTCTGTTTCTATGCTTGATAGTGATGGATATTCTTGTATGTTTGCTAATTCGATTTGCAATATTTACAAGAATGAATGTTTGATTGGTATTGGGGAACGCAAAAACGATTTATACACCTTAAAATTAAAAGACTTTCGAACTCGCGATGTCGAAACACATACAACAACGATTAAAAGGAAACACGATAGCTTAAACCCAGCACAACTTTGCCACGCTAGGCTAGGTCATGTTTCTCTAAGTAGGATGAACAAGTTAGTTAGGAGTGACATGTTTGATCTGTCAGACATTAACTCCCTACCGACTTGTGAGTCTTGTTTTAAGGGAAAGATGACTAAGCAACCCTTCAAGGGCAAGGATGAGCGTGCTCAAGGCCTATTGGATTTGATCCATACTGATGTGTGCGGCCCATTTAGTATTGGTACTACGTACGGTCACACATACTTCATCACCTTTACCGACGATTACTCTAGGTATGGGTACTTGTACTTAATGAAGCACAAGTCTGAATCCTTTGAAAGGTTCAAAGAATTCAAGGCTGAAGTAGAAAATCAATTAGGCAAAAGTATTAAAGCACTTCGATCTGATCGAGGTGGTGAATACTTAAGTGCTGAATTTCAAGACTATCTAAAAGAAAATGAGATTCTCGCACAGTGGACCCCTCCAGCCACACCACAGCTCAATGGTGTAGCGGAGCGTCGTAATCGGACCTTGTTGGACATGGTTCGATCTATTATGAGTTTCACTGAACTTCCTACCTCGTTTTGGGGCTATGTGCTCGAAACAGCGGTAATGTTGTTGAACAATGTCCACACTAAGGCAGTGAATAAAACTCCATATGAGATATGGATGGGCAAACCACCCAAATACTCATACATGAGGATTTGGGGATGTCCTGCTTACGTGAAGCAGACAGTGGGAGATAAGCTGCATACGAGATCCATCTTATGTTACTTCGTTGGGTATCCAAAGAATTCAATTGGATACTACTTCTACTATCCCAGTGAAACAAAAGTGTTTGTTTCTAGGAATGCTACCTTTATGGAAAGGGAATTTCTACTTGATAGAAAAGGCAGAATAGCAGAACTCGAAGAGGTTCGAGAACCAATTGAAGTACCAAGTGAGTCTCCCGCACCTCCAGAGCCAGTACCAGAAATGGTCGCACCTAGGAGATCCGAAAGGGTTCCTAGGGCTCCTGAGAGATATGGTTGATGGATCTGGATAACAGATCCATG
>KQ989983.1:486548-530018 GCA_001598015.1 Dorcoceras hygrometricum | reverse complement strand
GGCCGTTGGAGGTTTCAAAATTTCGAATTTCCGATCTGAAATTTAAGAGTTAAATACAATTCAGGCAATACATATTGATCAGATCCGAAAAACACTGGCTCTGATACCACTGTTGGGGATCCGGATCCGCCCCCGGCTAGGCAGCGGAAGAACAATAGAATGAAAACCGGGAGACGATCAATACGATAAATACAAAACAAACTACGACATTCATAGGATGTTTAAGCGGATTACCTTGCTGGCACTTGTGCCTGGCTTCAACCGGTATTACAAGAACCCGGCTCTTCTCGGTAGATTGCGGTAGTTTACGTCAATCCGGTCCACGACCAGATCCGAGACTCCTTCGTCAGGCTGCACTAGAAGCTCTGACGAGATCAGCACGAACGGATTCTCCTCGTCGAACTGGCCGGAAACAATTTTCCGGCGACGATCGGCGGCGGCGGCGCGTGGGCGGCGGCGGCGACGGCGGCGTGTTCAAGGAGAGGAGGGGGCGGCTGGTTTTAGGGTTAGGGTTGATTCAAGTATCAAGTGTTGAGTTGAGAGTGATTATGAAGTCTATTATGTCTAATTAAATAGACTAACAATGGACTTGGACCGGCCCATCGGGCCCGGGTCCAAATGACGATATCCATTGCTGCGACTTCATCGTAACTCCGATCGCCGATCAGATCGGACCGATCGACTAAGTTTCCAAAACTGAATGTTATTGATATGAAAAACAATTTTTCAGATCATCTAACCCTAAATTGCAAAAAGACCGTTTTGCCCCTCAACAGCGGGAAACCCCGGTTTGACCCCTGTTGACTTTTAGGAAGTCGCACTTCCAGAAATCCTCTTCTTGTGCTCAACACATTGAGCTGATTATCCGTGCGGGAATCTCGAATCTAGTACTTGTGTGACCCTCAATGGTTCAGGGATACAGCTAGCCGTGGGCCCACAACCATTGTGGCTCCGGAATCACAATTCCGGACCTGCCCAACGGATCAGGGTAAAGCGTCTAGCAACATCGCCCCATGATCCCCTAGGTATCACTGATAGTGCCTGCAAGAACCAGTCGGTCGTGGTTAGCGTACAGTACGGTCCTTTCAATCCATATATCCCGATCAGATCAACGACCATTGGTAAATAAGAAAACATAATTTTAAAATACCACGATACCTCAAAATATCCCAGTTGGTAAAAATACACAACGCTAAAAGCCATAATACAACAATACAGTATTAAAAAAGTATCAGTCAACTAATACAACAATTGAATACACAAATCACAGGACACACCCCGGCTAATAGAACTGATACATATATGCTATACGCTAACTGGGACACTCTACACACCTCCTGGGGCACCTCCAGCTGGGTCAACTCCAAGACCAGCGGAATAATCTGGGAGACCTGAACAACAAGCAGGAAAACAAAACAACCAGCCCCAGAGGGACATGTGGTCAAACCCCAGTACGAAGAGCTACATAAAACAGCAATGAAATACAGCATGCAATGTATCATGTCGTGCAAATGCATGAGCGGTACAAAGAACATCGGTAACAACCGGAAGGCCAAACGAACGGTAACAACAACTGTGACACATCATCTAGTCTCGGAAGCTACCTGATCGCACCCAGTGGAAAATAGAGTGGCTCATCGCTGCATCTGCGCGGGAGCCACCCGCCAAGTCGCACGGTATTGCAAGTGGACTAACCACCCGCCAACCTCTATCCAAGTCACTGCAACTGAGGGCTATGAGAACGGCTCACCGCGCCCTCCAGATGCACTCAATTGTGGTTATGCAACACCGCACCGCACCACGAGAGAAGAGCTCCAACAGAGCAACATATCATGGTTATCAAAGGACTCAATGGTTCAATATGCTATGCAGATGCAGTATCATGCTCAGCGTGATGCATGTATGTGCAATGCCAGTAAACACACAATAAAGGCATTCAAATAATCGCATGCATAGCAACTCAACAGATAACCAAATCAGCAGGTCATACACCATATAATTCAGCCAATAGACAAGCATAATATACACAGCTTGCCTCTACACAAACAATCGGCACAGCTATATAACACACATAATACATTCCCATGCCTATCTCAAAGCTGAATTATAAGCTCAATTCATACCTTTCAAGGCAACTACCTCAAACAGACTCCATCAAGGCATTGTACCAACTTCCTGCTCGATTATGATTCCTGACAGCTAACTTCAAAACCCCACAAAGCTATCCAGAAGCTCGAATCCAGAAGCTCAAACAGAGCTGAGGAACTATCGACTGGAATCTACGAAAATACATGAAACGGCAGCTACTTCGCCCCTCTTCCACACGTCGATCTAAAACCCCTAAATGGTAGAAATCGAAAGCTCTTAGCAGGACGAACTCAGCGCCGTAAATCTTGTATCAAACAGCAGCGTAAATCGGCGACAATCAAACGAGAAAGGTTTCGCATGAACAGTAGCCGATGAGGTTATCGAGGAAGACAATGGGAAATATCGTGTTCGAGAAAAATATCCTAAGTGTTTACAAACACTAGTATTTAAAATCCTCCAGCCAATCGCTACTGTTAAAGTCCATCAGCGACGAAAACATATTCCTGCATCAGATTTTATCACCAAACAGATTTCTCGAACTTGGGACCAGCGCTCACACACAAATCTGAAACAAGCATTCTCACGCATCGAATACTCCGCTAACCAAATCGAACGACGTCGCTGGCCATTGAAACAGATCTCTACAACAGATCCCTGTGCTAAGGAAAAAATCTACAAATCTGGATCCTCAGCGCTCACGCTAACACACGCACGACTAAGTAAAACGACGTCGAACTGGCGGAACAGGTCTCTGCGCTCGCATCACAAGCTAACACTAAACCGAACCGGTCAGCGCAAAACATTGACATCTGCTCAAAGAACTCTCGCCCGTTAACAGATCTCTCACGCCCTTTGAAAACAAACACTTAAACGACGTCGCAGGACCCACTAGAGAAATCTGGACACTAACGCTAACCGCTGGAGAAATCTGAAGACCAGCCTTACACATCGCTTATTTATGAAACGGCGTCGCTAAGACATCGGGACACGTCATCACATCTGCCCGAAGCGCTCCAACAGATCTCTAGCGTTAAACCCAAAACGGTGCCGTCTGCATTTATCTAAACGATGACGTTTAAGTCTCACACTACAAAGCTGTTAGCAGACTTCTGTATACACGTTAAAACAGACCTCGCTACTCCTCGCCAACGCACAAGGTAAACGAGTCGCTACCACCTAATGAAACGACGTAACATTGCTCCCCCGCTACAACAAATCTCACACTCGTTATCACCTGTTGACCCGCGTTGACATCCGATTCACCATCAACCAGATTTCATCTCCAAGAGAGACATCCGAACCTAAAAACGATGTCGTATAGCTTCTCGCACCTAGCGATACCAGATCTCTTCCACCAACAGATTTCTCATAATAGCGCTAAGTCTAAACGTCCAACGGCGACGCTTTGCAACGAACACAAAAACACACTCGTTATCACCTGTTGACCCGCGTTGACATCCGATTCACCATCAACCAGATTTCATCTCCAAGAGAGACATCCGAACCTTAAAAACGATGCGTATAGCTTCTCGCACCTAGCGATACCAGATCTCTTCCACCAACAGATTTCTCATAATAGCGCTAAGTCTAAACGTCCAACGGCGACGCTTTGCAACGAACACAAAAACACGCTGCGGCAGACGTCTGAAATGATACAAATTCTAAACAGATCTATCCAACAGCGAGACATCTGAATTCCACAAAACGACAGCGTATTGCCTCACGCAACAAATACACGATGCAAACATTCAAGCGCCAGCAATAGATTCTCATAAAAATCTGAACAGATCTCACCCGATGGATACTCGAAAATATTTAAACTTTCCAGAATTGTTCCAAACATGAAATCTGACCCAAAAATATTTGCAAAGCCTTCCAACGGAACGCTGATCAACCAGATTTGTCTACGCACAAATATGAACTCATAAATTCGATTAATTAACTCAATTAATCTTCTTAAACTTGAGGGTCTCACACCTAAGATGTTTCTAAAGTAAGAAAACTTAGCATCCGGCAGAGGCTTGGTGAAGATGTCAGCTACTTGCTGATTCTTTGGCACATGCCCTACCCGAACGTCTTTCTTTTGCACATGGTCTATAATGAAGTGATGACGTATGTCAATGTGTTTGGTTCTGAAATGCAACACGGGGTTTTGAGTGATCGCGATGTCACTTGTTTTGTCGCAGACGATGGGTGCTTCCTGTGCATCAATTCCATAGTCTCGAAGTTGTTGTTGAATCCATGAGCGCAACAACTTCCAGCTGCGAGGTACTCTGCCTCAGCTGTGGATGTGGCAATTGACGCCGGTTTCTTGCTGAATCATAATATTAATCTGTCACCCAAAATTGACATGTTCAACTAGTGCTACGCCGATCAATCTTACAACCTGCGTATTCTGCATTACTATAAAAAATTAATTTAAACTTGAGTCTTTGGGATACCAAATACCCACGTTTTGTGTTCCATTAACATATTTAAAAATGCGTTTAACAGCCATGTAGTGAGACTGTTTTGGATCATCTTGAAACCTGGCACACATACAGACTGAGAACATAATGTCTGGTCTGCTTGCTGTGAGGTATAGAAGTGAACCAATCATCCCACGATACATGGTTACCTCAATCAAGCTTTGTTTTTATCCAGCTTGATGGAGGCACTCATCGGAGTAGCAGCTGCTGAGAATTTTCCATACCAAACTTCTTGCGAAGTTTTTTGGTGTACTTCGCTTGATTGATGAATATTCCATCCTCAAGCTGCTTACTTGTAATCCGAGGAAAAACACCAGCTCCCCCATCATGCTCATCTCGAATTTATCCTGCATAAGCTTGGAAAATTTGTCGCAAAGCTTGGAATTAGTAGGGCCGAAGATAATATCATCAACATATATCAGTACTAACAAGACATGATCATTTTTCAAAAATTTAAACATTGTCTTCTCGAATTACCAATAACAAAATCATGATCTATTAAAAATTTGGACAAAGTATCATACCAAGCTCTGGGATCTTGTTTCAGACCATACAACGCTTTATCAAGCTTGTACACAAATTCCGGTCTGGTATGATCTACGAAGCCAGGAGGTTGTGTAACATACACTTCCTCATTCAAGATGCCATTTAAGAACGCACTTTTGACATTCATTTCATAAAATTTAAAGTTCTTAAAGGATGCATATGCAAGAAAAATTAGAATGGCCTCAAGTCTAGCTACTGGTGCGAAGGATTCTTCAAAATCTATTCCGTCCTCTTGCCTATAGCCTTGCGCAACCAGCCTAGATTTGTTTCGAACTACATATCCATTTTAATCTAATTTGTTCCTAAAGACCCATTTCGTTCCTATAACGTTTTGATCATCAGGTCTAGGACTAGATGCCATACATTGCTACGTTTGAATTTCCCTAGCTCTTCTTGCATTGCTTCTATCCAGCTCGGGTCTGCTAAGGCCTCTTCTACTTTCTTAGGCTCTATATGTGATATGAAAGCAGAATTAAAATATTCGTTTATCATCTGGCCTCATGTCCTACAGGTGCAGTAGGGTTACCGATGACCAGCTCGGGTGGATAATTTTTATTCCACCAAGACCTGGTCCGTATGAGATAGATGGTTCATGCTGTTCCCCCGCATTCTAGCTTGATTATCTTGATCACCACTTGTTGGATTACCACTTGTGGTAGAATAATTGGTAATATTGGGTTCCACGTCATGCAGATGTTCTCCACCAGCTTGATCAAGATCTGGATCAGCCTGGTCGTTATGTTGAATAACTGCGTTTGTGATAGGAATATCCAGAGCGTGCTGGTCACCAGCTTGATTTCTGTTGTGTGCCTCGTCATCACTTGATTCATCCAGATTGGTCGACTCCAGACGAGTGCATAGATCATTTATCTTGGAAGATGATGTTGATCGAAAGCTGGTTTCATCAAACACCACATGCGCTGATTCTAAAATGTAAGTGTTCTGTTGTTGAAAACTCGATATGCTCGACTAACAGTTGAATATCCTAGAAATATACCTGCATCATATTTTAAATCAAAGGCTCTTAGATAAATTTTACCATTAATATGGATAAAACATCTGCATCCAAACACCCTGAAATAAGATATGTCAGGTTTCTTGCCATTCTAGATCTCATATGGAGTAACACCATGTCGCTTGTTTATCATCGATCTGTTCAGAGTATAACACGCGGTGTGGACTGCTTCTGCCCAAAATTTGTTTGAAATACCAGAATTAGCAATCATAGTTGTGGCAGCTTCTTTTAAAGTTCGATTTCGACGCTCCGCTAACCTGTTTTGCCGAGGTGTTCTGGCTGCACTCAGCTCATGTTTGATTTTAATGTCATCCAGATAGAGGAGATTTTTAAATTTAAAAACTCTGTTCCTCTGTCACTCCTAATCCGGTTGACATTGCAAGATTGCTCATTTTGTAAACGTTTCAAAAGCTTGATCAGTTGGTCGGCAGTTTGATCCTTCGATTTCAAAAACAACACCCACGTCATCGACTCCAACAAGGGTGTACTTCATTCCCCCTAAGCTGATTACGGGTATTGGACCGAAAATATCCATAATTAAAAGATCCAGCTTTGTGAGGTTTTATCACTATATCTAGTTTTGAAAGTTGATTTTAAATGTTTACCCAACTGACAGGCAGATCAAATCTTGTCCTTTGAAAATTTAGTTTGGGTAAGCCATCAACTAACTCACGCATACTTAGATTGGAAATTGTTTTGAAGTTCAGATGATTCATCCGCTGATGCCATAGCCAGCTTTTGGAAGAGTCGGCTACTAGGTAAGTTTGTTCTGTATGCGGTTGATCTGACCAATCAACTTTGTTGGTGTTTCCAGATATATAACCTACCAGCACGGTCATACCTTGTGGATTCAAAAAGGTGCATGTGTTCTTTTGAAATTTAACTGAGTAATTACTGTCGCACAACTGACTGATACTTATCAGATTGTAGCACAAGTTCTCGACCAGGAGAACGTTGTTGACAGTGAAATTACCATGGGTAAGGTTGCCCTTACCCACAGTGTTAACGTTAGAGTTATCACCAATTTATCTTGGGTCCATTGCATGATTTGATATCTGTGAGAAGCTTGGCATATCCAGTAATGTGCCTCACACATCCACTGCCCAGATACCATGTTGATTGCTCCAATATTGAAACTTTATGTTCCTGCAATCACAGACAATGCAAAATTTTGGTACCCTTTGGTCTATTTGGGTCCAGGTTTGATTAGACCTTTCGAGACCCACACATGATAATCTTAACCCATTTACCAGTGTGTGGTCTGTGTGTGTTCTTTGATCTGGATCAATTTTGATATGCAGCTTGTTGGCCTTGTGATCTGGGTTTGCGATATTTAGGCCTGTACTACCTATCCTTCATAGAAGGCTGAGTGAACTGGCCTTTGTTTTTACCACCGGATTTGGTATCACCCTGCATCTGTTCAAATCTTTTGGCAATCCAGCTCTCGTGAGGCTTCTCAGGAGCAGTATACCCCAGCCCGCAAAATCTGCCTTGCCAGATCGGAGGTCGAGCTGCTATCTTATCCTCATCAGATTTTGCCTCTATAGGTCGTTCCGTGCTGGATCTTACAAAGCTCATGGTTTTTGAACTTTGTTCTATTCCAGCTGTGGGCTACTACTGGTTTCTGCTGTACTGCCATCATCGCCGTAATAACACAATCCGATTTTATCACCAAATGGCTTTGTAGCTCCATGCAGTTTTTTTAACGAAGCAGAAGACCTGGTCCACGAGCTTATTATTCCAACCAACCACTGATTCTCATAAAGAATCTCCTTGGACCTGCTTCTCAAATTCTCATTTTTAGTTTCAAGCTTACTTAGAGCAGCTTGCATATTACGTGAGCTAACCAGCTCAGTGTTTGTTGCACAACTCTCTCTTTCGGCTTTAATTTCCTCGAATGATTGAGAAAGCTTCTTGTATTCTAGGACCATTTCATTTACTGCATTGACAAGGTCCTCACGTGTGAACTCCGGACTAGAGATTGAATACCTACTCAGTGTCATCGGCCATGAGACACTGTACTTCATCTTCGCTTTCGCTGGACGAGGAGGTTCTAGAGCTGGATTCTTCTGAATCTGAGTCAGCCCAAGCACTTTTATTTCTTCAGCAACCATGGCTTTCTCCGTTCTCCCTTTCTGGTAAAGCTTTTTCTCCTTCTTATCCTTGCTGGTGCTGCAATCTGGTCGCTTCTTCGCATCCAGCCTTGGCTTCCTGCAATAAGCCATGAAATGACCAGGCCTGCCACAATTGTAATATTTTTCATCAGAAGGAGTATTAAAATTTTTCTTGGGAGAATCAAAAGAAGAGGGTTTAGTATTATGCTTCCACATAAAATTTCCAAATTTCTTTATGAACAAGGACATGGCATCCTTGCTCATCTCCTCTGTTGATCTGCTGCTGGTAGAACATGGACTTTGTTCTGGAATCATAGCAGCAAGAGCTCTGGTTGGTTGGGAAGTATATGGCTCAGACTCTGCTCTCGTTTCCAGCTCGAACTCATATGCCTTTAGATTGGCAAAGAAGTCGTGAAACTCCATTTTATTAAAGTCCTTCGACTTCCGCATGGCCATTGTTTTCACATCCCACTCATTGGGAAGTGCTCGTATCACCTTCAGGGCTAGTTTCCTGTTGCTGTAGGATTTTCCCAGTCTGGTTAGCTCAATTACCAATGAGCTAAACCATTCATAAAATTCAGCCAAGGTCTCCTCAAGCTTCATCTTGATCAGTTCAAATTTTTGCAGGGCCACAGTCAACTTGTTCTCTTCCGTTTCTTCATTGCCCTCGCAAATCTGGGTCAAATTCTCCCAGATCTCTTTTGTAGTTATGCACGTCTGGATTTTCTAAACATGTTGTTGTCTAGCCTCTTGTACAATATGTCCTTAGCGAAGTTATCAGATTTGCTTTCTTTTTGTCCTCAGAGGTCCACTCCAGTCTAGGCTTCTCTATCCACTGTGGTGCATCAGCAGTTATAGCCACATCAGTGTTCATTTTCATTATTTGCATTGGTCCGTTAGTTATCACGAACCGCCTCTCATCGTCTTGTGCTGCTAGGTGCTCCTGCATCCGGATCTTCCAGACGTCATATTCATCCTTGGCAAACATAGGAATCTTGTTGTGAGAAATCGACATATTTAATGAATATAAATGAATAAATTGTTCAGACATTGAGAAACCGAGCTGTGATACCACTTGTTAGGATCGAAAACAAGCTCGGGAGTTCAGAGGGTGGGGGGGGGGTGAATGAACTCATTTGCTAATTGTTTTTTAAAACTTGGTTCAATATATTTTTATTACTCGATGCAAACCTCCAGCCGACTTACCAGCTAGGAGGGTTCTCAGTGATTGCTGTTGTTTCGTATAATAAAGTGATTTTATGCGAAAACAACACGATTCAACAATGAACAATTTAAACAAAAGAGTGAATGTAAAAGATGTAGAGACGAGAGGTTTGTTTCTGGAATTTCGGAGCAAATTCTCCTACGTCTCCCCTTCTTCCTCTATGGGAAAGATTTTCACTAGAAGATTTGATTTATAAAACCACTTGTACAAATCCGATCCAACAGCCTGCAGCTGCAAGAACTCCTACCAATCAACCAACGAATCCAGACCCACGATCTGGTTCGCAAATACACTAGACTCAGCACTAAGCTGGTTGTACTAATATATCACTCTACACTCTCTGATTATGATTTACAAAAAAAACTCAATCAATACATAGTGTGTGTATAGAAGATAGTGTGACACAGGAAATGAATAATCAATCTGTGCGTGTGTCACGTGTTGTGAGCTGGTTCAATGAACTCTGCTTATGCTCGTGAAGGCTGGTTAGCTTGAAGGTTCAAAGCTTGTGATGTTGCGTCTCGTGACCCCTTCACAGCTGATATTCTCTTCTATTTATACCTTTTGGATACAACTGTAGTAAATTTTACCAGTAGACACTTTGAGTGTATCCAAATTGAAATTCCTGCAGCGTCTTAAATGCCTGTACGATGTTCGTACGTCATCAATAAATGCATTTCCCTTTTTAGCATACTTCTGCGCCGTCTTTTGTACACCAAATCTCTGCTTGTCTGAAGTTAGCTGAAAGTAGTTCCATTGACTACATCGGATGCATAGAGGTCACATGTATCACATCAAACTCTACGTTGCTTCAAACATTCTGATGTTCTTAACTTAGCTGGGTCCCGATCTGGTTTCTGAACATTGAGCTGTCTGTCTTGATCGGGTTATGAGCTTGATTATATACAGTCTGTTTGAAGTATTCTACTCATGTCCTTCTTCCGTACTGATTTAGATAGAAATCTTTGTACACTCATACCTTCAGTACGATAATATCTGTAGAATCAATCTGCTCTAAGCAGGTTTACTTAACTAGTCTTACAGCTGGTTTGTTACACCACTTATCACTCCAGCTGGTCCATTATACCACGTATCACTAGCACTGTGATCTGATTTCTCAATTTTAAACCACTACTTTGCTGTTCTTCTGAACTGATATGATCTCAACACTTTCTATTTCAGTTCTTCAAATATGCTCAAATGATCTGTTCTAATCCGGCTAAGTATCTTCGAACTGGTTGGACCTTAACTAGTTTGACCAAATTACCATTGCTGGTTTGTCCTCAACCAGCGCAACTAAGTATCCTGAGCTGGTTTGACTTTAACCAGCTTGACTCTATCTGGCTTCTTTGTCCCATGATGTAAGATTCGTTTAGATCTTGTGCCTTTGGTCTGATTGATCTCTTTTATTTTTCATCACCAAAACTTCTGAAATTTACTATAACACATAGTATGAGAGATTCATCTTAGAAGCTTTCTGGGTATTCCCGTGAGCTGGACCAGATCGGGTGATAGCTAATTGGTATGCACTGTACTGTGTGAGCCGTGCTGAGTCTACAAGCTGAGCTACTACTGTTGTGGCGTGAACCAGTACAGTGCAGCGACTGAGATGATATTAATTAATAAGTAGCGAAAGCTGGATGCAGCTTTGTGTGTTACGCTACAACACAAGCTGAGTTGATCCTTGACAGCAGGGTTGACCATCGTGAGCTGGTAGGAGCACGTACCTTGAGATCTGGGTGTGTGAGCGGATCTGTAAGCGTCGTGATCAGAGTGACACAAGTTGACTTGGGTGATGTGTGCTGAGTGGAGCAATCTACGCTGATATACCTACTGATAGCTGAGAAGAGAGTACGTGAATTGAACTGAATGCTCTGTGTTGATCTCGGACCGCGAGGGTTGTGTCGCGTTTTTTAATGGTATCATCTTAGGCGTAAGCTGGTAGTATCGTCCTGTGTAGACCAGTGTTATTGTGGTCTTCAGCTTAGGTCAGAAGTTGTTTATGGGTTCAAGAACTGATTATTGGTCCAGATCTGGTACAACTACTAGGTTTAAGGCATTGATGTATTCAGCTCTGCTGAGGTTATGAGCTGAACCATTGCTGTTATAGTGTGATCAGGTCCAGTGTGCTCTGGTTCCAGCTTAAAGGCTTGCTGGTGGATTTTGATATTAAACCTAGACCATTTTTGGTGTGAGCTGGTTGGGCAGAATAGTTCTGAGCCGAACAACAGGTTTGAGAGTTGAGCTGAATTGTATCCTGTGAGCTGTTTAGCGGAAGCAGTGTATTAGCGATCAGCTTAGCAGAATTGGTGTAAGCTGTTGGTAACCTTCGGGTTTGGCATAGATCGGACCAGGCACGAGCTGATCTGAGTGGAACAGTTCTGAGCTGAACTGCTTCATTGTGCTGGTTTGAGTTTCTTCCGCGAGCTGTTTGAGGATAACAGCTTAGAGGTGCACAGCTCTGAGATTTCTCGTGTGAGTGTAAGTTGGATTCAGCTTAGAGATGTTCTGGATGCCCTGAGTTGAGAGATCAGATTATGAGTGCTGTTCTGATGGGTGAAATCAGCTTGGGCGCAAGATGATGGTGCACGAGCTGTTCGTGTTTTTTAGCTTTGGACTAAAGCTGTTAGTGAGGGTCAGCGTTGGTGAGAACTTATCGGTCCTTCTGTGCTGGATTAGGGGACGAGAGCTGACCTGTGTCTGGGAGCGTGATCTGATATGATGCAAGAAAGCTGATTTTGGTTGTAAGCTGAAGTGTATGCGAGAGCTGAACAGCGTACGAAAGCTGAATATATGAGAGCTCATGTGTATGCGCAAGCTGGGTTGCCTTTCCTGGGCTGACTAGAGTGAGAGGCCTGAGCTGAGCTGAAATCACTGTAGCCGTGATCTGTTGAGCAGTGAGCACAATTACCCTCTAGTTGACCAACACTTCGTTAATTTTAGACCACACTTTCCCTTATTTTGAGACCCAAAAGATTATTGGAGCAATTAATTTAATTAATCGGGTTTAGCATACAGCGGATCAGGCGTGAGCTGATCTGGATGGGCCAGCTCTGAGTTGGTATGCTTAGTGAACGTACACTGGTTTGTGCGTGGATTCACATTTGGACTAATTTTTTTAGAACGGTCAGATCTGGATGGTTGGATCGCTTATACATTGTCGTCGCAAGCTACCCTGGGTACGTTAAGTTGGATATTTGAAATAGGTGATGAAGCGACGACTTTTTGGGAGAAACCAGATTTGAGGGGGGCACGAAATCTGTTAGTACTGTGTAGACTGATTGGTTCGTGGTTTTAGTGTAAACCGGTACGGTTCATAGGTACAGGCTGAGATAAGATCTGAACGAGTGTGAGCTGGTCATCCGGATCTGGGTTGCAATGCGACGCCGTTTAAGTGTAACCATGTAAGCGCTAGCTGGATGACACGTGTGAGTCGACAAAGTATAATCTGGACAGTGTGTGTGATCTGTTCTGGACGTGAAGTTTGGGGAAAACAGGATCTGCTAGCGGGTGCGAGCATCTAAGTGCACCAGTTTGTTAAGCAGAGAGCAGGATAGGTGTTTCAGAAGTTTCAAGGTGTCATCCAATGGAGAAGGACCTCTGGTTGAAACGGAGAACTGTATGGTGGTGCGATGTCGTTTTGAGAAACCAAATCTGATATGGCGTAGAGTCAGATATGGTATAGTGTTCAGATCTGAGCTGGTATCAGCTGTGAGCCCTGAGTGTCGGTGGCTACTGTTCACCAGATCTGGGGGATTGAGTTATATAAATAGAGTACTTTGACCATGTACTCGCCATTAATTGCCAACACTTAGAAAATATCTCTCTCCGTAAACATATCCTCTACTGTAGTGAAACCCTTACTATTCACTGAGGTCGATTTGATCCGTTCCCGACGGTATACGATGCAAATTTGAGCAAGATTAGTATCATTGAGTTCCTTTTGCCAAGATTGTTCTTTTTCTACCTCTTTTGAGATCTTTGAGAAACTGGAAGAAGAACGCGAAGAAGCTACAGTGTGCCATCGTTCGTATTTTGGTCGATTGGTTCTTTTGCTCAGGAAGTGCTTTCGAGTAAGTATAAGATCCTACCTTCCGCTTCTTTTAGAGCTATCTGTTTTGTGTTAGAGGTAGGATAGAACTGAGTTGAGCTGGTAGCTCCCTGTTATGGTTTCTGTGCTTATGGTCCCTGAGTTGATTATTGTGTTTGGCTAAGCAAGTTTCAGATTTGAGTTTGTTTGGGACCTTTGTTGTGGTAATTATTGCACAGAAGCTAAGGTACGGATTTGAGCTTGTATTACAGCTTTGCGATAAGATTGGATATGTGTATGCTTTCTGGTATGCGTGCAGTGTGTATGCTATCATATTGTGCTGATTATTGTAAGCTGTTGCATTGACATACACACATCTTTCCTGTTGAGCTCATATCTGTTAGCCGTTTGTTGTTGTGCTAACCCGTGTTTACCAGGATGCTTTGTTGAGGACGAGCGGCAATACCATGCTCCTCATCTCCCTCCTGGTTTAGTTGTTAGCCGCTATGCGACGAGTGGATATGTCAGGCCCGATGTACACGACTGAGATAAACATGCAAATTACGACTGCGGAAGCATAAAAAGTGGCTAAAATTTTTCGCTTTGGCCTGATTTAGAAAACATAATTTAAAAATTCACTTATACTCAAAATATTGGTTTTACACCAACTAAAAACCAACAACCGCAACAGCAATAAAAATTACAAGCATCGAGTGTCTCCCAAACGACATAATATCAAATCAGCAATAGAGCATCAACACGGGACATTCCCCGACGACGACTCTAATAAATAATTATAAAATATAGGCAACTGGGACACTCTATCTACCTCTCGAGACACCACCAGTTGAGTCATCCTCACGACCAGCGGAGAAACCTGGGTAGCCTGAATAACACATAGACAACCAAACAACCAGCCCCAGAGGGACTGTGGTCAAACCCCAGTACGGAGAGCAAATCAAACAGCTAATAGACAAAAACAGATATAAATAATGCACTATGCATGAGAACAGTTGAATGCAAAGGCAACATGCTACAAACGAATCAGGAATACAAAGGAGCTCGAAGAACCAGCTCAACAACTGTCAACAGATACAAACGAAGGGTAGTGGTCACGAAGCATGTGAGAGCGTGGTAGCTATCCACTCGTCTCAACACGCTGTACCAGAGCATAAACCAGATCACTCAACCTGTTGCCAAAATTCTTGAGAGCTGTCAACAGATACAAACGAAGGGTAGTGGTCACGAAGCATGTGAGAGCGTGGTAGCTATCCACTCGTCTCAACACGCTGTACCAGAGCATAAACCAGATCACTCAACCTGTTGCCAAAATTCTTGAGAGCGTGGTAGCTATCCACTCGTATCATAGCGCTAACAACTAAACCAACAGGGAGATGAGGAGCACGGTATTACCGCTCGTCCTCAACAAAGCATCATGGTACACACGGGTTAGCACAACAACAAACGGCTAACGGATATGAGCTCAACAGGAAAGATGCGTGTATGTCAATGCAACAGCTTACATGACCAACATAGAACAGCAGCAAGAAACACAAAACGATAGCATACACACTGCACACATACCAGTCAGCATACACATATATCCAGGCTTATCCCAAAGCTGTAATACAAGCTCAAATCCGTACCTTAGCTTCTGTGCTAAAATTACCACAACAAAGTTCCCGAGCAACTAAAATCTGAAACATGCTTAGCCAAACACAATAATCAACTCAGGGACCATAAGCAAAGAAACTAAAACAGGAGCTACCCGCTCAACCTAGTTCTATCGTACCTCTAAAACACAACAGCTAGCTCTAAATGAAGCGCAAGGTAGGATCTTATACTTACTCGAAAGCACTTACTGAGCAAAAGAACCAATCGACCAATATACGAATGATGGCACACTGTAGCTTCTTCGCGCTCCTCTTCCAGTTTCTCAAAGCTCTCAAAAGAGGTATAGAAAGAACGGTCTTGGCAAGAGGAACTCAACGGTACCAACCTTGCTCAAAGCTGTGTCGTATACCATCGGGAATCGGAGGAAATCAACCACAGTGAACAGTAAGGGTTTCGCTACAATAGAGGATATGTTTACGGGAGAGATATTTTCTAAGTGTTGGAAATAATGGCGTACGTCTGGTCAAAATCCTCTATTTTATACAACTTAAGTCTCTAGATCTGGTGAACAGTAGCCGTCCACACTCCGGGCTCACCACTGGTACCGGCTCATCTGAGACCCAAAATTTTACTTGGATTAATTGAGTTAATTAATCGGGTTTAGAATAGACCAGATTTGGACTTGAACAGATCTGGGATGAGCTAGCTTTGAGCTGGTATGCTTGGTGAAGCTATCGGGTTCGATTTGGTGTTTAGAGCAGCTCTGGAGAGTTAGATTCTGCATAGTAGGAATCAGATTTGAGCGTTGGTCAAAGTGGGTCAACCGTATTCAGATCCTGTAATCAAATCTGGTAGTAGCGCATTATTCTGGGCGTGCAGTTGGATATATCATGGGGGTAGCAAAACGATGCCGTTTGGGAGAAGACAGATGTGAGTTGCGTTGTACGCTACGGAAGAGTGGACCGGTGCGGTTCAGAGATTCAGATGTGACTTGTTGGAGTGCATCGGATCTGAGTGCTTTGGGAGCGACGCCGTTTAGTATTTCAGACTTGAGTTAGCGGGATGACGTGTATTAGTTGGGAGCGTGTTTCTATGCGACGTCGTTTGATTAAGTCCCACGTCTATTTCGACGTAGTGTCCAGATCTGGAGTGGTACTCAGATTTGAGCTGGTTTCAGATGTGAACCCCGAAGTTGTCGATGGCTGTTGTTCACCAGATTTGACCAGATTTGAGTTATAGTTAAGAGTGGACTTTGACCCTTCGTCCATTATTGTTTCCCGACAGAAATATTTCTCTTAAGATAACTCTATCGCGATACCCTAGCTATTGTTCACCGTAACTATTTTTCTCCGATTGCCGGCGGTAGGAAGCTCTGACTGAAGTAAGAGTGGTAGCGTTGGACTCCTCTTGCTAATACGCTTTGTTTGGTACAACTTTTGGAAGCTTGCGTGAAGCTTGGAGAGGTTCGCGAAGACATCTCCCTTGTGTAGTCTGTTAGCATAAGCGTCGGATTACTCCTGCCGTTCAGGTAGCTCGTTGGGTGAGTGTTAGTTTCTACCCTTGTGCTTTGTTTATAGCTGGTCGTTGAGCTAGATGGGTAGGACAGAACTGGTGAAGTGCGTAACTCCTAGTTCGTAGTATCTGTGCTTTGTGTCCCTGAGTTAGCGTTGTGCTTTGCTTAGCAGGTTCTCAGATCCGTGTTGCTCGGTACTTCGTTGTTGTACTTGTAGCTCAGAACTGAGGTACGGATGTGAGCTTGTTTTATAGCGTTGAATTGGCATGGATTTTATGTGAGCTGCTGTGTTGAATCTGTGTGCATTTGCTTGCTCCTGCTGTGTTTTTATTGCAAGCTGTTTCATTGCATACACGATTATCCATGTTGAACCCATATCTTGGTTAGCCGTGCTTTGTTATCTTGATCTGTGTACCAGTATGCTTGTGTTGGAGGACGAGCGGGTAACTCCCGTATGCCTCACCTCCCTGCTGGGATCTGTTAGCCACTATGAGCGGAGTGGGTAGCTCCCACATCTCATGAGTTGGGCAACAGCAGGTTGAGCTATGTTCTGCATCTGGTACCGTGTGCTGAGACGAGTGGGTAGCTCCCATATTCTCACACACCGTGGTTACCAGTGTTCAGTTGATCTGTTATCGCTTGTTGAGCAGCCGTTGAGATCCTTTGGCTCCCTGTCTTCGGTTGTAGCCTTGTTATCATGCATAGCATTCGCATTTTATCTGTTGCTATTTTACTGCTGTTTTTCAGTTGCTCTCCGTACTGGGGTTCGACCCCGTGTCCCTCTGGGGCTTGGTTTGTTTGGTTGCCCTGTTTGTTGTCCAGGTTTCCCAGGCTTCTCAGCTGGTCGTGGAGTTGACCCAGCTGGAGGTGCCCGAGAGGTGGTTAGAGTGTCTCAATTAGCATATAGCATATATATATCTATACTAGTAGCCGGGGAATGCCCTGTGCTTTGTTGCATCCAGTTGTATTCTGTTGTTCTTGTATTTGATACATGTTGTACTGTTGTACTGTGATATTTTAACTGAGATATTTTGAGTATTGTAGTATTTAAATTATGTTATCTTTCAGTCAAGCCAAAAGCAAAAATT
Source organism: Dorcoceras hygrometricum (assembly GCA_001598015.1). Taxonomy (NCBI): domain Eukaryota; kingdom Viridiplantae; phylum Streptophyta; class Magnoliopsida; order Lamiales; family Gesneriaceae; genus Dorcoceras; species Dorcoceras hygrometricum. The sequence continues at coordinate 512,317 of KQ989983.1, read as the reverse complement.
TAGCCACTATTTTAATGCTTCCGCAACTGTTGTTTTGCGTGGTTTTACTCTGATCGAGCACGAGGCCTGACATTTTTGGTATCAGAGCTTAAGCTGGGATAAGCTCGATTGATTTTGATCACACTTGAGTCTAGGCACAGTGTTGCTTGTTGCATGTGATATATTTGTTTCTGTATGATCTTACCCTTTTAGTGCCTTCGTAGATGCTGCCTAGATGTAGGGATAGAGGTAGAGGGCAGTTTCAGGAGGAATCCAAGGGTCAGAACGAGGAGGTGCAGCGTAGTGGACCTTTTCGTAGATGTGATAGTTAGATTGAGGTAAATGAGCTGGCAGACCGTGTGGACGACATGGAACTTGTGATGGCGAGGTTTCAGCGGATGAACCCTCAGACGTTTAACGATGATGAGCCTAGTTCCGATGCGGAGTCCTGGTTGTAGCACATAACCGGGTTGTTTGACCGTGTGAGGTACGACGACGAGTGTAGGTTGAGTTTGGCTACGTTCCAGTTGAGGAGAGGTGCCGAGCGTTGGTGGAGAGGCGCTTCGAGGACTCTAGAGGAGACAGGTGTAGGGATTACGTGGAACAGCTTTTGTACTGCCTTCCGTCAGGATTACGTTCCGGAATCCTTCTCCCTGGTGCAGGGGACTATGTCCGTGGGAGAGTATGCCCGGAGATTTTCTTCTCTTCTTGCGTATGTTCCGCATGTCTCTGGACGTGAGAGGGCAAAGAGGAACAGGTTTTTGGAGGGACTGAATGAGGAGTTGTATTCTTGGTATTGGAGGGTTCACCGATGAGTTATGCGGATGCGGTGGACAAGGATATGGATATAGAGGAGGGACTGCAGAACCGTAGGTATCGTGTTAGGCCGCAAGTGGTGCAAGGTAACCGTCCCGTGATTTCAGGGGTGAAACCTACCCAGTCTGTGCAGTCATCCCAGCCACCCCAGCAGTAGACAGCCCAACAGTCTGGACACCAGAGGTTTAGGCCCCGTGGTCGTTAGCTCAAGAAGAAGTCAGGTTCTAGTTCTTCTGGCTTGGGTAGTTCTAGCAGCGGTAGTCCCAAGGTCGAGTTTTGTTTCCAGTGTGGAGGAAAGCATTCTACAGCGTAGTGTGTAGGTGTGCAAGGTTCATGTAACATCTATGGACAGTATGGGCACTTTGCGAGAGTGTGTCCTTTGGCAGGATCTCAGCATACCGCCGCCCCACCGCAGGGTCGTTCAGGGGGATCCGGTAGAGATCGTTATTTTCCGGTTCAGCAGCAGAGGTTGGGAGAGCCTCAGTTTAGGCCGTTCCAGCAGCCTGGTCATTCGTGGTTTGGCAGTCTTAACATCTATGGACAGTATGGGCACTTTGCGAGAGTGTGTCCTTTGGCAGGATCTCAGCATACCGCCGCCCCACCGCAGGGTCGTTCAGGGGGATCCGGTAGAGATCGTTATTTTCCGGTTCAGCAGCAGAGGTTGGGAGAGCCTCAGTTTAGGCCGTTCCAGCAGCCTGGTCATTCGTGGTTTGGACAGTCTTCCCGGCCTCAGTTCTCAGGATCCCAGTTTTCCCAAGTGAATGCCATGACCAAGCGGAGGGCACGCCAGGAGAAGTAGTGATCGCAGGTACATGCTTTGTTTTTATTTTCCTGCACGTGTATTGTTTGATACAGGAGCATCACATTCGTTTATTGCTGATGCATTTGTGGTTGAGCATGGTTTGCATCCACTACTTTGTGTGATGTTGTGTCTGTTGCGACTCCTGACGGCGCGAGCCTGTACTCTCAAGAAGTTTTGTTGAATGGCATTCTTAGGTTTGGTAAGAACGTGTTGTTAGCAAACTTGATCAGGCTAGTGTTGTGGGATTTCGATTGCATAGTGGGAATGGACGTATTGTCTAGTTATAGGGCCACTGTGGATTGTTTCCATGGCGTTGTACGTTTTAGGCCCAAGTCTGGCGAGAAGTGGAACTTCTATGGCCATGATTCCCAGTCAAAGATTCCTTTAGTCTCTGCGATGGAGATGTTTAGCCTGTTGTCGTTGGAGAACGCTGGATTTATGATCTATGCTTTGGATGCGTCTTCTTCTTCGTGCGTAGAGCTTAGTGACGTTCCTGTTGTACGCAATTTCCCGGATGTGTTTCCGGAGGAGATTCCTGGTTTTCCTCCAAAGAGGAAGATAGACTTCAGCATTGAGTTGGTACCTGGTACAACTCCTATCACGAGAGCCCCGTGTCGTTTAGCGCCTGCTGAGTTGAGGGAGCTTAAGGTTCAGCTTAGTGACTTGCTGGAGAAAGGTTTCATTAGACCGAGTATGTCGCCGTGGGGAGCGCCTATCTTGTTTGTAAAGAAGAAGGACTGGTCTACGAGGATGTGCATCGACTTTAGACGTTTGAATAAGGTGACAGTAAAGAATAAGTACCCTTTGCGGAGGATCGATGACTTGTTTGATTAGATTCAGGGTTCGCCTGTGTTTTCTAAGATCGATCTGCGTTCGGGGTACCATCAGTTGATCATTAGAGACCAAGATGTTGCGAAAACTGCTTTTTGTACGAGGTATGGGCACTATGAGTTTTTGGTTGTGCCTTTTGGTTTGACGAATGCCCCCGTAGTTTTCATGGAAAAACTGCTTTTTGTACGAGGTATGGGCACTATGAGTTTTTGGTTGTGCCTTTTGGTTTGACGAATGCCCCCGTAGTTTTCATGGACCTGATGAATCGAGTCTTTAGAGAATTCGTCGATCAATTTGTGATTGTGTTTATCGATGATATCTTGGTGTACTCTAAGACTCCGATGCAGCACAAAGAGCATTTGAGATTGGTTCTCCAGACACTTCGAGACTCGCAGCTGTATGTTAAGTTTTCCAAGTGCGAGTTTTGGTTAGACCGAGTTGTATTTCTGGGTGATGTTGTTTCAGCTGCAGGTATTTCTGTGGATCACAGTAAAGTTGAGGCTGTTGTTAACTGGGAGCGTCCCAAGAATGTTGCTGAGATTCGTAGTTTCTTGGGTTTGGCTGGCTATTATAGTTGTTTTATAGAGGGATTCTCTAGTATAGCTAAGCCAATGACGCAGTTGACTCAGAAAGACATAATGTTTGTTTGGAATGAGCAGTGTGAGAACAGTTTCCAATTGCTCGAGGAGAAGCTAACTTCTGCGCCTGTGTTAGCTTTGCCTTCAGGATCAGGAGGCTACGTAGTCTGTTCAGATGCTTCCTTGAATGGATTGGGTTGTGTGTTGATGCAGAATGGTCGAGTCATTGCGTATGCTTCTCATCAGTTAAAATTGAATGAGACTCGTTACCTAGTTCATGACTTGGAATTGGCAGCAATGGTATTTGCCTTCAAGATTTGGCGCCACTATCTGTATGACGAGCAGTTTGTAGTGTATTCAGACCACAATCTGCAGTATCTCTTCACTCAGTCAGACTTGAACATGAGACAGCGTAGGTGGATAGAGCTGCTTCAGGATTTTGATTGTGAGATCCAATATCAACCTGGGAAAGTAAATTTAGTTGCTGATGCATTGAGCAGAAAGGCTCAAGTGGCGATGCAGGCTTCGAGATTTCGAAGGTCCATGAGCATCTACGCACTACTGGTTGGCGATTTTACCCAGGTGAGGATTATGTCGTGGTGTCTTCTTTTCAAGTTGAGCCACAGATTGTTGCGAGCATTAGAGCAGCTCAGAGAACAGATCCATCTATTCATGAGTTGAAGCTGAAGGTTAGAGCTGGACAGTTAGAGGATTACACTGTCTCGTGTGATGGTTGTTTAAGGTTTCATGGCAGGTTGGTTGTGCCAAATCTGATTGATTTGAAGGAGGAGATCTTGAGAGATGCGCAATGTAGTAGACACAGTGTCCATCCTAGTACAAGGAAGATGTATCATGCCTTGAAGCAGCATTACTGGTGGGCAGGTTTGAAGAGTGATGTTGCTGATTTTGTAGCCCGTTGTCTGAATTGCCAACAAGTTAAGGCCGAGAGTATGAGACCTGGTGGTCTATTGTAGAGTTTGGAGATTCCCCATTGGAATTGGGAGCACATAGCAATAGATTTTGTTACACATTTTCCTCGTTCCAGTCGAGGGTGTGATGCTGTGTGGGTTGTAATAGACAGATTGTCGAAGACTGCTAACTTCATTTCCTATAATATGACTTATTATTTGAAGAATATGGCGAAGCTGTGCATAGATTTCGTGGTCCGATTGCATGGTGTGCATGTTTATATCGTTTCAGATCGTGATCCGAGGTTTACTCCTAGGTTTTGGAAGAGTTTGCAAACAGCTTTGGGTACCAGATTGACTGTGAGCACAACGTATCATCCCCAGACAGATTGCCAATCTGAGAGAACTATCCAGATTTTAGAGGATATGTTGAGAGATGTTGTAATGGATTTTAGTGGTTGCTGGCAAGATTCGTTGTCTTTGGTTAAGTTTTCTTACAATAACAGCAACCAGGTCACGATTGGTATGGCACCATTTGAGGCGTTGTATGGCAGAAAGTGCAGATCGCTTGTGTGTTGGGAAGAAGTGGGGGAGAAGCAGCTGTCTTCTCCAGAATTTTACACGCTGCTTCACTCAAGTTTGTGTTACTAGACTTGAGGTATCTCAGTTAAGTGCTAATCTCTCGGCTAACTAAAAAGTGCGGAATGAAGCCGATTAATTTGTGAACAGTAAACAATAAAGTAAATGCGTAAATGTAAAGAGATAGAGGGACAGAGTTTGTTTCTGAAAGTTCGGATATAAATATCCTACGTCTCCCCTTCTTTTTAAGAGCACGTTTGTTACAGACTCAATAATATTAATAACAATGAGTACAGTAATTTGAGTGCTATAAAATCCTCTGGTTTCTGAACAAAGAAACACGATTCAACAATGTGAACCATAGGATGACTCGAAGGTATATCTATGTAAGATTTGAACTGTAAGGTTCTTCGAGTCTTTGAGAGCTTGAAAGATAACTTCAGAATGCAAGTAGCTCAGAAATCAATTTGGCAGCGTTTTAGAAATAGCAAGAGTGAGAGTTGTGTTCTTCGATTCAAAACTACTGGTATTTATAGTCTTCGCTCAACGGTCATTTGAATTGCTAAGGAAATAAAATCCTTTTTGAAATTCTGATAATTCGTAACCGTATTCTCTGCTCCACTACAAGGTAAATTGCTCACTGTCAGAGCTAATTTTTCGATTTCCATATCTGTGCAATAACCGTGTAACAACCTCTGCAAATATGTACTATTTACCAAAAATAGTACCGACGTTGTCTCCTAAATTTCAGGCATTTGTACGATTCTGTTAATCTTTTCCAAATTGAGTAATCAATTGTATTTGATTATGCTTGCGCCTGAAATTCTTTATCTTAACCAGCTCCAACTTCCTTCGTCGTTCATAATGTTGCGACTGGAAAATGTTTAAGTATATGCATCAACTGGTTTCCTTATAAAGCACAACGACTGGTTAGTTCAAACGCCATCGTTTTAACTTATCCAAACGACATCGTTTGCTATACATCCTCGACTGGATAAATAACACTGTAGCTCTCGACTGGTTTCAAAAACCATCGACTGATTCCAATAAGCTGTCGTTCCAACTTATTTAAAAGCTGTCGTTTTGCATACGCTAATATTCGAATACTTGCGTCTGATTCAAAAACACTGTAGCTTGCGTCTGGTTAAGCAATCCACTGTAGCTTGTGTCTGGTAAAGCAATTCACTGTAGCTTGCGTCTGGTTAAGCAATCCACTGTAGCTTGCGTCTGGTTAAGCAATCCACTGTAGCTTGCAACTGATTAAGCAATCCACTATAGCTTGCAACTGATTCGATACCAAGACTGATTCACTGTAGCTCTCGTCTGGATAACCCATGGAATGAGTTTACCACTCCACTGTAGCTAATGACTGGTTTCACCCCACAACTGATTTACTGTAGCCACCGTCTGGATAAGCCTGTCGACTGGATTCACAACTACTACAAATTGCGTCTGATTATCCAGATTTAACTTAACTTTTGTTATCACCAAAACCATAATTTATCCTAACAATTTACCCCTTTTTGGTGATGACAAAACCTAGCAGCCGAGATAAATAAATAGGCAAAAATACGTTTCACACGAACTGCTGGAATGCAAGCTTTCATTAACAAAAAAATTGTCAACAAGAGTTGTACAAAAATTAACACCAATTCTATCCTAATGTCTCCTTCTTCTCTTTGATCCACTCAATTCCTTTCTTCTTCTTTATCTATCTCTTTCAGCCTGCAACAGACTTTCGCGTCTATCAGTATCCATTACTCTCTCCATAATGTTTCTCTGTGCCACTTCAACTCTTTGCGAAAAGTCTGGTGTACTAACATTAACACCAGTGCCTCTGATTTGATCAACGGGAGGTGGTGGAAGTTGAGGTCCTCGGCTGCTGCTACTTTCCCCCTTTTTGTTATCACCACCCCGATTAATATATGCAACAAGTTCGCTTAGTTGGCTGGTAATGATATTTAGGGTCTGCTATGCTTGAGCACTAAACTCCAGTAAATCATTTCGAGTAGCTGCCACTTGCTCATCCAGAGAATTGATTCTAGCATTAAGCTCTTGGTGAGTCTCCCTAACCACTCTCCGAACATCAACAACATCAATACCAGTAGTTACAATCTGAGTGCCAAGCTGCTTATGAGATGATTGTAACTCCAACGACAAGAGATTACGTTGATCATTTGAGTCTCTGCGCAACGCCCCAAGAACCCGATCCTGTGCATCGAGGCGTGCGATAACTTGCTTCTCAAAGTCGTGGAGGTGCAATAATATTGTATCCTTGTGCTTGGCACCATCATCTTGTTCACGGATTTCATCTATCGAAGCTCGCAACTGTTTCAATGCCTTGGTGATATCTGGACGAGGAGCAGCTGGTAGAGAAATAGAAGCAGTAGTAGCAGTATCATGAGCAGTAAAATCCATTGAGATAGCGTCTGAAGAGGAATCAGAAGAAGAATGCTCATCTAGCAACTGTACAATAGGAGCAACGGAGACTGTAGTCTGAGCCATCTGTACATTTCTCAACACGGTTCTCTCAGAAGCAATTGCTGCAAAAAAACTAGAAATATCCTCTGTAGTCAATCTGCTGAACAAACTGTACTGTATATAGACTGTACAAAACTGAGAAAAACGAAGAGCAAACACTGTTGGTTGTCGATAATCAAAACTCGAATCTGGTTCAACAATAGCTAAGGCTCTGCAAAAATTTACTGAACCAACTGGTAGTAATCTCTTAGAAGCAAAAAATTCAACAACCTCCAGACAAACAACAGCCCATCTTTTCCTCAAAAGCCTGAAGGGTTCACTCACAACTGGGAAGAAATCCACAAAAGAGCACTGTCGAGATACCTCAGTACATACAACCAGCCGTGGGATCTTCACCCATTGATCACAAAAAGGCTCAACAACCCACACCCCATCAACATGAATCATTGTTCTAAGCCAGCACGTAGACGGAGTGTTGGTGTTGGTTCTGGCAATGATTTCACCACAATCACGGGGGCTCCCTTCAACAAATTTCGAGCAACACGTCCTTGTCCATTTAAGGCCGTGTGCTAAAGCCTGCTCCCGCAATTCTTCCAAAACAAATAAGTGAAGATCGGAAAGCATATCTATCACTTTCATATCAATCGCCGAAGATCCTTTGCCAGGAACCAAATTGTTCTTCCATGATTCTAAAAATTTTCGCACCAAAACTTCTCGATACTTAAGCAAAATGTACCTCTTTCTGCTGAGAGCTACGTGAGTGGTCTCTGTCTCTCCCCAACACAAAACTTGTTCTTCTTTCTTGGACAACTCTTCTATATTAATGGTCGCCAGCTTCTTAAAGCTGAAAGAATGAAAGAATTGGTTAACTGCATCTATGACCTGAGCTCTACATTGAACAAGCAGATCAATGTCTGCACAAATCAAATAATAATGCTCCTTGGCTGGATTGCCCTTCACTGGGTCTTTCTCCACCAAAATTTTCTTCCCTTTATCATTAGCAGGGATTTTAGGAAGACTTGCCAGATACTGAGTCTTCTCATCAACACCTGGGATCTGGATCTCTTTGCCCATTGTGATCTTAGTAATTTCTATGCCAACAGAAGGCAATGGAACGTCGACTGGAATTGTCATAAGAATATCTTCCAGCGACATCTTCTCATCGGCCTCCAGTTAACTTTCACATCAAATGTGATAGCCGTTATCAACATAAATCGCTCGTGGGTCACTGCATCGAACGACCCCGCTTTGACAAAGAGTGTCTTCGCCAGAATATCGTGAAGAAGGCGAAATTCAACCTTCAACTCCTTTTTCAAACACGAAATTCTAACCTGCTCCTGGGATGCAGAAAATAGGCTCCGAGCATCAAATCCCAGGTTCTTGGGCACATCTGACAAATCTGTCAACCCATCAATCGGAAGTTCAAATGCCTCTGCAAACACTTTCTCAGAAATTTCCACAGTCACGCCATTTACTGTACTAACCACCAACCCATCTCGCACTGACCCATTTGTGAAAAACTTGGTAAGATCAGCCTCATAGAATACGGCAGGACAACCAAAAAATTTCTTCAATCCCGTAGTAATGAGTGTTTCAAACATCTGAACCATACCCGCATCGTCGAAACCAATTACTGATTCGAAATCGACGTGGTGGCTGCTGCTAATTAGAGATGAGGCCATTGTCATAGGGGAGTGAATGAGGAATACCTGAAAAGAAATATTCGCAAGAGAGAATGCAAGAAAATACGATAGTACGAGAAAGCAAATGTTGCAAGGTAGAAGAAGATGAACAGAGTACGCCGTAATTTATAAGGAATGTGAAAAGTTAAAGAAATAGGGAACGGTGTAGATGTGACTTTGGAATGATGACAAAGACACGTGTCAATCATCCAGCAACGCGTACTATTTTTGAAAATGATTTAATAAGATATTTTCAAAATATTTTAATCGAACAAAATATTTTCAAAAGATATTTGTAAAAGAAATATTTTAATCGTACAGTAAACGCGCGCCAAAAATATTAAATCACAACTGCTGCGTCTGGTTTTACAACCTCGCAGCTGGTATTAATGTGTCGCAAGGTAGGCAAGATCTGGTCACAAATAAGTATCGACTGTATATATGTAACATCTGAGTGTATCCAGACGTAGCATATTCAGACGACGTCACACTTAACAATCCAGATCTTGGTTCCCCCTGCGACTGGTACTTACCGCGACTGTTATATTTCCAACACAACATGCTTCTCTCGACTGGTTGTCTACTGTTCCCCCTGAAAACATGACTTGAAACTGAGTGAAGCGATGGCTAACAACCTGCAAATGTTAGTGCCCAGACAACCAATGCAATTCAAGGAGACCTAAAATATTTTTAAAATAAGAGAACTTAGCGTCTGATAGGGGTTTGGTGAAGATGTCAGCAACTTTTTGCTCCGTCGACACATAATCCAACCGGACGTCCTTCTTTAGCACGTGGTCTCTGATGAAATGATGCCTGATGTCGATGTGTTTGGTTCTCGAATGCAGCACAGGGTTCTGGGTGATTGTTATCGCACTTATGTTGTCACAGAGAATAGGAGCTTCGGAAGCATCAATGCCATAATCCTTCAATTGATGTTGAATCCAGAGGATTTGAGCGCAACAACTGCCAGCAGCGAGGTACTCTGCTTTGTTGGGGAACCGTGGCGGATCCGGATCACGCCTCCCGGCGAGGCAGCGGAAGAACAAAATTTGGCCGGGAGACGATCAATACAATTCAGATATTATATATGCTATGATCATTCATAGGGTGTTTCTCGGGGTTACCTTTCTGGCAACTCGTGCCTGGCTCCGACCAGTTTCGCGAGGAAACCGGCACTTCACGGTAGGCGGCGGTAGATTACGTCAATCAGGGCCACGACCGGAAGCAAGACTCCTTCGTCAGCCTGCACTAGAAGGCCTGACGAGATCGGCACGGACGGATTCTCCTCGTCAAGTTGGCCGGAACAAATTCCGGCGAACGACGGCGGCGGCGGCGGCTAGCGGCGGCGGTGGCGGCGTGAGGAGAGGAAGGGAGGCGGCGCTTATTGCTAGGTTTAGGGTTTAGTTGTATCAAGTGTTATGAGTTAATTAAGACTAAGTCTACCTTAAGTAAACTTGATGATGGAATTGGACCGGTCCAACGGGCCCGGGTCCAACGGATGAACATTCGGTTCATCCCCATCACCGTGACTTCATCGTAACTCCGATCGTCGATCAGATCGGACCGATCGACTCAGTTTCCAAAAGTGAAATACTATGATCTGAAAAACAATTTTTCAGGACCCCAGTGCAAAATGACCGCTTTGCCCCTCAACAGCGGAAATCACGATTTGACCCCTGTTGACTTTTAGGAAGTCGCACTTCCCAAAATCCTCTTCTCATGCTCAACACATTGAGCTGAGTATCCATGCGGGAATCTCGAATCTAGTACTTGTGTGACACTCAATGGTTCAGGGATACAGCCAGCCGTGGGCCCACAACCATTGTGGCTCCGGAATCACAATTCCGGACTTGCCCAACGGATCATGGTAAGAGCGTCTAGCAACATCGCCCCATGATCCCCTAGGTATCACTGATAGTGCCTGCAAGAACCAGTTGGTCGTGGTTAGCGTACAATACGGTCCTTTCAATCCATATATCTCGATCAGATCAACGACCCTTGGTAAATCGAGAGTCGCTATAGATCCGATAGCTATGCATACATCTTGGAGATCGAATAGTGACATCGCGAGTGTAACTAGGTAAACACATTTACCTAAAACACTTATAGTACTCTGGCCAGAGATTTATACACTATTATCCCTTCAGATAGCATAGGATATCCACGCATATCTGCGAGCGGTGAATCCTCGACAACGATGCATCGACTCCTACATGCATCGGGGTCTCACCCAATCCCGCCGCCTAATGACCCCAAGTGAGTTGGAAAACGGGTCAAAGTGAGACGCCTATCATGTAGAGTCTCAATGACGTTTCGAGTCGTGAGGACTAATCAGTACAACCAAGACCTCAGACTTATCCACTCGACAAATGGTAATCACTTGGAAAGTCCGAACGAGGGTAGTTCGATAGATCACCAGGTCACTATCTATCTGCATGCTCAGAACATCACAATGTTCCCTACCAATGAAACATAGTACTTCGCATCGCAGATACTAGTCTCAAGCTCAGGCGGCCTTATCCTCATTTTGACGGCCCAATCGACTAGGAACTTGTTCAGAATACACAGTGACTATTAAATGTGTTTCATGATAGCCGTCATACCCACTATCACATCTACAATACACTTTAGTGCATTCTAGATCTTTACTCAATGCAATTGTTAATCATCATACAACTGTAACGCCCAGGAATTTTCTTAACTAGAATTTCACATGCCTTGATATTATTCTTCCTATTTCAATAATTATATTAATTATACCTTTTAATTATTTAAATTATTTTACAACGACTATTATTTTTATAATTTAGTACAGGTGTTACGAAGCCGGATTGGAGACGATGGGAACAACGAGGTAAAGGTGATTTTTGAAAAAAATTAATTTTGAGGCCAATCTCTAAGCTTGGAAGCAATTTTCATATTAATGAAATTTTTAGTACAATTTTCTAAAACTTAAAATTTTGTTTCAGCTTTTATATATATATATATATATATATTATTAGGGAAAAGGGGTATGTGAACTTACATCAAACCTGCACACTTGATTTTCTTCCTATTTAATTAAGGGTTTGTGGCACTAATCAACTCACACCCACTCCTCTTTGAGAAATAAAAATCGAGAGCCCTGCCTTCCTTTCTCACGAGCAGAATCATCTCATTCTGTTCTCCTCTTCCCAATTAAATTTTGATTCTTTCCCCTTTTCCCGATTTTAGCTGTCTCTTTCCCCTTTGTTTGTCCGTCGGCCTCGAGTTTCCGGCGTCTTCCTCCGCAGCTTCAAAACACCAACCGTAAGTTCTTCACGAAGGCAAGTACAAGCTTTCTTTTGACTGCATCAATTAAACATAATATTTCTGTGTGCTTGTGTTCTCCGATTTCTCCTTGTTTTTTTTTAACGGCCTTGAGTTTCCGGTGTAAAGCAGCGGTGTTTCCGGCGTCTTCCTCCGCAGCTTCAAGACCAGCCGTAAGTTCTTTATGAACAAGGCAAGTACAAAATTTTCATTTGAATGTACCAATCGAACATATTATTGTGTGTTTATGATTCTTTTTATTTTTTTTTTATTTCCGAGATTCAAGCATATGAATTGATGTTTACGTGAAGCAATTTGTCTTTAAAAATCTGATGGGGCTGCATATGGGTTAGAACCGTGAGTTTTGACTGCTGTTTTTATGAGATCTGACGGGCCTTGACTGCTGCATATGGGTTAGAACCGTGAGTTTTGACTGCTGTCTCACCCTTGCCCTTGAAGGGTTGCTTAGTCATCTTTCCCTTAAGACAAGACTCACAAGTCGGTAGGGAGTTAATGTCTGACAGATCAAACATGTTACTCCTAACTAACTTGTTCATCATACTTAGAGAAATATGACCTAGCCTAGGGTGCCAAAGTTGTGCTGGGTTCAAGTTATCGTGTTTCCTTTTAATCGTTGTTGTATGTGCTTCGACATCGCGAGTTGGAACGTCTTTTAATTTTAAGGTTTATAAATCATTTTCGCGTTCCCCAATTCCAATTAAACATTCATTCTTGTAAATATTGCAAATCAAATTATCAAACATACAAGAATATCCATCACTATCAAGCATAGAAACAAAAATAATGTACTTTATTAATTCGGGAACAAATAAAACGTTTTAAACAGCAACTTAAAATCAGAAGACAGAAATAAATAAACATCTCCTATAGCTACTGCAGCAACTCTTGCTCCATTGCCAAGCCTCAAGTGGGTCTCACCCTCTCTAAGACGTCGGCTTCTTGTCATCACCTGCAAATCATTACAGATATGAGATCCACATCCGGTATCAAGTACCCAAGAAATCGAATTAAGAGACATATTTATTTAAATATAGAACATACCTTTCGCAGTTCGCAACTGCTCGAGGTACTCCTTGCAGTTCCTCCTCCAATGCCCAGCCTTGTGGCAGTGGTGGCAAACATCCTCAGACTTGTTCGGTTTGGAAGCCTTTGCCTTTGGCTTCTTGGCGGACTTTTCCTCCTTCGCAGGAGCAGAACGCTTCTTGCTCTTGCGTCTGGGCCCCTTCTTCGTAGAGGAAGAAGAGCCCATAAGGAGGACGGGTTTGTCCTTCTTTATGGTCCCTTCAAACACTACAAGCATGTTAACCACCTCTTCAAGGGTGGCTGCCAGCTTGTTCATGTTGAAGTTGACCACAAAAGGGTCAAATGCAGCGGGTAGCGAGAGGAGAAGTACATCCACCGACAGCTCGTGTGGAATTGCGATATCAAGGCCCGACAGCTTTTCAACGAGCCCAATCATACGAACCCCATGCTCGCGGACCGAAGTCCCATCGCGCATGCGGCTTGTCATAAGCTCCTTGACAGCCGTGAACCTCTCATGTCGAGTGTTCTCCCCGTACAGTTCTTTGAGATGAAAAAGTATGTCAGCAGCATACTTTGTCTTCTCAAAGCGCCTTTGCATTTCATTGGACATCGACACCATCACATAGCATCGAGCTTTAACCTCGTCGTCCCACCATTAAGGGCCAAATAATATGACGCCGTTTACTATCACGTGTCAAGATGACCCATCAATGTTGAGTCGTGAAGGACGGTCCCCTTAACGTCCCCAATAATATGAGTCAACGTTAAAGGGAGTTCCAACCGAACTCACAACAATTGTCAATGGCGTGGACAGCTTTCCGGCATACATGACCCCCTCAATAATATGAGCCGGGCCATGTATACGGGTAGCATTGACATACACCCATTGTTGATGGAAGGCAGGGAAATTTAAACAAATTTAAATACCCTTTAGTTTATCGAATAACATTTATCTTGATATAAGTTTTAAATCATATTTAAAACGAGGAATTTTATTTTTGAAAATTTGATCTCATGCATTTATTTTAAATCAAATTTAAAACATGCGACATGCGGATTCAATTAAACTATATATAACATATATAAATATTGGGATGATCGATCGCGAGAGCTATGCGGTCCGTGGTTGCCAGTTACGGACCTGGGTCCAATCCTAGGGGTAATGCAATATGCAATGCAATCCTATTACAATGCTTTCGATTTTACAGATCTTCGATCTTCAATATCTTGATCGCCATCTCCACCGTCTTCGAATGTCCTCCCACTAAATCTAGTAATTTTATATTTAAATTTACCATGACATATAAGGGATACATTTATCAAGGGGTGGGAACGGGCCACAAACAGGCCCACTTTAAATGATAATCAAAATATTAATACAACCGAATTATAAAAACCTATCGCATACACCTAACAAAATGGGCACGACTCTCGATCATCCCAATCATGCAGATAATCTAATTAACATGCATAAATTAAATAATCCTATTATTTATCGCAAAATCATATTTTAATCATAAAATCGCATTTTATAATAAAATCGTATTTTGTCGATAAAATCAAATTTTAATCAACAAAATCATATTTCATTATAAAATCATATTTTACAATTAAAATCACATTTTGCTAATTTAATTATATCATATTGGGCTTAAAACAATTTTAGGCCCAAAAATGTCAAAATTTCAAAATCGACCAAAACGGGCCCGATATCGAATATCGGCCCGAAAAATTCCCGGGCTGCCCAGGACAGGCCCGAACTAAACCCTAGGAGAATTCAGCCGTCACGACATCGCTGGAGCTTCGCCGGAGCGGCGGCCGCCACCACGAAATCGCGTGCGACGCAAGGCCGCACGCGGGCGCACGGCCGCGCACATCACCGCGCAACCAATTGCGTGTCCAGCAAGCGGCACGAAGCAGCGGCCTGCCACCACGCTCCAATCGCGCGGCCAGCGCACGACAAGGCGCGACATCGCGCGGCCAGCGCGCAAACGACCGGCCAGCGAGTGGCCAACGGCGCAACATCGTGCGGCCATCTCCAGATACGAAAGCATCGCTTCGCTAATCCAGGCGTCGCACGAGATCCTGCGCGCGGCGATGATGATGGGGCGCCGCCATGCGCGGCGGCGCCGTGGCCGATGCGACGTCGATTTTGCTTCGTTTCGATTCTGAAAAATTGAAAGTTAGATACAATAAGGCAGTAATCGTATTGATCAGATCAGAACCTTGGCTCTGATACCACTGTTGGAGAACCGTGGCGGATCCGGATCATGCCTTCCGACGAGGCAGTGGAAGAACAAAATTTGGCCGGGAGACGATCAATACAATTCAGAGATTAGATATGCTATGATCATTCATAGGGTGTTTCTCGGGGTTACCTTTCTGGCAACTCGTGCCTGGCTCCGACCAGTTTCGCGAGGAAACCGGCACTTCACGGTAGGCGGCGGTAGATTACGTCAATCAGGTCCACGACCGGAAGCGAGACACCTTCGTCAGCCTGCACTAGAAGGCCTGACGAGATCGGCACGGACGGATTCTCCTCGTCAAGTTGGCCGGAACAAATTCCGGCGAACGGCGGTGGCGGCGGCGGCTAGCGGCGGCGGTGGCGGCGTGAGGAGAGGAAGGGAGGCGGCGCTTATTGCTAGGTTTAGGGTTTAGTTGTATCAAGTGTTATGAGTTAATTAAGTCTAAGTCTACCTTAAGTAGACTTGATGATGGAATTGGACCGGCCCAACGGATGAATATTCGGTACATCCCCATCACCGTGACTTCATCGTAACTCCGATCGCCGATCAGATCGGACCGATCGACTCAGTTTCCAAAACTGAATACTATGATCTGAAAAACCATTTTTCAGGACCCCGGTGCAAAATGACCGTTTTGCCCCTCAACAGCGGAAATCACGATTTGACCCCTGTTGACTTTTAGGAAGTCGCACTTCCCAAAATCCTCTTCTCATGCTCAACACATTGAGCTGAGTATCCGTGCGGGAATCTCGAATCCAGTACTTGTGTGACCCTCAATGGTTCAGGGATACGGCCAGCCGTGGGCCCACAACCATTGTGGCTCCGGAATCACAATTCCGGACTTGCCCAACGGATCATGGTAAGAGTGTCTAGCAACATCGCCCCATGATTCCCTAGGTATCACTGATAGTGCCTGCAAGAACCAGTTGGTCGTGGTTAGCGTACAGTACGGTCCTTTCAATCCATATATCCCGATCAGATCAACGACCATTGGTAAATCGAGAGTCGCTATAGATCCGATAGCTATGCATACATCTTGGAGATCAAATAGTGACATCGCGAGTGTAACTAGATAAACACATTTACCTAAAACACTTCTAGTACTCTGCCAGAGATTTATACACTATTACCCCCTCAGATAGCATAGGATATCCACGCATGTCTGCGAGCGGTGAATCCTCGACAACGATGCATCGACTCCTACATGCATCGGGGTCTCACCCAATCCCGCCGCCTAATGACCCCAAGTGAGTCGGCAAACGGGTCAAAGTGTGACGCCTATCATGTATAGTCTCAATGACGTTTCGAGTCGTGAGGACTAATCAGTACAACCAAGACCTCGGACTTATCCACTCGACAAATGGTAACCATTTGGAAAGTCCGAACGAGGGTAGTTCGATAGATCACCAGGTCACTATCTATCTGCATGCTCAGAACATCACAATGTTCCCTACCAATGAAACATGGTACTTCGCATCGCAGATACTAGTCTCAAGCTCGGGCGGCCTTATCCTCATTTTGACGGTCCAATCGACTAGGAACTTGTTCAGAATACACAGTGACTATTAGATGTGTTTCATGATAACCGTCATACCCACTATCACATCTAACATACACTTTAGTGCATTCTAGGTCTTTACTCAACGCAATTGTTAATCATCATACAACACAATGAAAGTAAAGAACGCCATATAAATAAATGCGAATATCATATATAAAGATTGTCATATACAAGAGTCTATAAACCCACACGCCACAAGTTGTCTAGTTGGGCATCTACTCTAACATGCTTCAGCTGTTGACGTGGCAATTGACGTCTGCTTCTTATGAACCAGGAGATCAGTCGATCCCCTAAGAATTGACATGTTCCACTTGTGCTCCTGCGATCAATCCTGCATCCTTTGTAATCTGCATCACTATAACTAATTAGTTAAAAGCCTGAGTCTTTGGGATACCAAAGACCCACGTTGGAAGTACCCTTTAAATATTTCAATATTCGCTTTACAGCTATGTAATGCGATTGCTTTGGCTCTGCTTGAAATTTAGCACACATACAGACAACAAACATGATGTCTGGTCTGCTAGCAGTTAGGTAAAGCAAAGAGCCTATAATACCACGATAAAGCGATACCTCAATGGCAGATCCAGCTTCATATTTATCTAACTTTATCGAGGAGCTCATTGGAGTTGCTGCTGCTAAAAAGTTGTCCATACCAAACTTCTTCAGCAATTCTTTCGAAAATTTTTCCTGGTTGATGAATATACCATTTTCCAGTTGTCGAACTTGTAAGCCCAGAAAGAATGTCAACTCCCCCATCATGCTCATCTTGAATTTGTCCTGCATGAGCTTAGAAAACTTTTGGCACAATTTGGGGTTAGTTGACCCAAAGATAATGTCATCGACATATATTTGAACTAATAGAATATGGTCAGCTTTGACAAATTTGAACAAAGTCTTATCCACTGTGCCTATTGTAAAGTCATGCTCGACTAAGAACTGTGATAGTGTATCATACCAAGCTCTGGGTGCTTGCTTCAACCCATATAGAGCTTTATCCAGTTTGTAAACAAAGTCTGGATGTGTATGATCTATGAAGCCAGGAGGTTGTGCAACATACACTTCCTCTGTGAAGACGCCATTAAGAAAGACACTCTTAACGTCCATCTGAAAGACTTTGAAGTCTTTATATGCAGCATATGCTAAGAACATGTGAATGGCTTCTAATCTAGCTACTGGTTCAAAGGTCTCATCAAAATCTATTCCTAAATCCTTGTGCAACCAGCCTAGCCTTATTTCTTGTTACTATGCCATCTTCATTCAGCTTGTTCCTAAAGACCCAACGTGTTCCTATCACTGAATGATTATTAGGTCTAGGTACAAGTGTCCATACTTTATTACGTTCAAACTGATTTAACTCTTCTTGCATTGCATCTATCCATCTTGGGTCAGCTAAGGCTTCATCAATTACCTTAGGTTCTATATGCGAAAGAAATGCAGCATCAAAATGATCATGAGATAGATGGCCTCGTGTGCAAACAGGGGATTCAAAATTACCTATGACTTGCTCAGGTGGATGATTTTTATTCCACCGGAGATCAAGTCCAAATGGATTTGTTCTTTGTTCCCCGTGTGTTGCTGGATGGTTTGCAACAGCTGGATTAGCAGACGCCATTTGATGTTATGCATTGTTGGCTTTGAGCGTCTGTTTCCAGCTGGGAAGAGATGCTTGCGACTGGTTGTCCAGACGCTGGTCTTAAAACTGGGTGATATGATGTGCTTGCGTCTGGTTGTCCAGCTGGTGGTAACGATACCATTTGAAAGTCTGTGCTTGCAGCTGGTACACCAGTCGTTGGTCTTGAAGTGCTTGCGACTGGTTGGGCAGTCATTGGTGAAGACATGCTTGCAGCTGTTACACCAGTCGATGGTCTTGAAGTGCTTGCGACTGGTTGCGCAACATCTTGTTTATCAACACTAGTTGGTGCAACGACTGATTGATCGTCGGCTGGTTGATCATTTTTCGCAACACCCCCAGCAGCTGTCAGATCTTGTTGAACATTGTTATGCGTTGTGACCACTGATGGTTGTTCTTCTTCAGCTGATTGTCTTTGTGGCACGTCGTCGTCTGATTCTTCAAGACTTGTTGACTCCAGACGTGAACACAAGTCATGTAGGCTTGCAGCTGAATTGGATTTGAAGCTTGTTTCATCGAAAACCACATGAGCGGATTCCTCAACAGTTAAACTTCTGTTGTTGAAGACTCTGTATGCTTTGCTCACTGCAGAATAGCCTAGGAAGATACCTGCACCAGATTTTGGTTCAAAGGCAGTTAGATGCTTCTTGCCATTGTTATGAATGAAACATTTACACCCAAACACCCTGAAATAAGAAATATCAGGTTTCTTGCCATTCCAGATCTCATATGGGGTTTTATCGTGCATCCTATTAATCATCGATCTGTTTTGAGTATAACATGCTGTGTTAACTGCTTCTGCCCAAAATTTTTGAGAAATACCAGAATATGCAATCATAGATATCGCAACTTCTTTTAAAGTGCGGTTTCTCCTTTCAGCTAACCCGTTTTGCTGAGGAGTTCTCGCTGCTGAGAGCTCATACTTTATCCCCAAGTCCTCCAGATAAAAAGTTAATTTAAAATTTAGAAATTCAGTACCGCGATCACTTATTATCCGGTTGACTGAACAAGATCTGTCATTTTGCAAACGTTTTAAAAGGCGTATTAGCTGGTCGGCGGTTTCAGATTTTGCTTTTAAAACAACACCCAAGTATATTTTGAAAAATCATCAACAACAGCAAGGGTGTAAGACGTTCCCGTAAGCTTGTTACTGAAATAGGACCAAAAAGATCCATATGTAAAAGCTCAAGGCAACGGGAAGAATGTTTTCCGCCTTTATTCTTGAAAGTAGATTTGATTTGTTTACCCAGCTGACATGCTGCACATATCTTATCCTTAGAAAAACTAATTTTTGGCAAACCAGAAACCATATCATGTTCACTCAACTTGTCAAGTGTTTTGAAATTTAAATGGTTCATTCTTTGATGCCACAACCAACTCTTGGAAGAGTCAGCTGTGAGACAAAGCTGTTCAGACTTCAACTGCTCTGACCAATCGATAACGTAGGTATTCCCCGATCGTTTACCCACCAATACAGTCAGACCATTTGAGTTCTGAACTGTGCACGTGTGTTGTTGAATGTTAACTATGTAACCTTTGTCACATAGTTGACTGATACTAATCAAATTATAACTGAGATTATCAACAACCAATATGTCTGAGATAGAGATGTTACCATGGGTAAGCTTACCCTTACCCACAGTGTTATCTTGTGCATTGTCACCGAAGACTATTTTCGCTCCTTTGTGTGGAACCACATCTGTCAACAGCTTTGGGTTCCCTGTCATATGGCGTACACACCCACTGTCCAAATACCAAAAAATTGCGTCTTCAGTAGCTTTGTACCTGTTACCCTGCAGTCATACAAACAAATTTTGGTACCCAATTTTACTTGGGTCCTGATTGGATTACCCATTTCGGGACCCATACTTGAATTACCTTAACAGTTTTTCCAGTATAAGTATCCTTAAGGGTCTGTGCATAATTACAGTGAGATCTATTGAGTTTTGATTTCATATGTTGACCATATAGATCTCTCCTCGGCTGATTCTTTGTCCAACCAGATTTTACCTTCGTTGAACTACGCCATGGCTGGTTAGGAACAAATGGGTTTCGACCAGCTTTCGCTTTGTCTTTGTCCAGTCTGTTCTTTAGCCAGCTTGGCTTGGAGCTCTCAGGTTTTGAAAAGCCGATACCAGCATTTACATTATCGTTCAACTTGGGAGAGTTCTGGTCATCAAACGTTATTGACTCAAAGAAGTCATATATCACGTCAGCTTTGACAAAGCTCATTTTGTTGAACTTGTCATATGCTGATTGTGATTGAGTACTTGTCTCTCCTTCACTGCTCTCACTACTGCTGAAACCCAAGCCAGTTCTATCATGTACTGACTTTTGGATTTCTTGCAGCTTGTGAAGAGCACGAGAAGACTTGTTCCAGGAGCTCATTTCGTTAGTTAATTTTTCAACTTCTGCTTTGAGCTCACTGGTCTCACTTCTCAACAATTCATTCTCTATTCTCATCTTACTCAACTCAGTCTTTAAACTGTCAGTATCCTCAAGCTCGTCAGAACTCGATTCTGCTGAACTGTTTTTCAGACTTGCGTTTTCGGCCTTGATTTCCTCAAATGTGTGAGATAGAGTCTTGTACTCATGGACCATATCGTTCAGTGCCTGAACTAGATCCTCACGTGTAAATTCAATGTTTGAGAAATCGAATACCTCATCGTCCGAAGTTTGATCAGCCATAAGGCAATGAACTTCCTCCTGTTCACTGTCACTTGATGAGGAGCTGCTGCTGGAGGAAGAGTCTGAATCAGTATCTGCCCAGCTTTTGGTTCTCTCTTCTGCCATCAGCACCTTCCTGTCATTCTTTCTATTTGGCCTTCTTTCATGTCTTGTTCTCATCCGCCTGTCCTTGGATCGCTCCTCGGATCTCTCGACATCTCTTTCATCAGTTTCCGCATCTCTCTTGTATCGCTCCTCCTTCTTGTATCGATCATCACTCCTCTTGTCATCTCGCTTGTATCTATCAGCTGATCTCTTGTCATCTCTGGATCTGTCCTCCTTCCTTGGCCTATTGCAATCAGCTGCAAAATGACCTGGACAATCACAGTTAAAGCATTTCATATCAGTACTTACTTTATCAGATTTATGAAAGTTACTGTAAGGAGAGGAAGGGTTGAAAGATCTTGTCATGAATTTCCCAAACTTCTTTACGAAGAGGGACATAACGTCGTTGCTGAATTGTTCTGCAGATTTGCTTGTGCTAGGAGAGCACTGTTCAGTGGTTGTAGTTGCTGCTAAAGCTTTCGTCGGCTGGGAGGTTGATGGTACTTCAGATCTTGTCTCGAGTTCAAATTCATATGCCTTTAAGTTTGCGAACAGATCGTGAAGCTCCAGCTTGTTCAAATCCTTTGACTCCCTCATCGCCATAGTTTTTACGCCCACTCTCTGGGCAATGCTCTCATCACTTTCAGCACCAACTCTCTGTTGCTGTATTCTTTGCCCAGACTGTTCAGCTCGATCACTATTGCACAAGCGCTCGTCAAATTCAGTCATTGTTTCGCCGTCTTTCATTTTGATGGACTCTTACTTTTGTTGAGCGACGGTCAACTTGTTTTCTTTTGTCTCGTCGCTTCCCTCACATATCTGGACCAGCCTTTCCCAGAAGTCTTTGGCTGTGGCACAGGTTTTGATTTTGCTGAACATGTTTTTGTCCTTGTCCAGCGTATTGTATAGGATGTCCCTGGCCACATTGTCTAGGTTTGCTTTCTTCTTTTCATCATTTGTATATTCATGTCTGGATTTCTCAAGATACCGAGGCTCTCCATTTGTTACAGCAACCTCCAGATTGGGCTTCATTATCTTCAATGGCCCTTCAGTGATAACAGTCCACATTTCGTCATCCATAGCAGCCAGATGTGCTTGCATGCGTATCTTCCAGTCGTCATAATCTTCTCTGGAAAACATGGGAATCTTGTTGTGAGAGATCTGTTGGCGCAGCGGCGGATCCGGATCCCGTTTCCCGGGGCGCAGCGGAATTTTTAAAAATTGCATCGAGAACGGTCAATACATAATAACTAATGCAATAAAACATTCATAGGATATTTTAGAGCGTTACCTTGCTGGCGTCTAGGCGCTTGGCTCCGACCAGTTTCACAGGGAAACCGGCACTTCAAAGGTTGACGGCGGTAGATCTTCTAATCCGGTCCACGACTGGAAACAGGACTCCTTCGTCAGCTTGCACTAGAAGACCTGACGAATTTACCACGGACGGAATCTCCTCGTCGACATGATCGGAACAAGTCCAATCACGTGAACAATGGCGGCGGCGGGCGGCGGCCGGCGGCCGGCGCGTGGAGGAGCGGTGGCCGAGAGGAGGATGTGGAGAGGGGGGGGCGGAGGCTTAGTGTCTAGGGTTTGTGTGATGCTTAAGTGTGTCATGAAACCCTAGGCACTCATGTATATGTAGGTGTGATGGGCTTGAATCGACCCAATGGACTTGGGGCGGGCCTAGGTCCATATGAACATTCGGTTCAACCGTATCACCGTGGCTCCATCATAACTCCGATCGACGACCAGATCGGATCGATCTACACAGTTTCCAAAACTGAGTATTATGATGCGAAAACAATTTTCCAGACCACCTATTCCAAAATTGCAGTTTAGCCCCTCCAAGTTTCAAGGATAGTCAAACTTGCCCAAACTTTAGGGAAATTACAATTTGACCCCTGTTGACTTTTAGGAAGTCGCTCTCCGTAAATTCCTCCTCCTATGCTCAACACATTGAGCTCAATTTCGGTGCAGGAATCATGAAGCCAGTACTTGTGTGACCCTCAATGGTTCAGGGATACAGCTAGCCGTGGGCCCACAACCATTGTGACTCCGAAATCACAATTTCGGACTGACCCATCGGATCATGGTAAAGTGCCTAGCAACATCGCCCCATGATCCCCTAGGTATCACTGATAGTGCCTGCAAGAACCAGTCGGTCATGGTTAGCATACAGTACGGTCCTTTCAACACATATATCCCGATTAGATCAACAATCATTGGTATATCGAGAGTCGCTAGAGATCCAATAACTATGCATACATCTTGGAGATCAAATAGTGACATCGCGTGTGTTACTAGGTAAACCCATTTACCTAAAACACATCTAGTACTCTGGCCAGAGATTTATCACGCTATTATCTCCACAGATAGCATAGGATATCCATGCAAACGGGCGAGCGGTGAATCCTCGACAACGAAGCATCGACTCCTACATGCATCGGGACCTCACCCAATCCCGCCATCTAATGACCCCATCAGAGTCGGTAAACGGGTCAAAGTGAGGCACCTATCATGTAGAGTCTCAATGACGTTTCGAGTAGTGATGACTAATCAGTACAACTAAGACCTCGGACTTATCCACTCGACAAATGGTAATCAGTTGGAAAGTCCGAACGAGGGTAGTTCGATAGATCACCAGGTCACTATCCATCTGCATGCTCAGAATATCACAATGTTCCCTACCAATGAAACGTGGTACTTCGCATCTCAGATGCTAGTCTCTAGCTCGTGCGGCCTTATCCTCATTTTGACGGCCCAATCGACTAGGAACGAGTTCAGAATACACAGTGACTATTAGATGTGTTTCATGATAGCCATCATATCCACTATCACGTCTAACATACACTATGGTGCATTCTAGATCTTTATCCAACACAATTGTTAACATTACAAATCAATAATGAAGATTAAGAATGCCATAAAGAAATACGAATTTCATAAATAAAGATCGTTATACAAAGAGTCAATAAAACCCACACGCCACAAGTTGGCTAGTTGGGCATCTACTCTAACAAGATCGACATATTGAGATAATATAACGCACAAGTAATAAATATTCAATAACTGAGAAGCGCCTGCTCTGATACCAATTGTAGGATCGAGCGCCTGCCGCTTTACCAAAAGCTATAGCTGGTGGTAACGGTGTAACTCCAATCTTTTAAACCGTATAGCAACACAAGCGCCACAATTCGATCGCTCTACCTAGCAGGGGCAATTATCGCACTCCAACAATCCCCCTCCCAATAAATGCACTCCTTGCAATCAATGGGAATCGAACCCGTGACCCGTTTACTATCACATGTCAAGATGACCCATCAACGTTGAGTCGTGAAGGACGGTCCCCTTAACGTCCCCAATAATATGAGCCAACGTTAAAGGGAGTTCCAACCGACTCACAACAATTGTCAATGGCGTGGACAGCTTTCCGGCATACATGACCCCCTCAATAATATGAGCCAGGCCATGTATACGGGTAGCATCGGCGTACACCCATTGTTGATGGAAGGTAGGGATAATTTAAACAAATTTAAATTCCCTTTAGTTTATCGAATAAACATTTATCTTGATATTAGTTTAAATCATATTTAAAACGAGGATTTTATTTTTGAAAATTTGGTCTCATGCAATTATTTTAAATCAAATTTAAAACATGCAACATGCGGATTCAACTAACTATATATCACATATATAAACATTGGGATGATCGATCGCGAGAGCTATGCGGTCCGTAGTTGCCAGCCACGGACCTTGGTCCAATTCTAGGGGTAATGCAACATGCAATGCAATCCTATTACAATGCTTCCGGTTTTACAGATATTCGGTCTTCAATATCTTTGATCGTCATTGTCCATCGTCTTCGGATGTCCTCCCACTAAATCTAGTAATTTACATTTAAATATACCATGACATATAAGGGATATATTTTTCAAGGGTGGGAACGGGCCACAAACAGGCCCACTTAAATGATAATCAATAATATTTAAAAACCGAAATCATAAAAACCTATCGCATACACCTAACACATTGGGCACGGCTCTCGATCATCCCAATCATGCAATCAATCTAATTAATATGCATAAATTAAATAATCAAATTATTTATCGCAAAATCATATTTTAATCATAAAATCGCATTTTGTCGATAAAATCAAATTTTAATCAACAAAATCATATTTAATTATAAAATCATATTTTACAATTAAAATCGCATTTTACTATTTTAATTGCATCGTATCGGGCCAAAAACAATTTTGGGCCCAAAAATCTCAAAATTTCAAAATCGACCAAAATCGGCCCGATATCGAATATCGGCCCGAAAACTTCACGGGCTGCCCGGGACAGGCCCGAACTAAACCCTAGAAAACAAACCAGCCGTCACGACATCGTCGGAGCATCGCCGGACGGCGGCCGCCGCCACCACGTAGCGCGAGGCATAAGGCCGTGAGCTTGGCCGCGACAAGCGCGGCAGTGCTTCGCCCATGGCGGCGCATGGTAGCGCGCCCGGTAACCAACATCGTGCAACCATTGCCCACAACTTGCTGGCATCCGCCAGTCAGCAGGGAGTCCT
>KQ989983.1:471174-483662 GCA_001598015.1 Dorcoceras hygrometricum | reverse complement strand
TGATACTAGTCTCGAGCTCGGGCGGCCTTATCCTCATTTCGACGGCCCAATCGACTAGGAACTAATTCAGAATACACAGTGACTATTAGATGTGTTTCATGATAGCCGTCATACCCACTATCACATCTAACATACACTATAGTGCATTCTAGGTCTTTACTCAATGCAATTGTTAATCATCATACAACACAATGAAAGTAAAGAATGCCATAAATAAATCGACTAGGAACATGTTCAGAATACACAGTGACTGATTAGATGTGTTTCATGATAGCCGTCATACCCACTATCACATCTAACATACACTATAGTGCATTCTAGGTCTTTACTCAATGCAATTGTTAATCATCATACAACACAATGAAAGTAAAGAATGCCATAAATAAAATGCGAATATCATAAATATAAATATTGTTTCATACAAGAGTCTATGAACCCACACGCCACAAGTTGGCTAGTTGGGCATCTACTCTAACACTAGCAACTCCACAAACTTCCACGCAGATGCAGCTACTGGTTTGCAACACTTTGAAATATTTTCAAACGGCCTTGAGAGCACGTTTGTTACAGACTCAATCAAATGATAATAACAATGAATACAGTAATTTGAGTGCTGTAAAATCCTCTGGTTTCTAAACAAAGAAACACGATTCAACAATGTGAACCAGAGGATGACTCGAAGGTATATCTATGTAAGATTTGAACTATAAGGTTGTTCGAGTCTTTGAGAGCTTGAAAGATAACTTCAGAATGCAAGTAGCTCAGAAATCAATTTGGCAGCGTTTTAGCATTAGCAAGAGTGAGAGTTGTGTTCTTCGATTCAAAACTGCTGGTATTTATAGTCTTCGCTCAACGGTCATTTGAATTGCTAAGGAAATAAAATCCTTTTTGAAATTCTGATAATTCGTAACTATATTCTCTGCTCCAATACAAGGTAAATTGCACACTGTCAGAGATAATTTTTCGATTTCCATATCTGTGCAATAACCGTGTAACAACCTCTGCAAATATGTACTATTCACCAAAAATAGTACCAACGTTGTCTCCATAGCAAGAGTGAGAGTTGTGTTCTTCGATTCAAAACTGCTGGTATTTATAGTCTTCGCTCAACGGTCATTTGAATTGCTAAGGAAATAAAATCCTTTTTGAAATTCTGATAATTCGTAACTATATTCTCTGCTCCAATACAAGGTAAATTGCACACTGTCAGAGATAATTTTTCGATTTCCATATCTGTGCAATAACCGTGTAACAACCTCTGCAAATATGTACTATTCACCAAAAATAGTACCAACGTTGTCTCCTAAATTTCAGGCATTTGTACGATTCTGTTAATCTTTTCCAAATTGAGTAATCAATCGTATTTGAATTGCTTTTATGCTTGAGCCTGGAATTCTTTATCTTAACCAGCTCCAACTTCCTTCGTCGTTCATAATGTTGCGAATGGAAAATGTTTAAGTATATGCATCGACTGGTTTCCTTATAAAGCACAACGACTGGTTAGTTAAAACGCCATCGTTTTAACTTATCCAAACGACATCGTTTGCTATACATCCTCGACTAGATAAATAACACTGTAGCTCTCGACTGGTTTCAAAAACCATCGACTGATTCCAATACGTTGTCGTTCCAACTTATTTAAACGCTGTCGTTTTGCATACGCTAATATTCGAATACTTGCTTCTGATTCAAAAACACTGTAGCTTGCGTCTGGTTAAGCAATCCACTGTAGCTTGTGTCTGGTAAAGCAATTCACTGTAGCTTGCGTCAGGTTAAGCAATCCACTGTAGCTTGTGTCTGGTTAAGCAATCCACTGTAGCTTGCAACTGATTAAGCAATCCACTGTAGCTTGCAACTGATTCGATACCAAGACTGATTCACTGTAGCTCTCGTCTGGATAACCCATCAACTGATTTACCACTCCACTATAGCTAACGACTGGTTTCACCCCACAACTGATTTACTGTAGCCACCGTCTGGATAAGCCTGTCGACTGGATTCACAACTACTACAAATTGCGTCTGATTATCCAGATTTAACTTAACTTTTGTTATCACCAAAACCATAAATTTTATCCTAACAGCTAGTTTGTTTGTGTTGTTTGTTCCAGTTATCTTGAACTCTTGATCTGGATACGTTGTTTGATTCGAGGACGAAATCCTGTTTTAGTGGGGGAGAGATGTGAGACCCGAAAGTTTACTTGGATTAATTGAGTTAATTAATCGGGTTTAGCATAGACCAGATTTGGGTTTGAACAGATCTGGGATGAGCCAGCTTTGAGCTGGTATGCTTGATGAAGCTATCGGGTTCGATTTGGTGTTTAGAGCAGCTCTGGAGAGTTAGATTCTGCGTAGTAGGAATCAGATTTGAGTGTTGGTCAACGTGGGTCAACCGTATTCAGATCCTGTAATCAGATCTGGTAGTAGCACGGTATTCTGGGCGCGCAATTGGATATATCGCGTGGGTAGCAAAATGATGTCGTTTGGGAGAAGCCAGATGTGAGTTGCGTTGTACGCTACGGAAGAGTGGACCGGTGCGGTTCAGTGATTCAGATGTGACTTGTTGGAGTGCGTCAGATCTGAGTGCTTTGGGAGCGACGCCGTTTAGTATTTCAGACTTGAGTTAGCGAGATGACGTGTATTAGTTGGGAGCGTGTTTCTATGCGACGTCGTTTGATTAAGTCCCACGTCTGTTTCGAGGTAGTGTCCAGATCTGGAGTGGTACTCAGATTTGAGCTGGTTTCAGATGTGAACCCCGAGATTGTCGGTGGCTGTTGTTCACCAGATTTGACCAGATTTGAGTTATAGTTAATAGAGGACTTTGACCCTTCGTCCATTATTGTTCCCAGACACTTAGAAATATTTCCCGTAAGATAACTATGTCGTGATAACCTAGCTAATGTTCACCGTAACTCTTTTTCTCCGATGGCCGGCGGTAGGCAGCTCCGACTGAAGTAAGAGTGGTAGCGCTGGACTCCTCTTGCTAAGATGCTTCGTTTGGTACAGCTTTTGGAAGCTTGCATCAAGCTTGGAGAGGTTCGCGAAGACATCTCCCTTGTGTAGTCTGTTAGCATAAGCGTCGGATTACTCCTGCCGTTCATGTAGCTCGTTGGGTGAATGTTAGTTTCTACCCTTGTGCTTTGTTTAGAGCTGGTCGTTGAGATAGATGGGTAGGACAGAACTGGTGGAGTGCGTAACTCCCAGTTTGTAGTATCTGTGCTTTGCGTCCCTGAGTTAGCGTTGTGCTTTGCTTAGCAGGTTCTCAGATCTGTGTTGCTCGGGACTTCGTTGTGGTACTTGTAGCTCAGAACTGAGGTACGGATGTGAGCTTGGTTTACAGCGTTGAATTGGCATGGATTTTATGTGAGCTGCTGTGTTGAATTCTGTGTGCATTTGCTTGCTCCTGCTGTGTTGTTATTGCAAGCTGTTTCATTGCATAAACGCATTATCCATGTTGATCCCAGATCTAGGTTAGCCGTTCTTTGTTATCTTGATTTGTGTACCAGGATGCCTATGTTGGAGGATGAGCGGGTAACTCTCGTATGCCTCACCTCCCTGCTGGGATCTGTTAGTCACTATGAGTGGAGTGGGTAGCTCCTACATCTCATGAGTTGGGCAACAACAGGTTGAGCTATGTTCTGAATCTGGTACCGTGTGCTGAGACGAGTAGGTAGCTCCCATATGCTCACACACCGTGGCCACCAGTGTTCAGTTGATCTGTTATCATCTGTTGAGCATCCGTTGAGATCCTTTGGCTCCCTGCCTTCGGTTGTAGCCTTATTCTCATGCATAGCATTCACATTTTATCTGTTGCTATTTTACTGTTGTTTTTCAGTTGCTCCCCGTACTAGGGTTTGACCCCGTGTCCCTCTGGGTCTTGGTTTGTTTGGTTGCCTGTTTGTTGTCCAGGTTTCCCAGGTTTCACAGCTGGTCGTGGAGTTGACCCAGCTGGAGGTTCCTCAATTAGAGTGTCTCAGTTAGCGTATAGCATATATGTATCTATACTAGTAGCCGGGGGATGCCCTGTGCTTTGTTGCATCCAATTGTATTATGTTGTTCTTGTATTTGATACATGATGTACTATTGTACTGTGCTATTTTAACTGAGATATTTTGAGTATTGTAGTATTTTAAATTATGTTATCTTTCAGTCAGGACAAAAGAGAAAATTTAATGATAGGATCAATATGGATCGAAAACAGCCTTAGGAGTTCAGAAGGGGGGGGGGGTTGAATGAACTCCTTTAGATTTTTATTTTTCGAAACCTTAAAATGATTTTACAAGCGCCTAGATTAACTCAGATCCGAGTTACCAGATCTGAGGTATCGCAGTCCCAAATCTGATATCTCGACTAACAAATAATGTGCGGAAAGAAGTCGATCAATTAGTGAACAGTATAAATATAAATGCGATGCAGTAAAGTAAAGTGCAAGGTTCAGAGTTTGTTTATGGAAGTTCGGATCTGAAGATCCTATGTCTCCCCTTCTTCCTTTGCAGGAAGGTTCCACTAGAAGAATTTGATGCACACAGCTTCTGTCTACACCCAGTCACTGAGCCTCGCTCCAAGTGAACTCCTAGCAACTCCAATATACGCAGATGCAACTGCTGAAATAAAAATAACTTGATTTTTCGAACTGCTTCACACAGCAAGTTCGTTACAGACTCAAGAATTGATATTACAATGAAATACAATACTATGAGCACTGTAAATTTTTTGGTTCTTATAACAACAAGAACTGTTTACAAAAGTAAACCAGAAGATATCTCAAAGATTGAAACTGTGAAGGTTTGAGCCTTTAATGTTCTTCGAAATTTTACACTGGACTTAGAGTATTTTTGCAATGAAAGGTTACAGTGAATATTTGGGAGCTTTTAGAATCAGCAGAAAGACTGTAAAAACACCGAGAGACGTAGAGAGCTTCTATGTTTGAAATCTTCAGCTATTTATACTTGTCATCTCCAACGGTCAATAAATGTAGCTAGTGGAGATAAGCTCTTTTGCATATCTCCATCGTATCATAGTATTTAATGCTCCATTAATGCCATGCAAAAGGTAAAATGCGCTTGTCAGGGCTAAATTGACTTATATTCCAAAGCTGGTAATCATCGTATCAAGCACTCTGCATACTGTGCAGTTTTACCTAAAATAGCTCTAATATTGTCTCCTTAATTCCAGCCTTTTAATTTAAAATTTGACCGTTGATTGCTATCAAATAATCCTTTGATAACTTCTGAAGAGATTCGAAGCTCATATCTATTATTGACATCTTGAATATAGCTCTCTGTTAAACGAATATCCTTATTCTATATGTTTGCAACTTTTTCAAATCTGAATGCTTCGAGACATCTGCAAGAAAACTGTACCTAACTGGGTTGCTCATGTCTGATAACCTCGGATCTGATGAACTCTGATAATTCTGTAACCATATCCGAAATACCTTAGTTGAGTCTGTTCACGACTTAATTGCTCGGATCTGAATAAACAAATCTCACATCTGATACTGTAGCTACTGAATCAAATTTGAATCCCCTCAAATCTGAAATACTGTCCCGATAACTGATAAAAATGTCAAATCTGAATGCTTCGAGACATCTGCAGAAAACTGTACCTAACTGGGTTGCTCATGTCTGATAACCTCGGATCTGATGAACTCTGATAATTCTGTAACCATATCCGAAATACCTTAGTTGAGTCTGTTCACGACTTAATTGCTCGGATCTGAATAAACAAATCTCACATCTGATACTGTAGCTACTGAATCAAATTTGAATCCCCTCAAATCTGAAATACTGTCCCGATAACTGATAAAAATGATTATTCAAATAATCCGATATCTTGGAACTTAATTCTGAATTCCTCAACCCGATAACTGAATACTTGACTCGATATCTGATCAATTTCCGAATAGTCAACTCAGATGTCAATGCAACTTAACTCACACCTCTCGAATCTGAAATCTTCAATACAGTGGCATGACGTCACGGAATCTGAAATGTTCCCTTCTCTTGTCCTCTGCAAATACTTATTTTCAGACTTTTGTTATCACCAAAACTTATAAATTTTATCTTAACAATTTTCCCTTTTTTGTGATGAAAAAACTTTGCAGCCTTTGAATTAAAAGAGACAACAATAAATTGCTCCAAGTCTACTATATATATATCATATGAAGCACAGTACAAAAGATTTGTACAAAGAACTGAAAATCCAAAAACTGTAACTATCCAAAAACTGAAACTATCCAGATTTATCCATTTATCCAATATCTCCAATCTCTCTGCTTAGACCCACTGCTTCCTCTTTTTCTTGACGGCTCACTTCTGCTACCACTACTACCACCATCACCTCTTCTGCTTCTATCATCTGGAGGTGGCTGCGGACTACGGCTGCTACTTTCCTCCTTTTTTGTCATTACCACCCCTATTAATGTAGGCGATAATTTCCGAAAGTTGGGAAGTGAGCAATGCCCATTTGGAAATCAGTAAAATCTTTCTTGAGAGCTTGTATTTCCCGAGTTTGAGAACGGATATCAGTCAGATCTGTGATCAGGACAGCATGTTGAGCTCGAACCTCTTTCTGATACTTAAGCATCTCAAGTGACAGGGCAGCTTTTTGAGTCTGGGTCTCCTGTCGAGCGCTGTGAATGAGATTACGAAGAACCGGTTCCTGATTATTAAGAGCTTCTGTGAATGCTTTCTCAAGATTCTCGATCTTAAATAAAAGATGGTTCTGGAGATTGCCTATATTGCTAGAAGTCTTCAATTGATTAACAGAAAGTTGCGTAATAGAGGTTCGGAGTTGTGAAAGAGATTCTGTAACATCTGTAGTATCAACAGTTGGCAAAGAAATCTGAGTAACAGGAGTCTCTTCATCCACAGGAGTGTCAACAAGAAAATCAATCTGATTTTCAGAAGTCTATTCATTCATAGGACTGTTCACATGAGAACCCATATGATTGTGGCTGGAAGAGGTCGAAATAGAGCTGGAATCTGAAGAATGTACACTTATACCATCTATAATCTGGATACGGTATGATACATAATCTACAACCCTTCGTGGAATACTATAGTCACCCACAACTGTTCCAACCGGTACTAAATCTGTACAGAAATTAACACTCCTTACTAGCTTCAAACAGCCAAACATAGAATATCGTATAATATCTGTACGAACTTTGAACCAACCCCAAGTTTTAACTGGAAGCCGGTGCGAGTATATACCCTGGACCGGCTCAAAGAATAAATAGATAGGTATGAGATCTCCAACAAAAATGAGATCAGGAAGAGACGTCCAGTCGGAAGAAATACACCTTGCTCACATACAAAACATGCGATCATAACCATCCTCGACTAACCATGACCCTTCAACCTTCCGTAAGTTTCTGACCCAGCAAGTAAAAAATATTGTTTTGTGGGATCTCTGAATAAAGAAACCACGTTCAATATTTGGTTCTTCAAACAACATTGAACTGTATGACCTTGTCCATTTCAGCCCATGAGTTCTCATTTGATTCAACAGGTTTCTGACGGCCAGTTAATGACCTGCCGAAAGAAGGTCCAGAGTTTGCTGATCAATAGCCGTAGTGGGTTGACCTGATACGAGATTAGTGCGTCGCGCTACAAAAAATTTGCACACCAACAACTCTCTGTACTTAGCAATAAACATCCGCCGTTGAACGGCTTTCTTCAGAGAATCCGTCTCCGCCCAAACTAACATCTTCTCTTCTTTGGAAAATATGTCCTTGACTGACTGCATAACCTTCAGATTTCTCAGACTGAAATAATGAAAGAATGAATTCATCTCCGTGATGACTTTTTCCCGCAGCAGAATAAGAAAATCAATGTCCCCACAGATCAACTGAAACTGTTCATGGGCTGGGTGCCCCTTCATGGTATCTGGTTCCTCTAGTGGTTTATTCCCTTTATCAGTAGAAGTAATTTTGGGAATATTTGCCTTGTACCAATCACCGGCTTCAACACCTCTAATTTCAATTCCACGACAGAACTTGATTTTAGTGGGCTCTGCTGCTGTGAGTGAAGGTCGCATCATTCCATCAGGAATTTGTGCCAGATGATCTTCAAGGGATAGAGATTCATCGTCAGAAGTTGGTGAGACAGATGTCTCTAGAACCTTTCTCAATGGTTCCGATTCCTCCTTCATAGAGGTCTCCATCTCATCCTCTGTATCACTCCCTATTTCAACCAGTCGTTCGGCTTCATTGGTAAACACAGATGTCCCTCAACATCTGTTACCCCCGCATCGGTTTCCATATGCACTGTGTCTGCCAGAATCTGCTCAATAATCATATCCACGTCATCAATTCCGGCAGTTGTCTCCAGTTCCATAATTTTTTCGATCTCAGCAGATTGGTCTAAGATGGGTTCCTCAAAAACTGGTTCTTTTTCAACAATTTCATCATCAGAACCTGTTGGCATCCTAAACTTTCTCTTCAGTGTTTTGCGTTTAGGCGCAGGAGGACGCTCAGCTGGCACAGCTGAAATACGTTCAATCATCTGGATCGGGACGGCTTCTGGTGCCACTGATACAAGTCCCAGATCCCTCTTCTTGGAAGCAGCTTTTCCAGTTGTTATCCTTGTCTTCTTGACAACTGGTGCATCAGATGAAGCAGCTGATCGCTTCTTGGATACAACCTTCTCGGCAACGACCTCCACTGGAACTTCATCAGCTCCTTTGTCAGCAACCGAGGCAGATTTCTTCTTTGATACAGATTTCTTCTTAACAATCGTGACTTTAGCCACGTCGGGCTCATCTGATTCACCACGAGCATCAATGGTTTTTTTCGTGGCAGCATATGTATTCACCGTTTTGGCAGAGAGTATTTTCAACTGAGGGAAGATCTTCGCCTCTCCCAAGGTGACCGCGGGGTCACCTTTCAATAGAACACAAATCTGAGCTGCAAACCCTTTGGCTCTTTTGGTGGTTCTATCAACCATTTCCTTCAAGACCTCAAAAATAATTTTTCTCCAGTTTACCTTGATACCAAAATGAATAGCCGTCATCATCATAAATCTTTCATGGGTGACGGCGTTAAAGGAACCAGCTTTCACAGTAATGGACTTGGCCAAAATATCTTTCAACAATCTGAACTCATACTTCATCAATCTCTTTTTGCACGAGAACTGAACAGGCACACTCGAATTAGAGAAAAGAGTTCTTGCCTAAAACACCAAATTATTCGGAACATCGGACAAATCAGTTAGACCCTCTGTAGGAAGATTGAATACGCCTGCAAACCTATCCACAGGAATGGAAACATACTTGCCGGAAACAACACAAGTACTATCACCATCTTGCACAAGAGCTGTATCAAAAAACTTTCCTGTTCCTGCTCATAAAGTA
Organism: Dorcoceras hygrometricum; assembly: GCA_001598015.1. Classification (NCBI taxonomy): domain Eukaryota; kingdom Viridiplantae; phylum Streptophyta; class Magnoliopsida; order Lamiales; family Gesneriaceae; genus Dorcoceras; species Dorcoceras hygrometricum. Next base: position 474,306 of record KQ989983.1, on the reverse strand, counting down.
CTGAAGGACATCCCAGAAAGTCACGTATCCCAGTAGATTCAAGGGTTGAACATATCACCATTTCATCATTATCTGAGATACCCAAGACAGAGTCGAAGTTCACTTGAAGAACGTTGGTGATGAAAGCTGAGGCCATTTTAGATAGTAGATCGAATAGAGAAAATGCCTGAAAGATGAATATCTGCAAACAGAAAACACTAGAGAGCAAGAGTGCACGAAAGCTTGAAGGTAATTTTGCGTAACGTAACGAACAATGAAAAGTGAAAAGGCGTAATGTAAATGAGGAATGTGAAACGGTGAGAGAATGTGGATGTGACGTTTCGTATGATGACAACATGTGTCAATCATCCGATGACGCAATTTAGATTTTGAAAATATTTTTAAATGATTTGAAATTTTAACCGCGATGGTGAAAAAGTAAAAACAGGCGCCAACTATTTAACACGTCACAGCCTTAGGATCTGTTTTGATGTATCAGTAGGGGTATTGCAGGATATGATTACTGATAAGCATCAACTGTATATATGGAATCTGAGTATGTCCAGATCCAACATATTCAGCCGACTCAACGCTTAACACTTTAGATCCTTTGTTCCCCCTAAGACTAAGGTTCTCCCATACCCGAGGAATTACCAGGTCTGAACATCCACGACGGTTCCCTTGAGCAGTAGACTCAGATATGATAAAACACGAGAGTTGTTCAACCTGCAATTTGTTAGCGCAAAGACTGATCAAGGCAGTTCTAAGAGACCAAGAATGTTTCTAAAATAAGAAAACTTAGCGTCTGGTAGAGGCTTTGTGAAGATGTCAGCTTCTTGCTGGTCAGTCGACACATACTCCAGCCGAACGTCCTTATTGAGCACATGATCTCTTATGAAATGATGCCTGATGTTGATATGCTTTGTTCTAGAGTGCAGCACTGGATTTTGAGTAATTGCGATGGCACTAATGTTGTCACAGAGAATAGGCGCTTCAGAAGCATCAATGCCATAGTCCTTTAGCTGGTGTTGAATCCATAAGATCTGAGCACAGCAACTTCCAGCCGCTAAATACTCTGCTTCAGCTGTGGACGTTGAAATAGAGGTCTGCTTCTTACTGAACCAGGAAATTAATCGATCTCCTAAGAATTGACAAGTACCGCTTGTGCTTCTACGATCAACTCTACATCCTGCGTAGTCTGCATCACTATAACCGATTAGTTGAAAGCTGGAGTCTTTGGGATACCAAAGACCCACATTGGAAGTTCCTTTAAGATATTTTAAGATTCGCTTTACTGCAATATAATGAGATTTCTTTGGCTCCGCTTGGAATCTAGCACACATACAGACAGCAAACATGATGTCTGGTCTGCTAGCAGTTAAGTAATGCAGGGAGCCTACAATACCACGATATAGAGATACCTCAATGGCAGTTCCAGCTTCATCTTTGTCCAATTTGATTGAAGAGCTCATTGGGGTAGCTGCTGCTGAATAGTTATCCATGCTGAATTTCTTCAGCAGTTATTTCGTGTACTTTGCTTGATTAATGAAGATCCCATTGTCAAGTTGTCTCACTTGTAATCCCAGAAAGAACGTCAGCTCTTCCATCATGCTCATCTAAAACTTTTCCTGCATCAACTTAGAAAATATCTGGCACAATTTGGGGTTAGTTGACCCAAATATAATATCATCTACATAAATTTGCACTAACAGGACGTGATCAGATTTCACAAATTTAAATAGCGTCTTATCAACTGTGCCTATAGTGAAATCATTCTCAATAAGAAACTTAGACAGTGTATCATACCAAGCTCTGGGTTCTTGCTTCAACCCATATAGAGATTTATCCAATTTTAAACGTGATTTGGATATGTATGATCAATGAAGCCATGAGTTTGTGCAATATACATGTGACGTCCGAACCCAACGGGGCCACGAGAATTGGGGTAAATAAAAATTTTTGAATAAAAGAAGGGCTAAAAGATAATTCTCTATAGGCTGTATTTCCTATAACTTGAAAGAAACAAGACAAACGACAATCTCAAAGACCAGCGGGTACCTAATTTGCTCGCTAACTGCTAAAAACATTTGCGGAAAAACAGTTTTCATTGATAATTGCAATTGCGATTTACAACAACTGATATTCTATATAAATATACAATCGTTGCTACTGATCTAATACAGTACAATCTAAATCAAAATGGTACAGCTGAGACACGGAAAACATAGGCCTTGGATAAACACAACGCCACCCAACTGCTGGTTTCAAGTTTCACCTGCTGTTCCTCCACCATTTGTCGCACCTGCATCATTTTAAAAGCTAGTGAGCCTAAAGGCTCAGCAAGTAAAACCTGAGTAATAACAATTTCATAAAACGCAGGCAGACATCTGAACATTCATAAACATTTCATAAACAATTCATTCATAATCTTAGAGACAGGGGATAATAGCCCAACTCTAACATCAATTCCTTTTCTTTAGACTATGGCATATAAGCTCCTCATGGTCCGTTATGCACTTTGATCAAAATGACTCCCGATATCAGTTTTAGCATATAGCTCATTATGAAAGGGCATTCGACATCTAGACAACTGCTCACCCTTATCCTTGGTGACCGTCAACTATCTATGTCATAATCTTAAAATAAACTTTGTTCCATTACATCCTTTCGTAAAACATTCCTTGAAATTTCTGTAAATCATCGGGTTCCATCATTTTAAACATTTGCTTCCCATTTTAAAACTTTACTGAGTATCGAATTCGACTTTGGAAACATATCGTTGAAATGAAACTGGTGAAAAGAAAACCAGTCGCAAGAAAATGGAACAACACTTATGAAACCAAAACAGATCTCTGCTGTTCGCAAATATCGCTAAAATGAACCAGCTGGAATAAATAGAAACCAGCTGCAAGATCTTTTACTAAGACAATCGTATTTAAATGAAACGATGTCGTTGAAGTAAAATAGCAGGTAGGATGACAAGACTATCTGCTGATATTTTATAACTTAAAGAAACGACGTCGTTAGCGCATCGATCAGTCGCAAGGAATACGCTAATCAACCAGTTGCAATAAAAAGCGCTAACACGTATATATAAATGAATAGTACCAGTCGCAAGACTAATACCAGTTGAAATGAGCAGTTCTTAGAAAT
>KQ989983.1:440936-462130 GCA_001598015.1 Dorcoceras hygrometricum | reverse complement strand
TTGCCTATCAAACCATACTTTATAATGATTCGAACAGCATCTACCGATTACACAGTTATAAAATTCTGATGTTACAACTACTGCGAGAAGAACATTCATAACATTTCTGGAATTGAATTCAAATCCTCAGTACATTTAAAACATCACAAACTTTCTGGAAATATCATAACATCAAAACATCATTTTCGAGACCATCTTTCTTTCCTTTTCATGTCTAAATCATTTCAAACATGAACTTTAAACATATCTTAAACATACAGGCAAGCAGATCCATAAGAACAGCAATATATGCTTTAAATGGTATAGCAAAGGATCAGATTTTACTTGCCTTAAACAAAGCTTTGTGACAACAGCTAATTCCTGCAGAAATCCTCTGAGCAACGCACGAACTCTTCTGGAAATATTTTGAAGAACACTTTAAGAATTTTCTTTGCAAATGATGAAAATATTACTTTGAAAACAGGTTTTTATATGAAAGGGATTAGTGGCAAGCTACTTGTGAAATCAAGCATGACACACTTCTAAAGTTTAATAAAATTCCCTTCATATCATTTTAAATTTGTAAAGTACCAAACCTTTTCCAAAAGAAATCATTTCACCTCCTTAAAACATTTTTCAATCGATTTAGAAATAGCTCGTGCATCACTCTTCGGAATCGTCTGCTGGTACCAGCCGCAGCGCATCTTACCTGCTAACCTCAATAAATCAGCAGATACATAACATTTAAATTGCCAATTTGGCCCATGAAATCAATAAAATATATAAATGTGGTCCTATGGATTTTGGGGCGTTACAATACACTTCCTCAGATAGGATGCCATTAATAAATGCACTCTTAACATCCATTGGAAAGACATTGGAGTCTTTATATGCAGCATATGCTAAGAACATGTGAATTGCTTCTAATCGAGCTACAGGTGCAAAGGTTTCATCGAAATCTATACCTTCCATTTGCCTAAAGCCCTGAGCAATTAGTCTAGCTTTGTTCCGTGTTACTATTTCATCTTCATTCAGTTTGTTCCTAAAGATCCATGTAGTTCCTATCACTGAATGATTAGAAGGTCTAGGTACAAGTTCCCAAACATTATTTCTTTTAAACTGGTTAAGTTCTTCCTGCATTGAATCTATCCAGCTTGGGTCTGATAGGGCTTCTTCTATCTGCTTAGGTTCTATGTGTGATAAGAATGATGAATCAAAATTATCATGCAATATCTGGACTCGTGTGCGAATAGGAGAATTAATGTCACATATGACCTGCTCGGGTGGATGATTTTTATTCCACCAAAGATCAGATGCTGATCCGATTGGATTTGCCCCTGTACAGCTTAGATGTTTGGCTGGATGGTCGCATCTGGGTTGTCTGACACCAATTGATAAGATCCTTGTCCCAGATTTGAGCCAGATGCCATATGATGAGATGTAACCGAAACCCATGAGTCAAATTTATGTAATTGGGATCTGTTTGTGCAACATCTTGAGCATTGGTTGCTTCAGCTCCAGCAGCTGACACGCTTGATGAGATCTGATCCTGCGTTGGGTCAACGTTAGTCAAATCAATGACTACTGGATTACCTATCAGATTTGCTTGGCCGTTGTTGTGCTGTGTGTCCAGCTCTGGTTGTATCTCTGCTGAGTATCTTTGTTGTGGTAAGTCTTCATCTGAGTCATCAAGGCTGGATTATTCTAGACGTGTGCACAAATCATTGAGGCTCGCAGCTGAGTTGGATCTGAAACTTGTCTCATCAAAGACAACGTGTGCTGATTCTTCAACTGTCAGGCTTCGATTGTTGAACACTCTATAAGCTTTGCCCACCATTGAATAACCTAGGAAGATACCTACATCAGATTTGGCATCAAACGCTTTTAGGTTCTTTTTACCATTATTATGAATGAAGCATCTGCACCCAAACATCCTGAAATACGAATTTTAGGTTTCTTGCCACTCGAGATCTCATAAGTTTGTCGTGCAACTTATTGATCATTGATCTGTTCTGAGTGTAGCAAGATGTATTAACTGTTTCTGCCCAGAATTTTTGAGAAATTCCGGAGTAAGCAATCATAGATCTCGCAGCTTCTTTTAAAGTACGGTTTCTCCTCTCAAATAGCCCATTCTGTTGAGAGGTTCTAGCTGCAGAAAGCTCATGCTTTATCCCTATGTCATCCAGATAAGAAGATAATTTTTATTTAAAAACTCGGTACCACGATCAGTTCTTATCTTGTTGACTGTACAAGATCTGTCATTTTGTAAGCATTTTAAAAGCCGAATCAGTTGGTCAGCGGTATCAGATTTTGATTTTAAAAACAGCACCCAAGTGAATTTTGTAAAATCGTCAACAACGACTAGGGTGTAGTTCGTTCCCCATAAGCTTGTTACGGGAATAGGACCAAAAAGACCATATGTAAAAGCTCTAAGCTTCGGGAAGAACGTTTACCGCCTTTCTTTTTAAAAGTGGAACGGATTTGTTTACCAAGCTGACATGCGGCACAGATCTTGTCCTTAGAAAAATTGATTTTGGGCATACCAGAAACCAGTTCATGCTGATTCAATTTGGCAAGCATTTTGAAGTTGAGATGGTTCATTCGCTGATGCCACAGCCAGCTCTTGGAAGAGTCAGCTGCAAGGCAGATCTGTTCAGATCCCATCTGCTCTGACCAATTGATAATGTAGGTATTCCCCGATATTTTACCTACCAATATAGTCAGACCATTTGGACTCTGAACTGTGCAAGTGTGCTTTTGGAAGATAACTGTGTAACCCTTGTCACACAGCTGACTTATACTAATTAATGTAGTATAAATTTTCAACAACTAAATTATCAGATATGGAAATGTTACCGTGGATAACCTTACCCTTACCCACAATGTTACCATGTGAGTTATCGCCAAAAATAATTTTAGCACCTTTGTGAGGTGTCACATCTGATAACAGCTTTGGGTTTCAAGTCATGTGTCATGCAGCCGCTATCCAGATACCATATGATTGACTCATCTGCAGTTTTGTACCTGTTGTCCTACAATCACGAAAGCAAATTTTGGTACCCAATTTTACTTGGGTCCAGATCGGATTACCCATTTCGGGACCCATACTTGAATTACCTTAACAATTTTCCCAGTATGAAAGTCCATAAGGGTGTGTGCAGGAATATGGTGAGATCTGTTGAGATTTGGTTTAATATGTAAACCATTCAGATATCTTTGAGGCTGAATCTTTCTCCAAACAGATTTGACCTTCTTAGGACCACGCCTGGGTTGGTGAAGAACAGAATACTTAGAGCCAGCTCTCGCTTTCCCTTTGTCAAGTCTGTTCTTTAGCCAGCTTTGGATAAGAGTTCTCAGGTCTGATGTATCAAATACCAGCTTTTCCTTTTTGGTTAAGTTGCAGATGTCTGGTCATCATACTTCACCTACTCATAAGTGTTGTGTATCACACTGGATTTGACAAAATTCATCTTTTTGAACTTTGTCATATGCCAGATTTGATTGAGTACTGGTCTCTCCGGAGCTGCTTTCTCAACCATTGAAACCTAAGCCAGATTTATCATTTAATGGCTTTTGGGCATCCTGCAGCTTGCTTAGAGAAACAGAAGACTGAGTCCAGGTGCTCATCACCTGATTTAACCTTTCGTTTTCTGATTCGAGCTCACAGGATCTTAATCTCAACGATTCATTCTCAGTCTTCAGCTTACTCAACTCGATTTGTAAACTGTCAGTTTCACCAAGTTGAACGGTGCTTGGTTCTACTGAGCTATTTTTCAAATCCATGTTTTCAGCTTTGACTTCCTCGAATGTTTGAGAAAGCTTCTTGTACTCATGGACCATTTCATTGAGTGTGTTAATTAGGTCCTATCGTGTGAATTCTGTGTTTGAGAAATCAAATACCTCGTCATCCGAAGGTTGATTAGCCATCAGGCAGTGAACTTACTCCTGGTCACTATCGCTAGAGGAGGAGCTGCTTGTTGAGGAATCAGAATCAGAATCTGCCCAATTTTTGTTGCTTTCTTCTGAAACAAGCACTTTTCTATCATTCCTTCGGTTGGACCTTTTGTCAGATCTTGTCCTCATCCTTCTCTCTTTTTATCTTTCCTTGGATCTATCGTCCTTCTTCTCATCTCTTTTAGGTCTGTCCTCCTTCTTTGGCCTGTTACAGTCTGCAGCAAAGTGACCTGGACTACCACAATTGTAACAGCTCATATCAGTTGAAATCTTTTCAGATTTGTTTGCATTATTATAATAAAAAGAAGGGTTATAGGATCTTCTCAGGAATTTTCCAAACTTCTTGACGAAGAGGGACATCACTTCATTGCTGAGTTGTTCGGCATATTTGCTCTGTGAAAATTGTTCAGATGTCCTTGCCGCTAAAGCTTTAGTTGGTTGAGATGTCGACGGTCCTGCCTCAGATCTAGTTTCTAACTCAAACTCATACGCCTTCAGGTTCGCAAACAGATCATGAAGCTCCAACTTGTTTAGGTCCTTGGACTCCCGCATGGCCATTGTCTTGACATCCCACTCCCTGGGCAACGCTCGCATCACTTTAAGTACTAACTCTCGGTTGCTGTATTCCTTTCCAAGACTTGTCAGCTCTATTACAACAACACTGAATCTTTCATCGAACTCAGCCATGGTCTCTCCATCTCGCATCTTCATCGACTCATACTTCTGCTGTGCAACAGTAAGCTTATTCTCTTTGGTTTCATCATTTCCCTCACAGATCTGAATTAGCTTTTCCCAAATCTCCTTCGCTGTGGCACAGGTTTTGATTTTGCTGAATATGTTTTTATCCAGCGTCTTATACAGAATATCTATAGCCACATTGTCCAAATTCAATTTGTTCTTCTCCTCAGTAGTGTATTCATATCTTCTCTTTTCTACCCATTCTGGTGCTCCAGCAGATATGGCTATAGCAGTGTTTGCCTTCATTATCTTTATGGGTCCATCTGTAATGACTGACCACATATCGTCATATTGTGCTGCCAAGTGCGCTTGCATCCTTATCTTCCAATCATCATAGTCTTCCTTCGAAAACATAGGAATTTTGTTATGTGAGTTAGACATATTGAAATTTAAAGCGTAAACAACAGACTGTTCAATAATTGAGATGCACAGGCTCTGATACCAATTGATAGGATCAATATGGATCGAAAACAGCCTTAGGAGTTCAGAAGGGGGGGGGTTTGAATGAACTCCTTTATATTTTTATTTTTCGAAACCATAAAATGATTTTACAAGCGCCTCGCTTAACTCAGATCCGAGTTACCAGATCTGAGGTATCTCAGTACCAAATCTGATTTCTCGACTAACAAATAATGTGCGGAAAGAATTCGGTCAATCAGTGAAAATTATAAATATAAATGCGATGCAGTAAAGTAAAAGTGCAAGGTTCAGAGTTTGTTTATGGAAGTTCGGATCTGAAGATCCTACGTCTGCCCTTCTTCCTTTGTAGGAAGGTTCCACTAGAAGAATTTGATGCACACAACTTCTGTCTACACCCAGTCACTGAGCCTCACTCCAAGTAAACTCCTAGCAACTCCAATATACGCAGATACAACTTCAGAAATACAAATAACTTTATTTTTCGAACTGCTTCACACAACAAGTTTGTTGCAGACTCAAGAATTGATATTACAATGAAATACGATACTATTGAGCACTGTAAATCTTCTGGTTCTTATAACAACAAGAACTGTTTACAAAAGTAAATCAGAAGATATCTCGAAGATTGAAACTGTGAAGGTTTGATCTTTCAATGTTCTTCGAAATTTTACACTGGACTTAGAGTATTTTTGCAATGAACGGTTCCAGTGAATATTTGAGAGCTTTTAGAATCAGCAGAAAGAATGTAAAAACACCGAGAGACGCAGAGAGCTTCTATGTTTAAAATCTTCAGCTAATTATACTTGTCGTCCCCAACGGTCAATAAATTTAGCCAGTGGAGATAAGCTCTTTTTCATATCTCCATCGTATCATAGAATTTAATGCTCCATTAATGCCATGCAAAAGGTAAACTGCGCTTGTCAGGGATAAATTGACTTATATTCCAAAGCTGGTAATCATCATATCAACACTCTGCGTACTGTGCAATTTTACCCAAAATATCTCTGATATTGTCTCCTTAATTCCAGCCTTTTAATTTAAACTTTGACCGTTGATTCTTATCAAATAATCCTTTGATCTGAAGAGATTCGAAGCTCATATCTATTATTGACATCTTGAATATAGCTCTCTGTTAAACGAATATCTTTATTCTATATGTTTGCAACTTTGTCAAATCTGAATGCTTCAAGACATCTGCAAGAACACTGTACCTAACTGAGTTCCTCATGTCTAATAACCTCGGATCTGATGAACTCTGATAATTCTGTAACCATATCTGAAATACCTTAGTTGCTTCTGTTCACGACTTAATTGCTTGGATCTGAATAAACAAATCTCACATCTAAATACTGTAGCTACTGAATCAAATATGAATCCCCTCAAATCTGAAATACTTTCCCGATAACTGATAAAAATTATTATTCAAATAAACCAATATCTTAGAACTTAATTCTGAATTCCTCAACCCGATAACTGAATACTTGACTCGATATCTGATCAATTTCCGAATAGTCAACTCAGATGTCAACGCAACTTAACTCAGACCTCTCAAATCTGAAATCTTCAATACAGTGGCATGACGTCACGGAATCTGAAATGTTCCCTTCTCTTGTCCTATGCGAATACTTATGTTCAGTTTTCAGTCTTATTTTGTTATCACCAAAACGTATAAATTTTATCTTAACATTTAGCCACTATTTTAATGCTTCCGCTACTGTTGTTTTGTGTGGTTTTACTCTGATTGAGCACGAGGCCTGACAGCTCAGATAGGAACGCTATACCATATCTGGACTCTACGCTATACCGGATCTGACTACCACCAAACGACGTCGCACAGGGGACCCGTTCAGAACGACCAGCTCACAACCAAATCTGGTTTCTCAACACGGCTTCGTACCACCATTAAGTTCTCTGTTTCAACCAGAGGTCCTTCTCCATCGGATAACACCTTGATACTTCCGAAACATATATCCTGCTCTCTGCTTAACTAGCTGGTGCACCTAGCTGCTCGCACCCGCTAGCAGATCCTATTTTCCCGAAGATCTCACATCCAAAACAGATCACACGCACTGTCCATATTTGACTTTGGTCGACTCACATGTGTCATCCAGCTAGCGCTTACAAATGTACACTTATACGGCGTCGCATCGCAGCCCAGATCCGGATGACCAGCTCACACTCGCTCAGATCTTACCTCCGCCTGAACCTATGAACCGTACCAGTTTACACAGTACTACCAGCTTGTGCTCCTCAAAGCTGGTTTCTCCCAAACGGCGTCGCGTTATCACCCGCTTCGAATATCAAACTTAGCATACCCAGGGTAGCTTGCGACGACAATGTATAAGCGATCCAACCATCCAGATCTGACCGTTCTACGAAAATTAGTCCAAATCTGAATCCACGCACAAACCAGCGTACATTCACTAATCATACCAGCTCAGAGCTGGCCCGTCCCAAATCAGCTCATGCCTGATCCGGTCTATACTAAACACGATTAATTAAATTAATTACTCCACTAATCTTTCGGGTCTCACAGGATAGTTACCACACTCTCAGGAGATTTGGCAACAGCAGGTTGAGTGATCTGGTTTATGATATGGTACAGTGTGTTGAGACGAGTAGATAGCTACCACGCTCTCACATGCTTTGTGGCCACTACCCTTTGTTCGTATCTGTTGACAGCTGTTGAGCTGGTTCTTCGAGCCCCTTTGTCTTCCTGATTCGTTTGTAGCCTACTGCCCTTGCATTCTTCAGCTCTCATGCATAACACATTCATTTATATCTGTTGCTGTCTATTAGCTGTTTTAATTGCTCTCTGTACTGAGGTTTGACCCCTGTCCCTCTGGGGCTGGTTGTTTGATTATCTGTGTGTTGTTCAGGTTACCCAGGTTTCTCAGCTGGTCGTGGAGGTGACTCAGCTGGAGGTGCCACGAGAGATGGATAGAGTGCCCCAGTTAATTATATTTTACAATTATGTATATAGTTTTCACCGGGGAATGCCCAGTGATACTGTCTTGTACTCATATTTGAGTCTGTATTGATTTGGGATACTCGTTGTTTTTAATTGTTATTTCTTGTTGCTGTTGTTGGTTTTTGGTTGTTGAAAACCAATATTTTACGTATAAGTGTATCTTTAAATTATGTGTTCTAAGTCAGGCCAAAGAGAAAAATTTTATCCACTTTTATGCTTTTGTGGTTGTTATTTGCGTGATCTCTTATGTGTGCACCGGGCCTGAAATTTTTGGTATCAGAGCTTAAACTAGGATAAGCTCGAATTCTTTTGATCACAGTGGAGTCTAGGCACTTTGTTGCTTGTTGCGTGTGCTTGACTATGTGTTATATTTGCTGTGTGATCTTATTGTATTAGTGTTTGCCTAGATTCCGTCTAGACATAGGGGTAGAGCTATAAGGTAGATCCCGATAGAATATGAGGCTCAGAATGAGGAAGTAGAGCGTAGTATCCCTGTTCGTAGGCGTGCTAGATAGGTTGATGACGAGGTGGATGTGTTGGCAGCCCGTGTGGACAAAATAGAACTGATCATGGCGAGGTATCAGCGGATGAATCCTCAAACGTTCAATGGTGATGAGTCTAGTTCCGATGCTGAGTCCTGGTTGCAGCATATTATAGGTCTGTTTGATCGAGTGCGTTATGACGATGAACGTAGACTGAGTTTAGCTACTTTCCAGTTGAGGAAGAATGCCGAGCGTTGGTGGAGAGGTGCTTCACGAACTCTTGAGGAGACTGGTTTGGGGATTACTTGGGACAGTTTTTGTACTGCGTTCGGTCAGGGATACGTTTCGGAGTCCTACGTTAATTCCCGGGAGCGTGATTCGATAACTTGGTTCATGGAACCATGTCTATGGGGGAGTATGCTAGAAAGTTTTCTTCTCTCCTTGCCTGTGTTCCTCATGAAGAATGCCGAGCGTTGGTGGAGAGGTGCTTCACGAACTCTTGAGGAGACTGGTTTGGGGATTACTTGGGACAGTTTTTGTACTGCGTTCGGTCAGGGATACGTTTCGGAGTCCTACGTTAATTCCCGGGAGCGTGATTCGATAACTTGGTTCATGGAACCATGTCTATGGGGGAGTATGCTAGAAAGTTTTCTTCTCTCCTTGCCTGTGTTCCTCATGTGTCTGGCCGTGAGATGGCGAAGAGAAACCGATTCTTGGAAGGGATGAACGAAGATCTTTATTCTTTGGTGTTGGCCAGTTCACCTACTAATTATGCGGATGCGGTGGACAAGGCGATGGATATCGAGGAAGGGTTACGGAACTGCAGGTCTCGGACTAAGCCACAAGATGCTCAAGGTACAAGTCCCAATGTTCTAGGGGCGCAACCTCCCCAATTTTCTCAGTCATCCCAGCAGCCCCAGCAGTCATCACAACAATCTGGACGTCACAGGTTTAGGCCTCATGGCCATCAGTTTAAGAAGAAGGCGGGTTCTAGTTCTTCCGATTTAGGAAGTTCGAGCAGCAGTAGCAGCCCCAGGGCTAACTTTTGTGGTCAATGTGGAGGCAAACACCCTTCGATGTAGTGTGTAGGGGTTCAGGGTGCTTGCAATATTTGTGGGCAGTACGGGCATTTTGCGAGAGTATGTCCTTTGGCTGGATCAGCACATCGCTGCCCCACCGTAGGGTCGTTCTGGTGGGTCATCTCGAGGTCTTTCTTTCCTTGTTCAGCAACAGAGGATGGGAAAAACTCATCATAGGTTGTTCAGCAGCCTGGTCCTTCACGTTTTGGACAGTCTTCCCAACCTCATTTCTCAGGGCCTTAGCAGACCCAGGTTAATTCCATGACAAGGAGGGAGCAAGCAGAGGGCACGCCTGGAGGAGTGATTTCAGGTACTTGTACTGCTTTTTATTTTCCAGCTCGTGTGTTGTTTGATACTGGAGCATCACATTCGTTTATAGCTTATGCATTTGTTGTTGAGCGTGGTTTGCGTACCACTCTTTTGCGTGATTTTGTTTCTGTTGCGACTCCTGCCGGTGCAATCTTGTTCCCAAGATATTGTGGCGAATGGCATACTTAGGTTTGGTGATAATGTGTTGATAGCCAATTTGATTCAGATAGTTATGTGGAAATTTGATTGTATAGTGGGAATGGACGTGTTGTCTAGTGTTAGGGGCCACCGTGGATTGTTCCATGGCATTGTGCATTTTCGACCCCAGTCTGGCGAGAAGTGGAACTTCTATGGCCAAGATTCCCAATCGAAGATTCCGTTGATCTCTGCTATGGATATTTTTAGCCTCCTGTCGTTGGAGAATGTAGGGTTCATGATTATGCTTTGGATGAATCCTCGAAGTAGTGTGTAGAGCTTAGTGACATCCCCGTTGCTCGTGATTTCCCTGATGTTTTCCCCGAGGAGATTCCTGGTTTTCCTCCGAGGAGGAGGGATATCGAATTCAGCATTGAGTTGGTGCCAGGTACAGCTCATATCTCACGAACCTCATATCATTTAGCACCAGCCTAGTTGAGAGAGCTGAAGGTGCAGCTTAGCGATTTGTAGTAGAAAGGCCTTAATAAGCCTAGCATGTCACCGTGGGGAGCTCCTATTCTGTGTGTGAAGAAAAAGGACGGTTCGATGAGGATGTGCATCGATTTTCGCAACTGAACAAGGCTACTATGAAGAATAAGTACCCTTTACCGAGGATCGACGATTTATTCGATCAGCTTCAAGGTTCAGCCGTGTATTCTAAGATCGATCTACATTCAGGGTATCATCAGTTGCGAATTCGAGAGAAATATGTTGCGAAAACTGCGTTTCTAACTAGGTATGGGCATTACGAGTTCTTGGTTATGCCTTTTGGTTTGACTAATGCCACTACAGCTTTCATGGACTTAATGAACCGAGTCTGTAGAGAGTTCATTGATCAGTTTGTGATTGTTTTCATTGATTTATTCAAAGACTCTCTTGCAACATAAAGAACACCTAAGGCTAGTTCTGAAAACACTTCGAGACTCGCAGTTGTATGTCAAGTTCCCTAAATGCGAGTTTTGGTTGGATAGAGTAGTGTTTCTGGGTCATGTCATTTCGACCAAAGGATTATCTGTTGATCCCAGTAAGGTAGATGCCGTAGTGAACTGGGAATGTCCCAAGAATGTCTCAGAGATTCTGTTAGAGTAGTTACCCAACTAGCCAACTTGTGGCGTGTGGGTTTTATTGACTCTTTGTATAACGATCTTTATTTATGAAATTCGCATTTCTTTTATGGAATTATTTATTTTCATTATGCTATAATGTTAACAATTGTGTTTGATAAAGACCTAGAATGCACCATAGTGTATGTTAGGTGTGATAGTGGATATGATGGCTATCATGAAACACATCTAATAGTCACTATGTATTCTGAACTCGTTCTTAGTCGATTGGACCGTCAAAATGAGGATAAGGCCGCCCGAGCTTGAGACTAGCATCTGTGATGTGAAGTACCATGTTTCATTGGTATAGAACATTGTGATGTTCTGAGCATGCAGATGGATAGTGACCTAGTGATCTATCGAACTACCCTCGTTCGAACTTTCCAAGTGGTTACCATTTGTCGAGTGGATAAGTCCGAGGTCTTGGTGGTACTGATTAGTCCTCACTACTCGAAACGTCATTGAGACTCTACATGATAGGTGCCTCACTTTGACCCGTTTACCGACTCAGTTGGGGTCATTAGGTGGCCGGATTGGGTGAGGTCCCGATGCATGTAGGAGTCGATGTTTCGTTGTCGAGGATTCACCGCTCGCTTTTATGCGTGGATATCCTATGCTATCTGAGGAGGCAATAGTGTGATAAATCTCTGGCCAGAGTACTAGATGTGTTTTAGGTAACTGGGTTTACCTAGTAACACACGCGATGTCACTATTTGATCTCCAAGATGTATGCATAGTTATCGGATCTCTAGCGACTCTCGATTCACCAATGGTCGTTGATCTGATCGGGATATATGTGTTGAAAGGAGCATACTGTACGCTAACCATGACCGACTGGTTCTTGCAGGCACTATCAGTGATACCTAGGGGATCATGGGGCGATGTTGCTAGGCGCTTTACCATGATTCGTTGGGTCAGTCCGAAATTGTGATTTCGGAGTCACAATGGTTGTGAGCCCACAGCTAGCTGTATCCCTGAACCATTGAGGGTCACACAAGTACTGGTTTCACGATTCCCGCATGTAAACTGAGCTCAATGTGTTGAGCATAGGAGGGGGAATTTAGGAAGTTCGACTTCCTAAAAGTCAACAGGGGTCAAAGTGCAATTTCCCTAAAGTTTGGGCTAGTTTGACTATCCTTGAAACTTGGAGGGCCACACTGCAATTTTGGACTAGGTGGTCTGAAAAGTTGTTTTCGCATCATAATACTCAGTTTTTTAAACTGTGTAGATCGGTCCGATCTGATCGTCGATCGGGATTATGATGGAGCCACGGCGATGTACTTGAACCGAATGTTCATATGTTGGATTGGGCCCGCCCCAGGTCCAATGGGCCGGTTCAAGCCCATCACAAGTCTACATGTATGTGACCTAGGGCTACATTGTCTAGACAATTGCATCACAAAAACCCTACACACCAAGAGTAGCCGCCCCGCCTCTCCTCCTCACCCTCTCGGCCGCCCACCACCACACGCGCCGCCGTCGTGTGCCGCGCCCGCCGTTTCTCACGTGATGGGACTTTTTCCGATCATGTCGACGAGGAGATTCCGTTCGTGATAAATTCGTCAGCTCTTCTAGTGCAGACTGATGAAGGAGCCGTGAATCCAATCGTGGACCGGATTAGGAGATCTACCGCCGCCTACCGTTGAAGTTCCAGTTTCCCTGTGAATCTGGTCGGAGCCAGGCGCCTAGACGCCAGCAAGGTATCTTCTATAAAACATCCTATGAATGTTTTAATGCTTTGATGGTGATGTATTGAACGTTTCCGGTGCAAAATTTTGAAACTTCCGCTGCACCCCCGAGAACGGGAACTGGATCTGCCGCTGCGCCAACAGTGGTATCAGAGGCAAGGCTAGGATCTATCAATACATAATTTGTGCCTTATTGCATCAAATCACAAACTTTTCAAAAAAAAAAAAAAATCCCTCGAGCGTTGGAGCTTGCACCACCCTGCGCGCCGCAGTTCGCAACGTGCGGCGCTCGCGTGCACCGTGCGCACGGCGTGCGGCGCCCGCGCGCAACATGCGCGCGATGCACGCTGTAGCTTGCGGCGTCCGCGTGCGGCGGGCACTGTGCTACGCACAGCTATAGTGCCGATGGCCGACCACCGTGCGCGATTGTCGCGCACGGTGGCGTGCGGCACCTGCCGCCCACCTGCGCGCGATGTGCGCGCAGGTGGCCGCCCCCGTGCGCAACCGTTGCGCGCGGGGGCGCGCGTAGCGTGCGGCAGTGTGCCGCACGCTTTACAGGCGGTGGTGCGCCGCCGTGCGGCCACCGTCCGGTGATCCTGAGGTGGCGCTGCGACGCTGTTTTCGACTCCTAGGGTTTTCGGGCCTGTCCCGTATGGCCCGAGGGGTTTTCGGGCCAATATTTGATATTAGGCCATTTTGGTCGGACCAAAAATTGATTTTTGGAATTTTTGAGATTTTGGGCCTAAAATTGTTTTAAGCCCAATTTGATGCAATTAAAATTGACAAAATATGATTTTATTTATAAAATGTGATTTTTATACTTAAAATATGATTTTGTTGGAAAATTACCAAATTTGATTTGGTTATTTATTTATGTCAATTATTTGAATTGATTTTATGTTTGGGATGATCGAGAGTCGTGCCCAATGTGTTAGGTGTATGCTAGGTTTTGCAAATTTTTGGTTGTAATATTGTTGATATCTATTTCTAAGTGGGCCTGGTTTATGCCCTATTCCCACCTCTTTAAAATTGTATCCCAATGTGTCATGGACATTTAAATGTAAATATTAGATTTAGTGGGAGGACTTTTGAAGATGGTGGACATGATGATCAAAGATATTGAAGACCGAAGATTTGTAAAACTGGAAGCTAATGTAATAGGATTGCATTGCATACTGCATTTCACTAGGACTGGACCTAGGTCCGTGATTGGCAACCACGGACCGCATAGCTCTCGCTTTCGATCATCCCAAATTTTATATATGCGATATATGGTTGTTGAATCCGCGTTTTAAATTGTGATTTAAAATTAATGAGACCAAATTTCAAAATTAAAATCCCTCATTTTAAATACGATTTAAAATAAATATCAAGATTAAAAGTTTCATGATTTCTTATTCGATAAGATCATGGAACTAAGGGAATTTGAATTTGATTAAATTTTCCTACCTTCCATCAACAATGAGTGTACGTCGATGCTACCCGCATACATGGCCCGGCTCATATTATTGAGGGGGTTATGTATGCCGGAAAGTTGTACATGTCATTGACACTCGCTGTGAGTTGGTTGAAACTCCTGTGAGGAATCAGGTTTTGGATTAGGGATTAATATATTTTCAGATTTCGAATTTTAGGATTTTGGGTGAAATCCGTTTGGAATTTGGAGTTGAATTGTAGAAATTATGATAGAAATCTAGTAACGCTTGATTTTAGCGCAAGAGGAGAGGTCTGGTGAGTGAGATCTGTTCGCTAAAGTTATCGGGTGAAATCTGGTAGTGTCTGGAGTTGAAGTGATGAAGTTATATTAGAAATCTGGTTTTCCTACATGTTAGCGTGATTGCCGCGAGATTTAGATGAAACGGTGTCGTGTTGGTGAGGTCTGGATGACCAAGAGGGGTGAAATCCGTTTGGAATTTGGAGTTGAATTGTAGAAATTATGATAGAAATCTAGTAACGCTTGATTTTAGCGCAAGAGGAGAGGTCTGGTGAGTGAGATCTGTTCGCTAAAGTTATCGGGTGAAATCTGGTAGTGTCTGGAGTTGAAGTGATGAAGTTATATTAGAAATCTGGTTTTCCTACATGTTAGCGTGATTGCCGCGAGATTTAGATGAAACGGTGTCGTGTTGGTGAGGTCTGGATGACCAAGAGTGAAGCGCTTGCATTTCGTAATTTCGGATGTCAACGCGAGTCAACGCAATTTGAATTGGTGAGGGATCTGCTAGCGCTTGTGAGAGATCTAGTCGAGTTAGCGCGTTGCGTGAGAGGGTGACACGTGTAAGTCTACAAGATAGAGTTGACGTCTGTTTGAGCGCTAGTGTAGTGCGTTGAGGAGAGATTTGTTTCTCTGTGCGTCGTCGTTTTGATCCTTAGCGTTGATTGTGAGATCTGTTTTTACCCATACGCCGTCGTTTTGGACTTGCGCGCGAGAGCAACGTATTGAGCGCTGAGATCTGTTTTATTGGAACGCTGCCGTTTAGTGTTGTGCGCGAGCGTGTTTTGCTAGTGTGAAGTCTTATGGGACTTAGCGCCAAATTGAGAAATCTGTTTTGCATTTGCGAGCGATGCAGGGATCTTTTTTTGTCGGTGTTTGATTTAGACAGTAGCATTTGAGTTGACGAATAAATAGAAGTGTCGAACTACACTTAGAATATTTCTCAACCTGATATTTCTTATCCTCATCTTCGAAACCCTCGACTTTCTACTGTGCACCGTAACTTTCCATCGCCGATTCCCATCGCATCCAGCCTCTGTTTTTTATAATCTTGGTGGCGTTGGACTCCCCTAGCTTAGATCTTTCATTTGCTACCCATTAGAGGACCTGATTTAGCGTCGGAGAAGAAGGGCAAAGCTGCTGTGTCTTCGTGCCGTGAGATCTGTGGGTCCTCCTACTAGCGTGAGCTTTTGGGTGAGCATCCTTTGTTGTTCTGAGCTTTAGTCTTGTACTTAATGCCTGCGTAGACTTGTAGAACTTGAGCATGGTTCTGGCCGTAGGTGTTTATGGGTTGTTGTTCAGATTTGAACTAAGATATTAGCTACCTTGTACAGATTTCTGCCCCTTGAACCTTTCTGCCGTGAGTTTTGTACCAAGAGAATTCTGCTTCTTCAGGCCGTGAGTTCTGCCGTGCCTTGTATTGAATCTGTGAGGTAGAATTGTGAGACTTAAGGTACGATTTGAGCAGCTCTAAATAGCTTGATGCGTGAACATGGCTGTATTTCTTTGCTATGAAATCTGTTGGTTGGCTGTTGTGATTTTACGTGAACCAGTTTGCTAAATGGCTTGAGTTTATGAACTGTTTTACGTATTGGGCATTGTATGCATTGAGCATTGATATTAATTGGCATACATGCATACATATTGAGCCTTTGACAGATTGATTTGATGACCTGATTGGGTGCCACGTTGTGACTGGCTGACTGATGAGTCGTGCCTGCAAAGTCCAACGCTATCATCGGAGTGGTGACTACCGGATTCGAGTGTCTACCACCGAGCTGTGATGGGATGACGGGCCCCGATGATCACGGACCGATGATTTCCACTGGCTGATTGGCTGCGAGTGGTATAGAGGCTTGATTTGATTTTCCAGTTGATAGGCTGGTCTAGCTATCCGATCCTTTGATAGCCTTCATGCATTCATAGCATTGATTTATGGCATGTTGCATGTTTAGCTGTTTTGATAGCTCTTCGTACTGAGGCTTGACCTCGTATTTTGTTTTCCTGCTTCTGTGTCTTGGGTCTGTGTTACCCATTTGAAGGATCTTCAGGTAGCCAGGCTGGACAGAGTAGTGGTATAGCCGGTCGATCCCCTTTCCCATTAGACCCAGTTATATTTATGATATGTACTTAACCGGGGGATGCCCCGTGTTGCTGTGTATTGGGGATCTGTATTCGATTTGAATTTTTGTTGTTGCGTGATTGTATAAGTTTGAATTAACTTATATTTTGATTATCGATATTTTGAATGTATGTTTTTACGTTCAGGCCCAAATGATTTCGAAAAACTTTTAAGCCCTGAGTTTAGCTTCCGTGTTTATGCGTTTATTTTGTGAGTAATTAGCACGGGGCCTGACATTTTGGTATCAGAGCTTAAACTGGGATAAGCTCAATTTCTTTTGATCGCACTCGAGTCTAGGCACAGAGTTTTGATTTGATTGTTGATTGACTCTGTGGCTTATGTGATTATTATCTGCCTTGATGTTTATCTGTTGTTAGCCTTACCTCTAGACTGTGTAGATGCCGCCAAGGAGGGGTAGATCTAGGCATTCCGAGGGGTCTAGGGCTCCAGAATGTGACGAGGATGTTCATCAGGTAGATGATGTGACCCGACGGTTGGGCGGGATGGAACTAGTCTTAGCACGATTTCAGCGTACAAACCCTCCGACTTTTGCTGCTACTGAGGGCGGTGCGAGAGCTGAGGCATGGCTAGTACAGATGGAGGAGCTATTCGATACCTTGGAGTACGCTCCGGAAAAGAGACTGAAGTTAGCAGTGCTGCAGCTGCGGGATGACGCGCAGCGCTGGTGGATAGGCACTTCTAGGATGCTTCATGATAGTGGAGCAGTGATCACCTGGGAGAGTTTTTGTGAGGCGTTCCGTCAGAAATATACCCCGGAGTCTTACTTCGCCAGCCGAGAGCGAGAGTTCGACAACCTCAAGCAGGGTAACATCCGAGTGGCCGAGTATGCGAGGCAGTTTTCTGCGCTTTTGGTGGACATGCCACATGTAGCGAACCAAGAGCGAACGAAGAGGAACAAATTCTTGAAGGGCTTGAGACCTGATCTTTACCGGATGGTGTTGTCTGGGTCCCCGGCGACCTTTATGGAAGCTGTAAACAATGCGGTTGATATTGAGGAGATTTTGATGGATCCCGAGGCTCCGGTGCAGCAGACGACTGGACGTGCTCCTCAGCCAGTGCCGGCGGTGTCGCAGTCGTATCAGTCTCCTCAGGGGTCACAGCAGTCGAGTCGCCAGCAGTTTCGACCTCGAGCGAAGCAATTCAAGAAGAAGGGCCATTCGAGTTCCTCTAGGTCCGTGAGTTCTGGTTCTGGCAGCGGTTCAGGCAGTGGTTCTGGCGGTGGATTTTATGGACAGTGCGGAGGGAGACATGAGACTTCGCAGTGTCGTGGAGTTCGAGGACTGTGCCATCTTTGTGGTCAGTCGGGACATTTAGCTAGGGCGTGTCCTTCGATAGGAGGGCGGTCATCTGGACAGTCGTAGCAGGGTTCCGCTGGTGGTTCTTCGCAGCGACAACAGTCTTTCTCTCAGTCCCAGCGATCAGGATTTCAGCCTCGTGAGCCATCTAGGTTTGGAGGACCTTCCCGACCTCAGTTTCAGATTCCCCAGTAGGCTCAGGCGAATGCTTTGAACAGAGAGCAGGCTGAGGATACGCCTGGCATGGTGATCGGAGGTACATGCTATCAGGCCCCGTGCTAATTACTAACAATTAACACATAATAAGCGCATAAACACGGAAGCTTAAAATCAGGGCTTAAAAATTTTTCGAAATACGATGGGCCTGAACTTTAAATCATACATTCAAAATATTCCATACTCAAAATATGAGTTGACTCAAACTCATATGCAACAGGTAACAACATAATATCAATCAAATACAGATCCCCAATACATGATAACACGGGGCATCCATGTTGGGGATCCAGATCCGCCCCCCGGCGAGGCAGCGGAAGAACAAAGAATAAACAGCCGGGAGACGATCAATACGAAAAATCAATAACAATTTCGACATACATAGGGGGTTCAAAACCACTACCTTGCTGGCACTTGTGCCTGGCTCCGACCGTAGTTACAATAACGTCGGCTCTTCTCGGTAGATTGCGGTAGATATCGCCAATCCGGTCCACGACCAGAACAGAGACTCCTTCGTCAGCCTGTACTAGAAGCACTGACGAATTCTGCACGAACGGATTCTCCTCGTCGAATTGGCCGGAACGAATTCCGGCAACTCGAGGCGGCGGCGGCGGCGGCGGTGGCGGCGGCGGCGGCGGCTTGTGAGAAGAGAGGGAGGGGCGGCTATGCACTTAGGGTTAAGGTTAATGAGAGTGTTATATTTAATCAAGTCTCTTAATTCTATATAAATAGATTAAGTGTTGGAATTGGACCGGCCCAACGGGCCCGGGTCCAACAATGAACATTCAGTTCATCTCCACCACCGAGACTTCATCGTAACTCCGATCGCCGATCAGATCGGACCGATCGACTCAGTTTCCGAAACTGAATAATATGATCTGAAAAACCGTTTTTCAGAACCCCAGTGCAAAAAGACCGTTTTGCCCCTCAACATTGGAAAACCCGGTTTGACCCCTGTTGACAGCCAACTACTCATCAGACGCAGTCCCATTGTTTCGTGATGTTTTTCAAACAAGGGTCCTGGCAAGGGCTTCGTAAGTGGATCAGCAACGTTGTCCGTAGAGGCGACTCTCTCAACTGCTATGTCACCTCTAGCCACAATATCCCGGATTATGTGGTATTTCCTCAGTATGTGTTTGGATCTTTGGTGAGACCTAGGCTCCTTTGCTTGCGCAACGGCACCCGTGTTGTCGCAGTACACCGGGACTGTACCAACTCCATTAGGAATGACGCCCAAATCTTGGACGAAATTCCTTATCCAAACGGCCTACTTAGCAGCAGCTGATGCTGCAATGTACTCAGCCTCAGTGGTTGAATCCGCGATGGTGTCTTGCTTGGAACTCTTCCAAGAGACAGCACAACCATTGAGCATGAATACAAATCCAGAGGTTGATTTCGAATCATCCACGTCACACTGGAAGCTAGAATCAGTGTAGCCTTCCAGTTTCAGTTCACCACCCCCATAGACCATGAACATATTCTTAGTCCTTCGTAAGTACTTAAGAATGTCCTTCACAGCCTTCCAATGCAATTGGCCGGGGTTGGCCTGGTAGCGGCTCGTGCCACTCAGAGCATATGCGACGTCCGGTCTAGTCAAGATCATGCCATACATAATACTACCTATAGCCGAGGCATATGGTACACGTGCCATACTCTCTATCTCTTCATCAGTCTTTGGACACATAGACTTGGATAGAGTGACCCCGTGGCACATAGGTAGGTGTCCTCTCTTGGACTGTTCCATAGAACCTCTTAATTATGGTATCGATGTAGGTAGCTTGGGTGAGTCCGAGCATCCGTTTAGATCTATCCCGATAGATCTGTATTCCAAGAATATAGGATGCTTCACCCATGTCCTTCATCGAAAATCTGCTAGACAACCATACTTTAGTTGACTGCAACATTCCTACATCATTCCCAATGAGTAGAATGTCATCAACATAAAGTACTAGGAACGTCACAGCCCTTTTAACTACCTTTTTATAGACACATGGCTCCTCGGGATTCTTGATGAAACCAAATTCCTTGATTGTTTCATCGAATCTCAGGTTCCAACTTCGCAATGCTTGTTTGAGACCGTAGATCAATCTCTGAAGCTTGCATACCTTATGCTCGCTTCCAACAGATGTGAAACCCTCAGGCTGCGTCATATAGATCTCTTCCTTAATGTTTCCATTAAGGAACGCAGTTTTCACATCCATTTTCCATATCTCATAGTCGTACCATGCGGCTATGGCTAACAATATTCTAATTGACTTGAACATTGCGACTGGCGAGAAGGTTTCATCATAGTCAACACCTTGCCTTTGAGTGTAACCTTTCGCGACCAGTCGCGCCTTGTAGGTCATTACCTTACCATCAGGCCCAAGTTTCCTCTTATACACCCATTTGCACCCAATAGGAACGATTCCTTCGGGAGGGTTAACGAGAGTCCAAACTTGATTAGCATGCATTGAGTCAAACTCAGACTGCATTGCTTCAACCCATAAGTTAGAATCAGCATCGGAAATTGCCTCCTTGAAAGTTCTTGGATCAGATCCAACAACTTGATCACCTTGATCATCTTCAAGGAGAAAACCATATCTCTCAGGAGCTCTAGGAATCCTTTCGGATCTCCTAGGTGCGACCATATCTGGTACTGGCTCAGTAGGTGCGGGAGATTCTCTTGGTACTTCAGTTGGTTCTCGAACCTCTTTGAGTTCTACTATTTTGCCCTTTCTATCAAGTAGAAATTCCATTTCCATAAAGGTGGCATTTCTAGAAACGAACACTTTTGTTTCACTTGGATAGTAGAAGTAGTATCCAATGGAATTCTTTGGATACCCAATGAAGTAGAATAAGATGGATCTCGTATCCAGCTTATCTCCCACTGTCAGCTTCACGTAAGCAGGACATCCCCAAATCATCATAA
>KQ989983.1:408361-427065 GCA_001598015.1 Dorcoceras hygrometricum | reverse complement strand
TCCCGGCTAGCGAAGTAGGACTCTGGAGTGTATTCGCGTCGAAAAGCCTCACAGAAAGCATCCCAAGTGAGCACCATCCCACTATCTCGAAGCATCCTAGAAGTACTCCTCCACCAGCGCTGTGCATCATCTCGCAGCTGCAGCACTGATAACTTCAGTCTCTTTTCTGGGGCGTACTCCAAGGTATCAAATAACTCCTCCATCTGAACAAGCCACGCCTCAGCCCTAGCACCACCCTCAGTACCGGCCAACGTCGGTGGGTTCGTCCGCTGAAATCGGGCTAAGACCAACTCCATTCCACCTATCTGCCTAGTGCCGTCCTCAACCTGAGCGTCGTCATCACTACCTGCTCTAGACTCCTCCTCGGAACGTCTAGTCCTCCTACCTCCTCCTCGTCTCGGCGGCATCTAAACAAGCCTAGAGGTAAGATCTCACAGCAGATAGAATAACAAGACAGATAATAGATCACATAAGTCACAGAGGCCAATCAAAATCAAATCAAAACTCTGTGCCTAGACTCAAGTGTGATCAAAAGAAATCGAGCTTATCCCAGTTTAAGCTCTGATACCAAAAATGTGAGGCCCCGTGCTAATTACTAACAATTAACACATAATAAGCGCATAAACACGGAAGCTTAAAATCAGGGCTTAAAATTTTTTCGAAATACGATGGGCCTGAACTTTAAATCATACATTCAAAATATTCCATACTCAAAATATGAGTTGACTCAAACTCATATGCAACAGGTAACAACATAATATCAATCAAATACAGATCCCCAATACATGATAACACGGGGCATCCCCCCGGTTCAATACATATCATATATAGACTGGGACTCAGGGACGCGGGGATCGACCAGCTGAACTTCCACTCTGTCCAGCTTGGTTACCTGAAACTCCTGCAAATGGGCAACACAGACCCAAACAAAAACAAAAGCAGGAAACAAGTACGAGGTCAGGTCTCAGTACGAAGAGCTATCAAACAGATACGCATGCAACATGCTAACAATCAATGCTATGAAATGCATGTGGCTGTCAAAGGGAATCGGTCAACTAGGCCAGTCTATCAACCGGCAAAACAAATCAAGTCGCCTCAATACCACGGTCTATCAACCGGGAAATCATCGGTCCGTGATCATCGGGGCCCGTCAGCCCATCACAGCTGTCAAAGGGAATCGGTCAACTAGGCCAGTCTATCAACCGGCAAAACAAATCAAGTCGCCTCAATACCACGGTCTATCAACCGGGAAATCATCGGTCCGTGATCATCGGGGCCCGTCAGCCCATCACAGCTCGGCGGTAGACACTCATATCCAGTAGTCACCGCTCCGATGATAGCGTTGGACTTGTGCACAACACATCTGTTGATCAGCTCCAACGTGGCTTGGGTCATCAATCAAATCTATCAAGGCCCAATATGTATGCATGTATGCCAATCAATATCAATGCATACAAATCATAATACGTGAAAACAGAACATTGAGTTCAATCAATTCAACAGCTATTCCACGTAAACACATAACAGCAACACATTCCACAACATCGATTCAGTCATGTTCACGCTCAAGCTGTAAGTGCTGCTCAACTCGTACCTTTCTTCTTCAATTTACCTAACAGATTTCTCCTGGTTCAAATCACGCAGCAGGAACTTCCTGGAAGCTGAAATCTGTCACACATAGCTAATATCTTAGCTTAATCTCATCATAAACACGCTAATCCTACGGCCAGAAGTCTAATTCAATTCCTACACTTATATGCAGGAATTAGCTACAAGAACAGAGCTCAAATCTACAAGAAATGCTCACCCAAAAGCTCACGCTAGCAGAAGAACGCACGCACAGACTTTTCTTAAAAATCTTCGAACTCCAGCAGCTTCGCGTTTCCACACCAGCGCTAATACAACGTCTCAAATGGGTAGCAAACGAAAGAGCTAAGCAAGGGGAATCCAGCGCCACTAATATTGTCAAAAACAAAGGCTGGATGCGATGGGAATCGGCGGTGGAAAGTCACGGTGAACAGTAGCTCGACGAGGGTTTGGGGAAAGAAGATAAGAAATATCTAGTTCTAAAATATTTCTAAGTGTCGAACAACACTTCTATTTAAAATCTCCCCAAATCAACGTCTGCTGAACTCCAATATTCAGTCGACTGAACAGTAGAGATCTTTCAGCAGATACCTCCTTTCTTTCGTTAACATCAGCAGCAACAACCAAATAGGCAATCGCAAGAAAACACTCCAAAACGACACCGTTCCAACTTATCAAAACGATGCCGTAACGCTTCACCAGCTGACAACAGCTCTCGCAAGCAAAACGACCAAAATCTGGTAACAGCTCTCTCTCCAAAACAATCCATCGACTGGTCGCATGAAAATACTCAAAACGACGACGCATCAACTAATCCAAACGACGTCATTTTAGTTACGTAAGCATTGCTGCCAACAGCTGATCTCCCAAACGCAAAGCTCAAAACGCAGTGTTTCAACTAATTCAAACGACGCCGCTTCTCAACGTTCTTGTATTTGCGCGCCTGCTGCCAGCAGCAACCATCACAACGCAATCTACTGCCAACAGAAAGGAATACGTCACGCCTACGTCATCATATCTACTAACAGCTCTTGCGACTGATTCCTCAAACCATCAGCTGATCGCTCTTCACTAGCACAACTGCTGAATCTAGTAGTCAACACTCCAAAATGTTGACTAACACATGTCGCTTCCTCATTCATTCTCGCGCTAAGTGCAACGTCTGCCAGCAGTGACCTCAAAATCGAAACTAAAACCAGCAGCTCTCAGTGCGTCACGCTGACGTCATCTCTACTGATTCAAAATCCACCAGCAAAGAGCTACAGTAACTTGCTGCTGACAGTTTGCTCCAAAATTTGCTACGACTGAATTTTCCAAAAATTAACGCAACGTTTGAAATCAGCAGGAACCTCAAAATTCACGTGATTAATCCCAAATCAAATCAATTAATCACTAATCTAAATTCTCAATCCTCACACATGCTTTATATTTGATTATCCTGCGAAAGTTCTTTTACTACAACTGGTGCTAATCACATTCTTTCATATCTGAGTTGTTTTTTTGGTCTCCAATCTGATTGTTTTGGGGATTAGAGATTTTGATTGTATCTTGGGGATGGATGTGTTATCTAGCTATAAGGCTACAGTTGCTTGCTTCCATGGTGTGGTGAGATTTTGCCCTGATTCGGGTGAGAAGTTGGATTTCTATGGTGCTGATTCGCGTCCAAAGATTCCGCTGGTTTCCGCCCTGGAGATGTTTAGCCTGCTATCGCTAGGAAATGCTAGATTCATGATCTACGCGCTTGATAGTTCCCAGGAGAAGCGATTAGAGTTGAATAATATTCCTGTTGTTCGAGAGTTTCCCGACGTGTTTCTAGACGAGATACCTGGATTCCCTCCGAGGCGCGAGATTGACTTCAGTATCGAGTTGGTGCCCGGTACCGCCCCGATTTCTAGAGCTCCGTATCGGTTGGGGCCAGCAGAGTTGAGAGAGCTGAAGGATCAGTTGAGAGACCTCTTCGAGAAAGGCTTCATCAGGCCGAGCATGTCGCCTTGGGGAGCTCAGATTCTTTTCGTGAAGAAGAAGGATGGATCCATGAGGATGTGTGTGGATTTCAGACGATTGAACAAAGCAACAGTGAAGAACAAGTATCCTTTACCGAGGATTGATGACTTGTTCGATCAGTTGCAGGGATCGGTCGTGTACTCGAAGATTGATTTGCGCTATGGTTATCATCAGTTGCGGATTAGAGACGCTGACGTGGCAAAGACAGCTTTCCGGACTAGATATGGGCATTACGAGTTTCTTGTCATGCCGTTTGGATTGACAAATGCCCCAGCTGTGTTCATGGATTTGATGAACTGCGTCTTCAGCGAGTATATTGATCGGTTCGTGATCGTCTTTATTGATGACATCCTGGTGTATTCGAGGAGCATGAGAGAGCATAAGGAGCATTTGAGACTGGTGTTGCAGCGATTGAGAGACTCGCAGCTCTATGCTAAGTTCAGCAAGTGTGAATTTTGGCTGGACAGAAATATCTTTTTGGGTCATGTGATTTCAGCACAAGGAATTTCGGTAGATCCGAGCAAGGTCGAAGCAGTTCTTAACTGGAAGAGACCTCGAAATGTTTCTGAGATCCGTAGTTTCTTCGGATTGGCTGGTTATTATAGGCGTTTTATCGAGAAGTTTTCTTTGATAGCTAAGCCTCTGACTCAGTTGACTCAGAAGGATAAGAGATTTGAGTGGACTGATGAGTGCGAGAATAGTTTTCAGACGTTGAAGGAGAAGTTGACTACTGCTCCTGTGTTGGCTCTACCATCTGGATCCAGAGGATTCGTGGTGTGCTCCGATGCTTCTCTCAATGGTTTAGGATGTGTTCTGATGCAGAACGGGTACGTGATTGCCTATGCGTCTTGAAAGTTGAAGCCTCACGAGACGAGGTACCCTGTTCACAATTTGGAGTTGGCTGCGATAGTGTTTGCCTTGAAGATTTGGCGGCATTATCTTTATGGTGAAGAATTTGTGGTGTACACCGACCACAAGAGCTTGAAATACATCTTCACGCAGTCAAACTTGAACATGAGGCAGCGACGATGGATGGATTTGCTCAAGGACTTTAACTGTGAAATTCAATATCAGCCTGGGCGGATGAACTCAGTTGCCGACGCATTGAGTAGGAAGACCCATCCTGCAATGCTTTCGTTTTTGAATGCTTCGAGAGTCTATGAGCAATTGAGTACTCGGGTTGAGAGTTTCAGCCGTAGCGATCAGTACTTCGATGGTTTCTACTGAACATGAGGCAGCGACGATGGATGGATTTGCTCAAGGACTTTAACTGTGAAATTCAATATCAGCCTGGGCGGATGAACTCAGTTGCCGACGCATTGAGTAGGAAGACCCATCCTGCAATGCTTTCGTTTTTGAATGCTTCGAGAGTCTATGAGCAATTGAGTACTTCGGGTTGGAGATTTCAGCCGAGCGATCAGTACTTCATGGTTTCTACGATGCAGGTTGAGCCACAGCTTTTGCATGACATCAGAGAGGCGCAGAGGACTGATCCCTATATCCATGAGTTGAGGATTAAGGCCCAGAATGGTCAGTCTAATGACTTCTCTGTTTCTTCGGTTGGTTGTCTGAGATTTCGAGGGAGATTAGTGGTTCCAAAACTGATTGATTTGAAGGAGGCCATCATGAATGAAGCGCATTGTAGTCGGTACAGTGTGCATCCAGGAGAAAGGAAGATGTATCATTCCTTGAAATCTCACTACCGGTGGGCAGGCATGAAGAGAGACATTTCGGCTTTTGTTGCTAGGTGTTTGAATTGCCAATAGGTCAAGGCCGAGAGAATGAGACCTGGTGGTTTGCTGCAGAGTTTGGAGGTGCCCCAATGGAATTGGGAGCACATCGCCATGGATTTCGTGACTCATCTACCTCGATCGAGCAGGGGATGTGATGCTATTTGTGTTGTGATTGATAGACTTTCGAAGTCAGCCCATTTCATTCCCTATGATGTGAGGTGCTCTATGAAGAAAATGACGAAGTTGTACATCGACCATATGGTTAGATTGCTTGGAGTTCTGGTTTTGATAGTGTCCGACAGAGATCCGAGGTTCACTTCTCGATTTTGGAAGAGTTTGCAGGCAGCGATGGGTTCGAGATTGGCTATGAGTAGGGACTATCACCCACAGACAGACGGACAGTCTGAGCGGACTATCCAGACTTTAGAGGATATGCTGCGCGCTATTGTGATGGATTTCAATGGTGGCTGGCAGGATTCTTTGTCCTTGGTTGAGTTTTCGTATAACAACAGCTACAAGGTGACTATCGGAATGGCTCCGTTTGAGGCGTTGTATGGTCGAAAGTGCAGATCCCCAATTTGTTGGGAAGAATTTGGTGAGAGACAGCTTTCTACACCGGAGTTTGTTCAGCACATGAAGGATCAGATTGACTTGATTCGGAGTAGAATGAAAGCTGCTCAAGACCGTTTCTCTAGTTATGCTAACAGAAGGCGCAGACCTTTGGAGTTTGAGGTTGGCGACTGTGTGTTTCTCAAGATTTCTCCTTTCAAGAGTGTAATGCGATTCAGATTTAAAGGCAAGTTGGCTCCCAGATTCGTTGGTCCTTTTGAGATTGTTGAGCGGATTGGACAGTTGGCTTATAGATTGAGGCTACCCGAGGAGTTGGCAGCGATGCATGATGTCTTTCATGTGACTATGTTGAGAAAATATGAGCCAGATCCGTCCCATGTTTTGAGAACCGACGAATTTGAGCTAGATTCTGCCTTGAGTTATGTCGAATATCCGGTGCAGATTCTGGATAGGAAGGAGAAACAGCTGAGAAACAAGATAATTCCGTTGGTGATGGTCCAATGGAGCAAGCATGGCCGAGAAGAAGCAACTTGGGAAGTTGAGGAGAAGATGAGACAAGACTGGCCTCATCTGTTTGAGCACTGATTGTGCAGATTTTTCCAGGTAAATTTCTGGTTTTGCTTCGAATTTGAGTAGATGTTTGTGTCGATTTGAATGTTTGATTGTTTCTGCCTTGGTTTGTCTTTGATTTCAAGGACGAAATCTCTTAAGTTGTGGAGAATGTGAGGAATCAGGTTTTGGATTAGGGATTAATCATATTTTCAGATTTCGAATTTTAGGATTTTGGGTGAAATCCGTTTGAAATTTGGAGTTGAATTGTAGAAATTATGATAGAAATATGATTTCCTTAGTAACGCTTGATTTTAGCGCAAGCGGAGAGGTCTGGTGAGTGAGATCTGTTCGCTAAAGTTATCGGGTGAAATCTGGTAGTGTTTGGAGTTGAAGTGATGAAGTTATATTAGAAATCTGGTTTTCCTACATGTTAGCGTGATTGCCGCGAGATTTAGATGAAACGGTGTCGTGTTGGTGAGGTCAGGATGACCAAGAGTGAAGCGCTTGCATTTCGTAATTTCGGATGTCAACGCGAGTCAACGCAATTTGAATTGGTGAGGGATCTGCTAGCGCTTGTGAGAGATCTGGTCGAGTTAGCGCGTCGCGTGAGAGGGTGACACGTGTAAGTCAACAAGATAGAGTTGAAGTCTGTTTGAGCGCTAGTGTAGTGCGTTGAGGAGAGATCTGTTTCTCTGTGCGTCGTCGTTTTGATCCTTAGCGTTGATTGTGAGATCTGTTTTTACTCATACGCCGTCGTTTTCGACTTGCGCGTGAGAGCAACGTATTGAGCGCTGAGATCTGTTTTATTGGAACGCTGCCGTTTAGTGTTGTGCGCGAGCGTGTTTTGCTAGTGTAAAGTCTGATGGGACTTAGCGCCAAATTGAGAAATCTTTTTGCATTTGCGAGCGATGCAGGGATCTATTTTTTTCGGTGTTTGATTTAGACAGTAGCATTTGAGTTGAGGAATAAATAGAAGTGTCGAACTACACTTAGAATATTTCTCAACCTGATATTTCTTATCCTCATCTTCGAAACCCTCGACTTTGTACTGTGCATCGTAACTTTCCATCGCCGATTCCCATCGCATCCAGCCTCTGTTTTTTATAATCTTGGTGGCGTTGGACTCCCCTAGCTTAGATATTTCGTTTGCTACCCATTAGAGGACCTGATTTAGCGTCGGAGAAGAAGGGCGAAGATGCTGTGTCTTCGTGCCGTGAGATCTGTGCGTCCTCCTGCTAGCGTGAGCTTTTGGGTGAGCATCCTTTGTTGTTCTGAGCTTTACTCTTGTAGTTAATGCCTGCGTAGACTTGTAGAACTGGAGCATGGTTCTGGTCGTGGGTGTTTATGGGTTGTTGTTCAGATTTGAGCTAAGATATTAGCTACCTTGTACAGATTTTTGCCCCTTGAACCTTTCTGCCGTGAGTTTTGTACCAGGAGAATTCTGCTTCTTCAGGCCGTGAGTTCTGCCGTGCCTTGTATTGAATCTGTGAGGTAGAATTGTGAGTCTTAAGGTACGATTTGAGCAGCTCTAAATAGCTTGACGCGTGAACATGGCTGTATTTCTTTGCTATGAAATCTGTTGGTTGGCTGTTTTGATTTTACGTGAACTAGTTTGCTAAATGGCTTGAGTTTATGCACTGTTTTACGTATTGGGCATTGTATGCATTGATCATTGATATTGATTGGCATACATGCATACATATTGAGCCTTTGACAGATTGATTTGATGACCTGATTGGGTGCCACGTTGTGACTGGCTGACTGATGAGTCGTGCCTGCAAAGTCCAACGCTATCATCGGAGTGGTGACTATCAGATTCGAGTGTCTACCACCGAGCTGTGATGGGCTGACGGGCCCCGATGATCACGGACCGATGATTTCCACCGACTGATTGGCTGCGAGTGGTATAGAGGCTTGATTTGATTTGCCAGTTGATAGGCTGGTCTAGCTATCTGATCCTTTGATAGCCTTCATGCATTCATAGCATTGATTTATGGCATGTTGCATGTTTAGCTGTTTTGATAGCTCTTCGTACTGAGGATTGACCTCGTATTTTGTTTTCCTGCTTTTGTGTCTTGGGTCTGTGTTACCCATTTGCAGGATCTTCAGGTAGCCAGGCTGGACAGAGCAGTGGTACAGCCGGTCGATCCCCTTTCCCATGAGACCCAGTTATATTTATGATATGTACTGAACCGGGGGATGCCCCGTGTTGCTGTGTATTGGGATCCGTATTCGATTTGAATTGTTGTTGTTACCTGATTGTATAAGTTTGAATTAACTTATATTTTGATTATCGATA
This sequence comes from Dorcoceras hygrometricum, assembly GCA_001598015.1. NCBI lineage: Eukaryota > Viridiplantae > Streptophyta > Magnoliopsida > Lamiales > Gesneriaceae > Dorcoceras > Dorcoceras hygrometricum. The sequence goes on along the minus strand of KQ989983.1, from coordinate 418,320 downwards.
TTTTGAATGTATGTTTTTACGTTCAGGCCCAAATGATTTCGAAAAATTTTTAATCCCTGATTTTAGCTTCCGTGTTTATGCGTTTATTTTGTGAGTAATTAGCACGGGGCCTGACAACTCCCTTTAACGTTGGCTCATATTATTGGGGACGTTAAGGGGACCGTCCTTCACAACTCAACATTGATGGGTCATCTTGACACGTGATAGTAATCGGCGTCATATTATTGGGCCCTTACTGGACGTGAGGTAAATACATGGAGGTTGCACCTGTTGCAATTGGGCTCTACCTTTTGAGGGTCATGGTTTTCTGATATTATTCGGGACCATGATCTCTTGATTGGACTCTGTGTACCCACTAAGAAAACTTGCTTTCTCGATTTCATTAGAGGGTGGTGAAATCGTTAAAATAGTGGGAGGGTAATTCATAAAACTAAATGACCTTGTTTTATGTCTTAGCGTTTTTCATATATAGTTAGTAATGCATGTCTGTTTTTCTTTTCAGTATAAACTACGCATATAATGTCTTCACCTGTTGCAATTGGGCTCTACCTTTTGAGGGTCATGGTTTTCTGATATTATTCGGGACCATGATCTCTTGATTGGACTCTGTGTACCCACTAAGAAAACTTGCTTTCTCGATTTCATTAGAGGGTGGTGAAATCGTTAAAATAGTGGGAGGGTAATTCATAAAACTAAATGACCTTGTTTTATGTCTTAGCGTTTTTCATATATAGTTAGTAATGCATGTCTGTTTTTCTTTTCAGTATAAACTACGCATATAATGTCTTCGATCAAAAATCCACTTGCTGCTATACTGGATAGCAACAAGTTTACTGGTCAGAACTACCAAGACTGGCTTCGAAACCTCAATATTATATTGGCTTCGGAGAAACTTCTCTACACGTTAGAAGAGCCCTCCGAAGGAAGCCCCTGTCGATATCAGCCCTGAGGAGCTGACAAAGCTGATCAAATGATGGGATGACGAGCTTAAGACTAGATGCTATGTGATGGCTTCGATGTCTAACGAAATGCAGTGGCGTTTCGAGAAGACGGGGTATGCTGCTGACATACACCTTCATCTCAAAGAGCTGTATGGGGAGAACTCTTGGACTGAGAGGTTCACTACTGTCAAGGAGCTTATGACGAGCCGCATGCGCGATGGGACTTCGGTCCGTGAGCATGGGGTTTGTATTATTGGGCTCATTGAAAAGCTAGTGGGCCTCGATATCACACTTCCACATGAGCTATCTATGGATCTGCTTCTCCTCTCACTCCCTGCTGCATTCGACCCCTTTGTGGTCAACTTTAACATGAACAAGCTGGAAGCCACCCTTGAAGAGGTGGTGAACATGATTGTAGTGTTCGAGGGGACCATAAAGAAGGACAAGCCCGTCCTCCTTATTGGCTCTTCTTCCTCTGCGAAGAAGGGGCCCAGACACAAGGGTAAGAAGCGTTCTGCCCCTGCAAAGGAGGAAAAGCCCGCCAAGAAGGCCAAGGCAAAGGCTTCCAAGCCAAACAAGTCTGAGGATGTTTTCCACCACTGCCACAAGCATGGGCATTGGAGGAAGAACTGCAAGGAGTACCTCGAGCAGTTGCGAACTACAAAAGGTATGTTCTATATTGAAATAAATATGTCTCTTAATTCGACTTCTTGGGTACTTGATACCGGATGTGGATCTCATATCTGCAATTATTTGCAGGTAATGAAAAGAAGTCGACGTCTTAGAGAGGGTGAGACCCACTTGAGGCTGGGCAATGGAGCAAGGGTTGCTGCAGTAGCTATAGGAGATGTTTATTTATTTCTGTATTCGAATTTTAAGTTGTTATTGAAAAACGTTTTGTTTGTTCCCGAGTTAATAAAGAACATTATTTCTGTTTCTATGCTTGATAGTGATGGATATTCTTGTTATTTTGCTAATTCGATTTGCAATATATACAAGAATGAATGTTTAATTGGAATTGGGGAACGCGAAAACGATTTATACACCTTAAAATTAAAAGAAGTTCCAACTCGCGATGTGGAAACACATACAACAACAATTAAAAGGAAAAACAATAGCTTGAACCCAGCACAACTTTGGCACGCTAGGCTAGGTCACTTTTCCTTGAGTAGGATGAACAAGTTGGTTAGAAGTAACATGTTTGATACGTCAGATATTAACTCCCTACCAACTTGTGAGTCTTGTCTCAAAGGAAAGATGACTAAACAACCCTTCACGGGCAAGCCTGAACATGCTCAAGGCCTGTTGGATTTGGTCCACACTGATGTATGTGGCCCACTTAGCATTGGTACTAAGTACGGTCACTCATACTTCATCACCTTTACCGATGATCACTATAGGTATGGGTACTTGTACTTAATGAAGCACAAGTCTGAATCCTTTGAAAGGTTCAAAGAATTCAAGGCTGAAGTAGAAAATAAGTTGGGGAAAAGTATTAAAGCACTTTGATCCGATCGAGGTGGAGAATACTTGAGTGCTGAATTTCAAGACTATCTTAAAGAGAATGGGATTCTCTCACAGTGGACCCCTCCGGCCACACCACAACTAAATGGTGTAGCGGAGTGTCGTAATCGAACCTTGATGGACATGATTCGATCTATGATGAGCTTCACTGAGCTTCCTACCTTGTTTTGGGGCTATGCTCTCGAAACAGTGGTAATGTTGTTGAACAATGTCCACACCAAGGCGGCGGATAAGACTATGAGATATGGATGGGCAAGCCGCTGATGGACATGATTCGATCTATGATGAGCTTCACTGAGCTTCCTACCTTGTTTTGGGGCTATGCTCTCGAAACAGTGGTAATGTTGTTGAACAATGTCCACACCAAGGCGGCGGATAAGACTATGAGATATGGATGGGCAAGCCGCCCAAATACTCATATATGAGGATTTGGGGATGTCCTGCTTACGTGAAGCAGACAGTGGGAGATAAGCTGGATAATAGATCCATCTTATTGTAGTTCATTGGGTATCCAAAGAATTCTATTGGATACTGCTTCTACTATCCAAATGAAACAAAAGTGTTTGTTTCTAGAAATGCCACCTTTCTGGAAAGGGAATTTCTACTTGATAAAAAAGGCAAGATAGTAGAACTCGAATAGATTCGAGAACCATCTGAAGTACCAAGTGAATCGCCCACACCTCAAGAGCCAATACCAGAAATGGTCGCACCTAGGAGATCTGAAAAGATTCCTAGGGCTCCTGATAGATATGGTTTCCTATTTGAAGATGATCAAAGTGATCAAGTTATTGGATGTGATCCAAGAACATTCAAGGAGGCGATTTCCGATGCTGATTCTAATTTGTGGCTTGAAGCAATGCAGTCTGAGATTGACTCAATGCATGCGAACAAAGTTTGGACTCTTGTTAATCCTCCCGAAGGAATAGTTCGTATTGGGTGTAAATGGATGTACAAGAGAAAACTTGGGCCTGATGGTAAGGTACTGACCTACAAGGCATGACTGGTCACGAAAGGTTACACTCAAAGGCAAGGTGTTGACTATGATGAAACCTTTTCACCAGTCGCAATGTTCAAGTCAATTAGAATCGTACTAGCCCTAGCCGCATGGTACGACTATGAGATATGGCAAATGGATGTGAAAACTGCGTTCCTCAATGGAAACATTAAGGAAGAGATCTATATCACGCAGCCTGAGGGTTTCACATCTGTAGGAAGTGAGCATAAAGTATGCAAGCTTCAGAGATCGATCTATGGTCTCAAACAAGCATCAAGAAGTTGGAACCTGAGATTTGATGAAACAATTAAGGAATTTGGTTTCATCAAGAATCCCGAGGAGCCATGTGTGTACAAGAAGGTAGTTAAGAATGCTGTGTCATTCCTTGTACTTTATATTGATGACATTCTACTCATTGGGAATGACGTGGGAATGTTGCAGTCAACTAAAGTGTGGTTGTCTAGTAGATTCTCGATGAAGGACATGGGTGAAGCATCCTATATTCTTGCAATACAGATCTATCGAGATAGATCGAAAAGTATGCTCGGACTCACCCAAGCTACCTACATCAATACCATACTTAAGCGGTTCTCTATGGAAGAGTCCAAGAGAGGACACCTACCTATGTGCCACGGGGTCACTCTATCTAAGTCTATGTGTCCGAAGACTGATGAGGAGATAGAGAGTATGGCACGTGTGCCATATGCCTCGGCAATAGGTAGTATTACGTATGGCATGATCTCAACTAGACCGGATGTCGCATATGCACTGAGTGTCACGAGCTGTTACCAGGCCAACCCCGGCCAAATGAATTGGAAGGCTGTGAAAGATATTATTAAGTACTTACGAAGGACTAAGAATATGTTCATGGTCTATGGGGGTGGTGAACTGAAATTGGAAGGCTACACTGATTCTAGCTTCCAATGTGACGTGGATGATTCGAAGTCAACCTCTGGATTTGTATTCATGCTCAATGGTGGTGCTGTCTCTTGAAAGAGTTCCAAGCAAGACACCCTCGCGGATTCAACCACTGAGGCTGAGTACATCGCAGAATCATCTACTGCTAAAGAGGCGGTTTGGATAAGGAATTTCGTCCAAGAGTTGGGCGTAATCCCTGATGGAGTTAGTCCAGTCCTGGTGTACTGCGACAACACGGGTGCCGTTGCTCAAGCAAAGGAGCCTAGGTCTCACCAAAGATCCAAACATATACTGAGGGAATACCACATAATCCGGGATATTGTGGCTAGAGGTGACATAGCAGTAGAGAGAGTGTCCTCTGCAGACAACATTGCTGATCCACTTACGAAGCCCTTGCCAGGACCGTTGTTTGAAAAACATCACGAAACAATGGGACTGCGTCTGATGAGTAGTTGGCTTTATGGCAAGTGGGAGATTGTTAGAGTAGATGCCCAACTAGCCAACTTGTGGCGTCTGAGTTTTATTGACTCTTTGTATAACGATATTTATTTATGAAATTCACATTTCTTTTATGGCATTCTTTATTTTCGTTATGCTATAATGTTAACAAATTGTGTTGGATAAAGACCCAGAATGCACCATAGTGTATGTTAGATGTGATAGTGGATATGATTGCTATCATGAAACACATCTAATAGTCACTGTGTATTCTGAACTCGTTCCTAGTCGATTGGGCCGTCAAAATGAGGATAAGGCCGCCCGAGCTTTAGACTAGCATCTGCGATGTGAAGTACCATGTTTCATTGCTAGGGAACATTGTGATGTTCTGAGCATGCAGATGGATAGTGACCTGGTTATCTATCTAACTACCCTCGTTCGGACATTCCAAGTGGTTACCATTTGTCGAATGGATAAGTCCGAGGTCTTGGTTGTACTGATTAGTCCTCACTACTAGAAACTTAATTGAGACTCTACATGATAGGTGCCTCACTTTGACCCGTTTACCGACTCAGTTGGGGTCATTAGGTGGCGGGATTGGGTGAGGTCCCGATGCATGTAGGAGTCGATGCTTCGTTGTCGAGGATTCACCGCTCGCTTTTATGCGTGGATATCCTATGCTATCTGAGGAGTCAATAATGTGATAAATCTCTGGCCAGAGTACTAGATGTGTTTTAGGTAAATGGGTTCACCTAGTAACACACGTGATGTCACTATTTGATCTCCAAGATGTATGCATAGTTATCGGATCTCTAGCGACTCTCGATTCACCAATGGTCGTTGATCTGATCGGGATATATGTGTTGAAAGTAGCGTACTGTACGCTAACCATGACCGACTGGTTCTTGCAGGCACTATCAGTGATACCTAGGGGATCATGGGGCGATGTTGCTAGGCGCTTTACCATGATCCGTTGGGTCAGTCCGAAATTGTGATTTTGGAGTCACAATGGTTGTGAGCCCACGGCTAGCTGTATCCCTGACCCATTGAGGGTCACACAAGTACTAGTTTCACGATTCCCTCACGGAAACTGAGCTCAATGTGTTGAGCATAGGAGGAGGAATTTATATATGAAAAAACAGAGAACAAGAAGAAGAAGAGAGGCATGCGCTGACATAGAAAAATAGATGAGCGCAAGACGGAGATAGTGTTGTGCAAGTGCAGAATGAAAAAACAGAGGAATGCACAACACACAGCAGTGCTAGTCACAAGTTTGCACACTATGTGACAGCTGGTGTACAAGCTGGTTCAGTGCTTAGGTGTGAGCGAACTGATGGAAATATTCAAAGTCATATCAAGTCAATAGCACAAGCTCTGGGAAGACATTGTGGAACCAGCTCGGACAGGAGCACTTCTCAGTGTGTGAGATTTTATCTTCGAGAGATTGAGCGTACACTGTAATCTCACACACGATTCACTCATATATTTGAGAGTTTAGCGAAACAGAAAATTGAGTGAATCAAACAAATACTCTCCTTGTATTCTTTGGACAGAGACGTTAAACAAGTCTTGTAGCCTTTATCACTGAGGCGTAAAAGAAGTGAAGTTAGAAACACAGCTTGCGGGATGGTGTGCATAGGTGGCTAGGAGTTCTTGCAGATTGCGAGCCGTCGGATTGGGTTACACTGGAGGCCGCTGTAATCAAAGTCTTCTAGCGGATCCCATTGCGGAATAAGGGGAGACGTACGAGATTCAGCACCAAACTTCCATAAATAAATTGCAGCATATTCTTTCTTTACAGCTTACTGCATTCATAGCATACGCATTATATATTTTATAACTACTGTTAAAACTGTTTAAATAGCTTTCTATTTTCAGAGTTCAGTTTGGGTGTTCTAATATTTCATACCCAATCTGTTTCTCGGTGCACAAACATTTCAAGAACACCAAGCTATTGCAGCTCAAATTTTAAACGACCACATCACACTTTATTTCTCCGTGCTAGTTTAGTGTTGTGATGGAACCAACTTGCAATCCAGTTTCTTTTTACGTGCTGACTGTTTTCCAAATAACTTTTAAAATGCACGTAATCTGTCTCCTTGTGATTTTAGAACAAGGTGTGGGTTCTAGAGTTGTGTGAGAACTAACATGGGTTGTGTGAAAACTCATGAGGCACCCCCTTGTTTGATCCTAACAGTCTAGCAATATCCTTATAAACTTGAACATTGCGTCTAGAAAAATATTATCCTCAAAGTCAATTCCTTGCCTTTGATTATAACCTTATGCGACCAATCACCCCTTGAAGGTTAAAACCTACCCATCCGGTCCAGGTTTTTTCTTGTACCATTTAAAACCAATGGGAACAATTCCCTTGGGTGGATCCATAAGAGTCCACACTTAGTTTTAATGCATGGAATCATCTTAGATTCCATATCTTCAAGCCACTTGGATGAATCTGTTAGGGTAGGTTCCAACTAGCCAACTTGTGGCGTGTGGGCTTTTGATGACTCTTCGTGTAAAACAATCTTTGTTTATGAAATTCGCATTTTATATATGACATTCTTTATCATCATTATTTTATAATGTTAACAATTGTGTTGGATAAAGACCTAGAATGCACCATAGTGTATGTTAGATGTGATAGTGAATATGATGGCTATCATGAAACACATCTAATAGTCACTGTGTATTCTGAACTTATTCCTAGTCGATTGTGCCGTCAAAATGAGGATAAGGTCGCCCGAGTTTGAGACTAGCATCTGTGACGTGAAGTACCACGTTTCATTGGTAGGGAACATTGTGATGTTTTGAGCATGCAGATGGATGGTTTGCCTGGCGAACTATCGAGCTACCCTCGTTCGGATTCTCCAAGTGGTTACCATTTGTCGAGTGGAGAGTCCGAGGTATTGGTTGTATGGATTAGTCCTTACTACTCGAAACATCATTGAGACTCTACATGATTAGTCGCCTCACTTTGAATCGTTTACCGACTCTGTGAGAGTCACCAGGTGTCGAGATTGGGTGAGCTCACGAAGCATGTGGAGTCGATGCTTTGTTGTCAAGGATTCACCGCTCGCCCTAGTGCGAGGATATCCTATGCTATCTGAGGAGATAATAGTGTGACAAATATCTGTCCAGAGTACTCTTGCTTCAGTGTAAATGAGTTTACCTGGTAGCACTCGCGATGTCGCTATTCTGATCTCCAAGATGTATGCATGGCTATCGAATCTCTAACAACTCTCGATTTACCAATGGTCATTGATTCGATCGGGATATATTAGTTGAAAGGACCGTACTATACTCTAACCATTACCGACTGGTTCTTACAGGCACTATCAGTGATACCTAGGGGATCATGGGGCGATGTTGCTAGGCGCTTTACCATGGTCCGATGGGTAGATCAGAAAAATGTGTTTTCTGATTCACAATGAGTTGTGAGCCCACGGCTAGCTGTATCCCTGAACCATTGAGGGTCACACAGTGTACTGGTTTACCAATTCCCGTGCAGCAAGGATATGGTACTCAAAGTGTTGAGTATAATAGGAGGAAGGTTGGGAGCGTAAACCGAGCACATGTGATATCTGATCATCGATTGGAATTATGATGAGACCACAATCGAGGGAGTCGAACCGAATGTTCACAGTTCGAGTTGAACCGAATGTTCACAGTTCTACTTGAATGTTCACAGTTCTACTTGAAACGAATGTTCACAGTTTTGTTTACATCAAACTCTTTCCCTCAATCTATAAATATGGCATGAAGGGAGAAAGAAAAACACACAACAAAAGCTATTCAGCAAATTCTCCCCCTCTCCTCCTCTCCCTCCTCCCGCCGCCGCCGCCGCCGTCGCACTTCGTTGTGATCGTCTCGGTGAGGAGGTTCTGCTCGCGAAATATTCGTTGGGATTCTAGTGCATTCTGACGAAGGAATTGGAAACCGGTCGTGGACCTAATTAGGAGCAACCAAAAGAGTGCTATTTCCATTTGAGAAATAGTCGGATACAGGAGCCTAGTCGCCAGACAGGTATATTATAAACATCCTATGAATGTTTGAATTATTATGTAGGTGTAGTGACCGTTCCCGGGCTCCAAAATTTTTAATTCTTCCGCTGCGCCCCGGGAGCGGGATCCGGATCCGCCGGTGCGCCAACACTTGGTTGTACAGATTAGTCCTTATTACTCGAAACGTCATTGAGACTCTACATGATAGGTGCCTCACTTTGATCAGTTTACCGACTCAGTTGGTCTCATCAGGCGGCGGGGTTGGGTGAGATCCCGATGCGTGTAGGAGTCAATGCTTCGTTTTCTAGGATTCACCACGTGCCCTTGTGCATTGATATCCTATGCTATCTGAGGAGATAATAGTGTGACAAATCTCTGGCCAGAGTACTAGATGTGTTTTAAGTAAATGGGTTTACATAGTAACACATGCGATGTCTGTTAGAGTAGATGCCCAACTAGCCAACTTGTGGCGTGTGGGTTTATAGACTCTTGTATGAAACGATCTTTATATATGATATTCTTATTTGTTCATGGCATTCTTTATCTTCATTATGATTATATAATGTTTACAATTGTGTTGGATAAAGACCTAGAATGCACCATAGTGTATGTTAGATGTGATAGTGGGTATGACCGCTATCATGAAACACATCTAATAGTCACTGTGCATTCTGAACTCGTTCCTAGTCGATTGGGCCGTCAAAATGAGGATAAGGCCGCCCGAGATTGATACTAGCATCTGCGATACGAAGTACCATGTTTCATTGGTAGGGAACATTGTGATGTTCTGAGCGTGCAGATGGATAGTGACCTGGTGATCTATCTAACTACCCTCGTTCGGACTTTCCAAGTGGTTACCATTTGTCGAGTGGATAAGTCGGAGGTATTGGTTGTAATTATTAGTCCTCACGACTCGAAACGTCATTGAGACTCTACATGATAGGCGTCTCACTTTGACTCGTTTGCCGACTCACTTGGGGTCATTAGGCGGCGGGATTGGGTGAGATCCCGATGCATGTAGGAGTCGATGCTTCGTTGTCGAGGATTCACCGCTCGCTTACATGCGTGGATATCCTATGCTATCTGAGGGGATAATAGTGTATAAATCTCTGGCCAGAGTACTAGAAGTGTTTTAGGTAAATG
>KQ989983.1:388975-405944 GCA_001598015.1 Dorcoceras hygrometricum | reverse complement strand
GTTCAAAGAATTCAAGGCTGAAGTAGAAAATCAATTAGGCAAAAGTATTAAAGCACTTCGATACGATCGAGGTGGTGAATACTTAAGTTCTGAATTTAAAGATTATCTGAAAGAGAATGGGATTCTCTCACAGTGGACCCCTCCGGCCACGCCACAGCTCAATGGTGTAGCGGAGCGTCGTAATCGAACTTTGATGGACATGGTTCGATCTATGATGAGCTTCACTGAGCTTCCTACCTCGTTTTGGGGATATGCGCTCGAAACGGCGGTAATTTTGTTGAACAATGTCCACATAAAGGCAGTGGATAAAACTCCATATGAGATATGGATGGGCAAACCACCGAAGTACTCATACATGAGGATTTGGGGATGTCATGCTTACGTGAAGCAGACAGTGGGAGATAAGCTGGATACGAGATCCATCTTATGCTACTTCATTGGGTATCCAAAGAATTCCATTGGATACTACTTCTATCATCCCAGTGAAACAAAAGTGTTTGTTTCTAGAAATGCCATATTTATGGAAAGGGAATTTCTACTTGATAAAAAAGGCAAGATAGTAGAACTCGAAGAGGTTCGAGAACCAACTGAAGTACCAAGTGAGTCTCTCGCACCTCCAGAGCCAGTACCAGAAATGGTCGCACCTAGAAGATCCGAAAGGGTCCCTAGGGCTCCTGAGAGATATGGTTTTCTCCTTGAAGATGATCAAAGTGATCAAGTTGTTGGATCTGATCCAAGAACTTTCAAGGAGGCAATTTCCGATGCTAATTCTAATTTGTGGCTTGAAGCAATGCAGTCTGAGTTTGACTCAATGCATGCGAACCAAGTTTGAACTCTTGTTAACCCTCCCAAAGGAATTGTTCCTATTGGGTGCAAATGGGTATACAAGAGGAAACTTGGGCCTGATGGTAAGGTAATGACCTACAAGGCACGACTGGTCGCGAAAGGTTTCACTCAAAGGCAAGGTGTTGACTATGATGAAACCTTCTCGCCAGTCGCAATGTTCATGTCAATTAGAATCTTGTTAGCCATAGCCGCATGGTACGACTATGAGATATGGCAAATGGATGTGAAAACTGCGTTCCTTAATGGAAACATTAAGGAAGAGATCTATATGACGCAACCTGATGGTTTCACATCTGTAGGAAGTGAGCATAAGGTATGCAAACTTCATAGATCGATCTACGGTCTCAAACAAGCATCGAGGAGTTGGAACCTGAGATTTGATGAAACAATTAAGGAATTTGGTTTCATCAAGAATCCAGAGGAGCCATGTGTATATAAGAAGGTAGTTAAAAGCGCTGTGACATTCCTCGTACTTTATGTTGATGACATTCTACTCATTGGGAATGATGTAGGAATGCTGCAGTCAACTAAAGTATGGTTGTCTAGTAGATTCTCGATGAAGGACATGGGTGAAGCATCCTATATTCTTGGAATACAGATCTATCAGGATAGATCGAAACGGATGCTCGGACTCACCCAAGATACCTACATCGATACCATACTTAAGCGGTTCTCTATGGAAGATTCCAAGAGAGGACACCTACCTATGTGCCACGGGGTCACTCTGTCTAAGTCTATGTGTCCGAAGACTAATGAGGAGATAGAGAATATGACACGTGTGCCATATGCCTCGGCAATAGGTAGTATTATGTATGGCATGATCTCGACTAGACCGGATGTCGCATATACTCTGAGTGTCACGAGCCGCTACCAGGCCAACCCCGGCCAATTGCATTGGAAGGCTGTGAAGGATATTCTTAAGTATTTTTGAAGGACTAAGAATATGTTCATGGTCTATGGGGGTGGTGAACTGAAATTGGAAGGCTACACTGATTCTAGCTTCCAATGTGACGTGGCTGATTCGAAGTTTACCTCTGGATTTGTATTCATGCTCAATGGTGGTGCTGTCTCTTGGAAGAGTTCCAAGCAAGACACCATCGCGGATTCAACCACTGAGCCTGAGTACATTGCAGCATTAGCTGCTGCTAAGGAGGCGGTTTGGATAAGGAATTTCATCCAATAGTTGGGCGTCATTCCTGATGGAGTTGGTCCAGTCCCGGTGTACTGCGACAACACGGGTGCCGTTGCGCAAGCAAAGGAGCCTAGGTCTCACCAAAGATCCAAACATATACTGAGAAAATACCACATAATCCGGGAAATTGTGGCTAGAGGTGACATAGTAGTTGAGAGAGTCGCCTCTGCGGACAACGTTGCTGATACACTTACGAAGCCCTTGCCATGACCGTTGTTTGAAAAACATCGCGAAACAATGGGACTGCGTCTGATGAGTAGTTGTCTTTAGGGCAAGTGGGATATTGTTAGAGTAGATGCCCAACTAGCCAACTTGTGGCGTGTGGGTTTATAGACTCTTGTATGAATCGATCTTTATATATGATTATCGTATTTGTTCATGGCATTCTTTATCTTTATTATGATTATATAATGTTTACAATTGTTTTGGATAAAGACCTAGAATGCACCATAGTGTATGTTAGATGTGATAGTGGGTATGACGGCTATCATGAAACACATCTAATAGTCACTGTGCATTCTGAACTCGTTCCTAGTCAATTGGGCCGTCAAAATGAGGATAAGGTCGCCCGAGATTGAGACTAGTATCTGCGATGTGAAGTACCGTGTTTCATTGGTAGGGAACATTGTGATGTTCTGAGCATGCAGATAGATAGTGACCTGGTGATCTATCGAACTACCCTCGTTCGGATTTTCCAAGTGGTTACCATTTGTCGAGTGGATAATTCCGAGGTCTTGGTTGTACTGATTAGTTCTCACGACTCGAAACGTCATTGAGACTCTACATGATATGCGTCTCACTTTCACTCGTTTGCCGACTCACTTGGGGTCATTAGGCGGCGGGATTGGGTGAGATCCTGATGCATGTAGGAGTCGATGCTTCGTTGTCGAGGATTCACCGCTCGCTTACATGCGTGGATATCCTATGCTATATGAGGGGATAATAGTGTATAAATCTCTGGCCAGAGTACTGGAAGTGTTTTAGGTAAATGGGTTTACCTAGTTACACTCGCGATGTCACTATTCGATCTCCAAGATGTATGCATAGCTATCGGATCTCTAGCGACTCTCGATTTACCAATGGTCGTTGATCTGATCGTGATATATGTGTTGAAAGGACAGTACTGTACGCTAACCACGACCAACTGGTTCTTGCAGGCACTATCAGTGATACCTAGGGTATCATGGCGCGATGTTGCTAGGCGCTTTACCATGATCCGTTGGGCAAGTCCGAAATTGTGATTTCGGAGCCATAATGGTTGCGGGCCTACGGCTAGCTGTATCCCTGAACCATTGAGGGTCACACAAGTACTGGATTCGTGATTCCCGCACGGAAACTGAGCTCAATGTGTCGAGTATAAGAAAAGGATTTTAGGAAGTGCGACTTCCTAAAAGTCAACAGGGGTCAAATTACGATTTCCCGCTGTTGAGGGGCAAAACTGTCATTTTGGACTAAGTAATCTGAAAAATTGTTTTCGCATCATAATACTCAGTTTTGGAAACTGTGTAGACCGGTCCGATCAGATCGTCGATCGGAGTTATGATGAAGTCACGCTGATAGGGATGAACCGAATGTTCATACATTGGACTGGGCCCGCCCCAGGTCCAATGGGCCGGTTCAAGCCCATCATACCTATACTTAGTCTTGAGCCTAGGTTGCATATCATAAAAAAATTGTTTTCGCATCATAATACTCAGTTTTGGAAACTGTGTAGACCGGTCCGATCAGATCGTCGATCGGAGTTATGATGAAGTCACGCTGATAGGGATGAACCGAATGTTCATACATTGGACTGGGCCCGCCCCAGGTCCAATGGGCCGGTTCAAGCCCATCATACCTATACTTAGTCTTGAGCCTAGGTTGCATATCATAACTTAACTCACAACCCTAGCCTCCACTTGAAGTCGGCCACCCCCTCTCCTCTCGCCCCCTCTCTCGACCGCGCCGCCGCCCAAGTGCTGCCGCCCCGCCGCCGCGTACGTTGATTGGACTTGTTCCGATCAGCTTGACGAGGAGCTTCCGTCCGTGCTGAATTCATCAGTACTTCTAGTGCAGGCTGAAGAAGGTGTCTTGAATCCGGTCGTGGACCTGATTGACGATCTACCACCGCCTACAGTTTGAAGTGCCGGTTTCCTCGTGAAACTGGTCGGAGCCAGGCGCCTAGACGCCAACAAGGTAACAATCAATGAACCCCCTATGCATGGTTTGTTGATTTTATTGAATCTATTGAGCGCTTTCCGGGGCTAATTTTTATTTTCGCTGCGCCCCCGGGAAGTGGGATCCGGATCCGCCACCGTTCCCCAACAATGTCACTATATGATCTCCAAGATGTATGCATGGTTATTGGATCTCTAGCGACTCTCGATTTACCAATTGTCATTGATTTGATCGGTATAGTTGAGTTGAAAGGACCGTACTGTACACTAACCATGACCGACTGGTTCTTGCAGGCACTATCAGATATACCTAGGGGATCATGGGGCGATGTTGCTAGACGGTTTACCATGATTTGAATTGGATCTCTAGCGACTCTCGATTTACCAATTGTCATTGATTTGATCGGTATAGTTGAGTTGAAAGGACCGTACTGTACACTAACCATGACCGACTGGTTCTTGCAGGCACTATCAGATATACCTAGGGGATCATGGGGCGATGTTGCTAGACGGTTTACCATGATTTGATGGGTAAGTCCAAAAATGTGTTTTCGGAGTCACAAATGTTGTGAGTTCACGGCTAGTTGTATCCCTCCAAGCTATGACAGTGAAGGGACACATGAGCTAGACTGTTCGAAGATATCTAGCTGAAATAGTAAGGGGACGCCCAAACTAGTTCAGTAGTTTACTTCCAGAAGTGCAGGGTACATACAGCTGGTGCATCAGCTGGATGTTGGAGCAGCACGAAGATCAAGTGCAGAGTGTGAAGAGCAGTTCAAGCGCAGAATCAAGAGCAGAGAAGAAGTGCAGAGTTGAAGGGCAGAATAATCAAGTACAGAATAGCTCAAGAGCAGATCAAGTGCAGTGTACAAGAGCAGTGATTGAGTGCGTAGCCAACGCAATTTCGAAGGCCTAAACGATGATGTTTGGCCGACGAATGGCTTAGGTCTCGACGAAGTAGTCGAACCGTTTCGGAGGTGACATCAATGGTCCTATGCGGAAATGTGCAAGATGATCCCACACTTGCACATTCTCATACTTAGTCCCCCAGCCAGATTATAAGCCTGCGAGCTGGTACAGAAATGAATCGAGCTGGGAAACAAGCTCAGTACAAACCAGATCAAAGACCAGCTGGGAAGGAAACCAGCTGAGAAACTAGCTCGCAGAAGACCAGTTCTGTGGAGAACTGAACGGCGAACATACTGGAAAGCTGGTTAAAGACAAACCAGCTTAGGAGCAGCTGAGAACAAAGAGCAAATTCAAGCTGGTTAAGGTCAAACCAGCTCAATGAACTGAACAGGAATAAAATCAGAGGTCAAGAGCAGTTGGATGAGAAGCAGACCAGTTGACAGGAAACCAACTGACCAGAGTTCAGCAGTCATCTCAAAGAACAGAGACCAGCTCAAAGCAAATCAGTTTGAACACAAAAATTGTGAAGATTGAAATAAAGTCGTTCAAACTGATTTGCATTGTCTTGTCCATATCAGGCACAAGCAAACAGAGCTCGAAGTGACCAAAGGCTGCAGAATCGCAGATGAATAGAGCTCAAATCAAATAAAGCCTACAACGCATTAAATGCCAAAGGACACAAAGTACATATGCGTCAGAAGACTTTTCATAACGGCTACATCTTTGTGTCCAACGGATATATCCAAGCAACGGCTTTATAAAGAGGCGCAATGAAAAAAGACTGAAGACACATGTGCAAAAATAGTGAGAGTGTGTTGTGAAAATCCGAAAAGAAAACACTTGAAGATGCACAACACTTGATTTGGGGAGATAGCAGAAAACCAGCTCAAACCAGGAGCACTTCCCACAGTGTGTGAGATTTAATTCATTGAGAGATTGTTCTTACACTGTAAATCACACACACACACATTCACTCATATTCGAGAGTTGAGAGAAATAGATAAAGAGTGAATGTGATTCAAATACTCTCCATTGTAGTCTTTGGACAGAGACGTTAAACAAGTCTAGTTGTCTTTCGCACTGAGACGTTAAAAAAGTGTGTGTAGTCTTTGGACAGAGACGTTAAACAAGTCCTTGTAGCCTTTCTCACTGAGGCGTAAAAGAAGTGAAGTTAGTCACACAGCTTGCGGGCTGGTGTGCAGTGGTAGAAGCTAGGAGTTCTTGCGGCTGCGGGCCGTAGAGAGTGGGTTACAGCGAGGATCGTTGTAATCAAAGTCTTCTAGTGGATCCTTCCCGAGGTGGAAGAAGGGGAGATGTAGGAGATTGAGCTCCGAACTTCCAGAAACAAATTCAGCGTATCTTTCTTTACTGTTTTCAGTATTTACATTCATACACATCACATATTTGCTTACGCGTTTATAACTGTTTAATTGGGCTTCGAACGATAGAGTGCAGTTGAGTTATTTCCGCATGTTTTATTTACATTACTCAATCTGTATCTCGGTGCACAAAGTATTCAAAAACACTGAGCTATTGCAGCTCAAGTTAAGTTAACCATATCGTTCGGCCAATGTGTCGAGCTGGTTCTAGTCTTCCAGCTGGAACTGGCATGTTTAGCGCTCACCTTATATCGGCTGGTTTAAACAATCAGCTGAAACCAGCTTGATATTTGCGAACCTGGCTTCAACTTCTGGCTGAATCCTGCGTCTTGTCATTCGATCTGGTTACACCCTCTAGCACTGGTTATTGATCGAATAACTAGTAATTGCACATAGATAGAGGGTCCATAAATCGATCCCCAACAAGTAGTCTCAGAGCAGGTTGTTCTTGAATAGTGCATTTTCTTCGAAAAATGTTTTTAAACAGTTTTACGCTCTGATATCCATTCGTAAGCCTGTATGTGCTACAAATTTTTAAGATTTTCAAACCTCAGCATATCGATAGGGGGAGGAATGCTTCTTGATGCTCCTCTGGTCTAAATGTATGAGAAATTTTGAGTAGCATAAACTTTGTCTTCAAAATCTCATGCATACACAAAGATTTCGACAAACTGTCTCCCTGTGCATAAAATAATTTTTATTTCGAAAATCAAATTACCCCATGTTTTGTTGAGGGGGAGTTTTGTTTTAAACTTTAAGGGGGAGATAAGGTTCCAAACTCTTTTTGATTTCCACAAAAATGGGGAGAAATATTTTCAAGCATAAACATACATGCATATGTTTATCCAGATTTTGTGTTGATAAAAAGGGGGAGATTGTTGGATCTGTGTTTATAGATCAGAATCTAAGTTTTGATTCACACAAAATCTGCTTCTATTGTACTAACGCTCTACTTGACATGCGCAGCTTTCTTAGACTGTAGTAGACGTGAAGATATCCAAGCTAGGACAGTGAAGGGACGCCTGAGCTGGACTGGTCGAAGATATCTAGCTGGAATATTAAGGGGACGCCCAAACTGGTTCGGCAGTTTACTTCCAGAAGTGCAGGGTACATCAAGCTGGTGCATCAGCTGGATGTTGGAGCAGCACGAAGATCAAGCGCAGAGTGTGAAGAGCAGTTCAAGCGCAGAATCAAGAGCAAAGAAGAAGTGCAGAGTTGAAGCGCAGAATACTCAAGTACAGAATAGCTCAAGCGCAGATCAAGTGCAGTTTATAAGAGCAGTGATTGAGTGCGTAGCCAACGCAATTTCTAAGGCCTAAACAAAGATGTTTGGCCGACGAATGGCTTAGGTCTCGACGAAGTAGTCGAACCGTTTCGTAGGGGACATCAATGGTCCTATGCGGAAATGTGCAAGATGATCCCACACTTGCACATTCTCATACTTAGTCCCCCAGCCAGATTATAATCCTGCGAGATGGTACAGAAATGAATCGAGCTGGGAAACAAGTTCAGTACAAACCAGCTCAAAGACCAGCTGGGAAGGAAACCAACTGAGAAACCAGCTCGCACAAGACCAGTTCTATGGAGAACTGAACGACGAAAGACTGGCAAGCTGGTTAAAGACAAACCAGCTTAGGAGCAGCTACAAAAGCCTATTCAAGCTGGTTAAGGTCAAACCAGCTCAACGAACTGAACAGGAAGAAAAGCAGAGGTCAAGAGCAGTTGGATGAGAAGCAGGCCAGTTGAAAAACCAACTGACCAGAGTTCAGCAGTCATCTCAAAGAACAGAGACCAGCTCAAAGCAAAGCAGTTTGAACACAAAAATTGTGAAGATTGAATTAACGTCGTTCAAACTTATTTGCATTGTCTTGTGCATATCAGGCACAAGCAAACAGAACTCGAAGTGACCAAAGGCTACAGAATCGCCGATGAACAGAGCTCAAATAAAATAAAGCCTGCAACGCATTAAATGCCAAAGGACACAAAGTACATATGCGTCAGAATATTTTTCAGAACGGCTACATCTTTGTGTTCCACGGATATATCCAAGCAGCGGCTTTATAAAGAGGCGCAATGAAAACAGATTGAAGACACATGCGCAAAAATAGTGAGAGTGTGTTGTGAAAATCCGAAAAGAAAACACTTGAAGACGCACAACACTTGATCTGGGGAGATAGCAGAAAACCAGCTCAAACCAGGAGAACTTCCCAGAGTGTGTGAGATTTAATTCATTGAGATATTGTGCTTTACACTGTAAATCTCATACACACACATTCACTCATATTCGAGAGTTGAGAGAAATAGATAAAGAGTGAATGTGATTCAAATACTCTCCATTGTAGTCTTTGGACAGAGACGTTAAACAAGTCTAGTTGTCTTTCGCATTGAGACGTTAAAGAAGTGTGTCTAGTCTTTGGACAGAGACGTTAAACAAGTTCTTGTAGCCTTTCTCACTAAGGCGTAAAAGAAGTGAAGTTAGTCACACAGCTTGTGATGACTTGAAATCTGTTAAGTATGATTTAATGGCTAATCAGCATTTGGATTAAGATTTTGTCATGGAAATTGTGATTTCTGGGTGCTCAGCGATAGATGTAGAGTGAAAAGTTGTGAGAAGTTTGTTATCGAGTGAGATCGGTGTCGAATTTGGAGTTCAGTAGTTGCATGTTCCTATCGGGAAGTGATTCCAGTGGTAATTCAGATTTGAGGTTCATCGCTGGGAGAAGATAGGCCAGCTGCGTCTTTGCACAGGAATTTGAGAGTATTCAGAAGTGATTACTCAGCAATGGTATGATTCAGATGTTGGAATTCAGTATTAGCGTGATCAGATGTCAACAGCTGAGTTGACCGCTGGTTGTTAGCGCTATTCAGATGTTGCTAGTGAGAGATCTGTTGCAATTGTTAAAGCTCTTCTACGTCGTTTTGATTAGTTGGTGCGACGTCGTTTTCTGTATGAGTTAGTAGAGTGTTTAGACCTTTGTATTGTATCAGCAGTGAGCGAAAGCTGGAGCCAGCTTTGAGAGGGCTTTTGCCTTAGTATAAGCTTTGAGAGGGCTTTTGCTTATTTTGAACCCGATATGCCTCATCGTTTTCACCAGTGAAACCCTCGATAGTTACTGTTCATTCGAACCCTTCTCCAGTAAATTTCCATAGATTTCCACCGTTGTTTGGAGCGAGATTGGTGGCGCTGAGCTCGTCTTGAGTAGCTCTTTCGATTGATACCAGTTGGAAGTTTGAGTCGACGTTGGAGAGGTAACGAGAAGTAGCAGTGCGTAGGTATTAAGCTTGAGAATTACAGATGTGAACTAAGATATGAGATGTCCTTAACATATTTGAGCTCCAGGGAGTCCCTGCTGTGTTGGACGTGGCTAGCGAGGTAGCAATTTTGAGCAGGCTATAATTTCTGTGCCTGGTGAGATTTATTGAGGTAGCGTACTGAGAATTTAAGGTACGAGTTGAGCTTTTGTTAATAGCTTAGACATAGCGTGCTAGTATTTGAGGCATGAAATCTGTGCTATGTGATTTCTGTGTTACGTGAACATCTTTATTGAATTGATATGTCCTATTTACGTGTTATATGCATGTTGAAATCTGATTTGAATTTCATGGCATTCATGCATACATATTGAGCCTTTGATCGATTGAGAACCTGAGATAGAGCCACGTTGTGATCGGCAGACAGATGTGTCGTGCCTGAAAGGTACAACGCTATCATCGGAGTGATGACCAACTGATCAGTTGTGTCTGAAAACCACCGTGCTGTGATGGATGACGGGCCTGAAGATCACGGACCGATGATTTCCCCGGTTGATACACTGTGCGGGTATAGAGGCTCGATTGAGATTACTGCCAGCTGATTAGCAGGCCTTGATGACCGATGTTCTTTGACAGCCACATGCATTCATGACTTAGATACTGCATGTTTATGATTGCTGTTATATTAGTGCTCATTCGTACTGAGGCTTGACCTCGTATTCTTTTTTCTGCTTTTGTGTTGTTCGGATCTGCGTTTCCCATTTGCAGGATCTTCAGGTAACCAAGCTGGACAGACTGGAACCCCAGCTGGTCGATCCCCATTTCCCTGAGTCCCAGTTATTATATTATGTATTGATCCAGGGGATGCCCTGAGGTTGTATGTATTTGGGGGATCGCGGTTGATTTGATTTGTGATTACCTGTTATTGTATGAGTTTTGATTTAAATAGTATTTTGATTATGACTATTTTTGAAGATATGATTTGGTTCAGGCCCAACTTTATTTCGAAAATTTTTAGCCCTATTTTATGCTTCCACGTTTATGTGCTTAATTGTGCTATTAATCCTTGTTAATTAGCACGTGGCCTGACATTTTTGGTATCAGAGCTTAAACTGGGATAATCTCGTTTTCATTTGATCACACTCGAGTCTAGGCACAGAGTTTGGATTTGATTTTGATTGACTCTGTGGCTTATGTGATTATTTTACTTGTCTCTGTGATTATCTACTGTTAGTTCTTACCTTGAGATTTGATTAGATGCCGCCGAGGAGAGGTAGAGGTAGGACTGCTAGTGATGAGGGCATTCAATAGAACATCCCTTTGCGTCGTCGAGAGAGACATGCAGAGGTAGAGGATGTGACGAGACAGATTGGCATGATGGAGTTAGTCTTAGCGAGGTTTTAGCGGACGAATCCCCCTACGTTGCGGGCGCCGAAGGAAGTTTGATGGCCGATGGTTGGCTAGTTCAGATGGAAGAATTGTTTGATACTTTGGAGTACGCTCCTGAGAAGAGATTGAAGCTAGCGGTGTTGCAGTTGAGTGATAACGTGCAACAATGGGTGGAGAGGTACTTCCCCTATCTTGCATGAGAGTGGGGCATGGATTACTTGGGAGAGCTTCGGTGCAGCGTTCCGACAGGAGTATACCCCAGAGTCCTACTACAACAGTCGTGAACGAGAGTTTGACAATTTTAAGCAAGGGAATATGAAGGTGGCCGAGTATGCCAGACAGTTCTCTTCGCTTTTGATGTATGTTCCCCGTGTAGCTAACCAGGAGAGGACTAAGAGGAACAAGTTTCTGAAGGGTTTGAGGCCTGATTTGTTCCGGATGGTTTTGTCTGGTTCACCTTAGACTTATGCTGAGGCCGTGGATCGGGCTGTAGATATTGAGGAGAGTTTGTTGGAGGCACAAGCTCCGATTCAGCCATCAGTGGGGCGCTCTTTTCAACCGGTGCAAGATGTTTCGCAATCGTTTCAGTCTGCTCAGGGGTCGCAGCAATCGAATTCAGAGTTTAGCCATGGAGATGTTTAGTTTGTTCTCGCTAGAGAATTCAGAGTTTATGATCTATGCCCTAGATGTTTCCCATGAGTCGAGAGTGGAGTTGAGCGATGTTCCGATTGCTCAAGAGTTCC
Organism: Dorcoceras hygrometricum; assembly: GCA_001598015.1. Classification (NCBI taxonomy): domain Eukaryota; kingdom Viridiplantae; phylum Streptophyta; class Magnoliopsida; order Lamiales; family Gesneriaceae; genus Dorcoceras; species Dorcoceras hygrometricum. The sequence goes on along the minus strand of KQ989983.1, from coordinate 394,078 downwards.
TAGATGTGTTTCCAGACGAGATTCATGGATTCCCTCCGAGACGAGAGATTGATTTCAGTATAGAGTTGGTGCCTGGTCCCGATTTCTAGAGCTCCATATCTATTGGCGCCAGCAGAGTTGAAAGAACTGAAGGATCAGTTGAGAGATCTTCTTGAGAAAGGCTTCATTAGACCGAGTATGTCGCCTTGGGGAGCTCCGATTCTGTTTGTGAATAAGAAAGATGGATCTATGAGGATGTGCGTTGATTTTCGGCAGTTGAACAAAGCGACAATGAATAAAAACTATCCTTTGCCGAGGATTGATGACTTGTTCGATCAGTGGCAAGGATCGGCCGTGTACGCAAAGATTGATTTGCGATCTGGCTATCATCAGTTGCGGATTAGAGACGCTGATGTAGCGAAGACAGCTTTCCGAACGAGATACGGGCATTATGAGTTTCTTGTGATGCCGTTTGGATTGACGAATGCTCCTGCTGTGTTCATGGATTTTATGAATCGCGTCTTTAGCGAGTACATCGATCGATTCGTGATCGTCTTCATAGATGACATCTTGGTGTATTCGAGGAGTTTCAGAGAGCATAAGGAGCACTACTATCCTTTGCCGAGGATTGATGACTTGTTCGATCAGTGGCAAGGATCGGCCGTGTACGCAAAGATTGATTTGCGATCTGGCTATCATCAGTTGCGGATTAGAGACGCTGATGTAGCGAAGACAGCTTTCCGAACGAGATACGGGCATTATGAGTTTCTTGTGATGCCGTTTGGATTGACGAATGCTCCTGCTGTGTTCATGGATTTTATGAATCGCGTCTTTAGCGAGTACATCGATCGATTCGTGATCGTCTTCATAGATGACATCTTGGTGTATTCGAGGAGTTTCAGAGAGCATAAGGAGCACTTGAGGCTAGTGTTGCAGAGACTGAGAGACTCACAACTGTATGCCAAGTTCAGCAAGTGTGAATTTTTGCTAGACAGAGTTATATTCTTGGATCATGTTATTTCAGCGCAAGGAATTTCTGTGGATCCTAGTAAGGTCGAAGCAGTTCTTAACTGGGAGCGACCTAGGAATGTTTCCGAGATCCGTAGTTTTTTGGGATTGGCTAGCTACAGGCATTTCATTGAGAAGTTCTCTTCGATAGCCAGGCCGATGACTCAGTTGACCCAGAAGGATAAAAAGTTTGTTTGGACTGATGAGTGTGAGTCGAGTTTTCAGATGCTGAAGGAGAAGTTGACTACTGCTCCTGTTTTGGCCTTGCCTTTGGGTTCTGGGGTTTTGTGGTGTGCTCCGATGCTTCTCTGAGTGGTTTAGGCTGTGTTTTGATGCAGAACGGGTACGTGATTGCGTATGCGTCTCGAAAGTTTAAGCCTCATGAGACGAGATACCCTGTTCATGTTCTAGAGTTGGCTGCGATTGTGTTTTTCTTGAAGATATGGCGACACTATCTGTATGGTGAGGAGTTTGTTGTGTACACCGACCACAAGAGTTTGAAGTATATCTTCACCCAGTCAGATATGAATATGAGACAACGTCGTTGGATGGAGTTGCTTAAGGATTTTGATTGTGAGATACAGTATCAGCCTGGGCGGATGAACTTGGTAGCCGATGCTTTGAGTAGAAAAGCCCAGCCTGCGATGCTAACATCCTTGAGTATCTCGAGAGTCCACGAGCAGTTGAGTACTTCTGGTTGGCGATTCCAGCCGAGTGATCAGTACTTCTTAGTTTCTTCGATTCAGGTTGAACCGCAGATTGTGATTGACATCATAGAGGCACAGAGGACTGATCCGTATATCCATGAGTTGAGGATTAAGGCTCATAATGGTCATTCTGAAGATTTCTCTATTGATTCGGATGGGTTTCTGAGATTTCGTGGTAGATTAGTGGTTCCAAACTTGATTGATTTGAAAGAGACTATCTTGAATGAAGCGCATTGCAGTCGTTATAGCGTGCATCCGGGGGAGAAGAAGATGTACCATGCTTTGAAGTCTCACTATTGGTGGGAAGGCATGAAGAGCGACATTTCTGGTTTTGTTGCTCGATTTTTGAATTGCCAGCAGGTCAAGGCTGAGTGAACGAGACCTAGTGGATTGTTGCAGAGTTTAGAAGTGCATCAATTGAATTGGGAGCACATCTCCATGGATTTTGTGACTCATTTGCCTCGATCTAATAGGGGATGCGATGTGATTTGGGTTGTGATTGATAGACTCTCGAAGTCATCCCATTTCATTCCCTATGATGTGAGGTGCTCGATGAAGAAAATGGCAAAGTTGTATATCGACCATGTGGTTAGATTGCATGGAGTGCCTGTTTCGATAGTGTCAGATAGAGATCCAAGGTTCATCTCTCGATTTTGGAAGAGTTTGCAAGCAGCTATGGGTTCAAGATTGGCTATGAGTACAGCTTATCACCCCCAGACAGATGGCCAATCTGAGAGGACCATTCATACTTTAGAAGATATGCTACGTGAAGTTGTGATGGATTTCAGTGGTGGCTGGCAGGATTCTTTGTCCTTAGTTGAGTTTTCTTATAACAACAGCTACCAAGTGACTATTGGAATGGCTCCGTTTGAAGCTTTATATGGTCGAAAGTGTAGATCACCGAGTTGTTGGGAAGAAGTTGGTGAAAGACAGTTATCTACTCCTAAGTTTGTGCAGCATATGAAAGATCAGGTTGAATTGATTCGGAGTAGAATGAAATCTGCACAAGATAGATATGCTAGCTATGCTAATAGACGACGCAGACCGTTAGAATTTGAGGTTGACCATCGTGTATTTCTCAAGATTTCTCCTTTCAAGAATGTTATGAGATTCAGATTTAATGGTAAGTTAGCTCCTAGATTCGTTGGTCCCTTTGAGATTGTTGAGCGGATTGGATAGTTGGCTTATAGATTGAAGCTGTCTGATGAGTTAGCAGCGATGCATGATGTTTTTCATGTGTCAATATTGAGAAAATATGAGCCAGATCCATCCCATGTGCTGAGGACTGATGAAGTAGAGCTAGACCAGACCCTGAGCTATGTCGAATATCCAGTGCAGATTCTGGATAGGAAGGAGAAGCAGCTGAGGAACAAGGTTATACCGTTGGTGATGGTCCAATGGAGCAAGCATGTGAGACCCAAAAGCTGATGAGGTTAATTTCGTTAATTAATCGGGTTTCATTGAGATCAGCTTTGAGTCGATATTCATAAGGAAGCTATCGGGTTTTGGTGTCAGCGCTTGAGTTCAGCGATCAGTAGTTAGCGTGAGTTATCGCTAGACGTTGGTGTTCAGCAGTTGTAGCGATATCAGCAGTCGCTGAGCAGTAGAGAGTGCGCTAGTGTGTTTCAGCAATGAGTGGTTCTACGTCGTCGTTTGGATTAGTTGAGATGACAGCGTTTTGGTTAAGCGCTAGGAGATTCAGCTGTTGGTGTGTTATCGCGTATTCAGCTGTTGCGAGAGATCAGTTGTTGCGTAGTAATCAGCTGTTGGTTAGCGATCAGCAGTGGCTAGCGAGTGACGTGTTCTATGATGACGTGTCCCTCTCTCTGTGCGACGTCGTTTTGTTTAGTTATTCGCTGTTTAGCGATAGGGTATAGCTGATGCAAGATTTCAGCTGTTGGTTGGGAATATTAGTTTTGACAACTGAGTTTGTCGGTGGACCTGTTTCTCAGTAGTCAGTTGTGATTTTAAATAGGGGACTTAGCTGTTGTTCTCTATTATTGTTTTCCCGACATTTAGAAATATTTCCCGTGAACCTTATCTTGTCGCGATACCCTAGTTACTGTTCTCAGTAATCTTCTTTGTTTCAATTGCCGTCGGTAGATAGCTCCGACGAGAGTGAGAGTGGTAGCATTGGACTCCTCTTGCTAAGACGCTTCGTTCTATATCTCTTTAGAAGACTTTGGAGGAGCTGGAATAGGATCGCAGGATTGCTAAGACATCTCCCTTCTCTAGTCTGTTAGCATAAGCGTCGGATTTCGCATCCTATCCTAGCTTGTTGGGGTAAGTAAAGATTCTACCTTTAAGCTTTGATTAGAGCTTTTCGTTGAGTTAGGAAGGTAGATAAGCGCTGTTGGAGTTGTAGCTCCTAGCTGTTGTTCTTTCATATTTCGGTCTTTGAGCAGTAGCTTGTGTTGGCTTAGCAGGTGACAGATATGTGTTGCTCGGACTTCGTTGTGGCAGCTGCGTGTGGTAATTTTAGCTCAGTAGTATAGGTACAGATGTTGAGCTTGTATTACGGCTTGGAATTGGCATGGGTATTATGTGTTTGCTGCGTATGCATTGCATTGTTGTTTATGTTCTGGTTCAGCTGTTGCATTGCATATGCATTGTCATTTCCTTTCAGCTATTGTAGCCGTGCCTTGTTGTGTTGCTTCTGTTCTTACCAGGATGCGAGGGCGAGCGGCAATACCGCACTCTCATCTCCCTACTAGGATTTTTTAGCCACCCTGCGCCTAGTGGTTAACTACCACAGTTCATGGGTTGGGCAACAGCAGGTTGAGTTGTTGATGCATCTGGTATTCGGGTGTGGTGTAAGGATGAGTGGGTAATTCCCATATGCTTGTACACACACACCGTGGCCACCATTCTTCGCAGAATTTGTTATCAGTTGTGAGCTGTGCTTGAGTACCTTAGCTCGCTTCATTGGTTGAAGCCTACGACTGTTGTCCTGTTTCTCATGCATATCATCTGCATTATATCTGTTCATAGCTGTTTTATAGTTGCTCTCCGTACTGGGGTTGACCCCGAGGTCCCTCTGGGGTTGTGTTTGTTTGCCTGTTTGTTGTTCTGGATTTGCAGCTGGTCGAGGTTTTGATCCAGTTGGTGGTGCCCCAGGAGGTGGTTAGAGTGTCCCAGTTATGTATAGTATTTATATGCACTGGTATCATTGCGAGTGAGATGTCCCGGGTGATGCTTAGTCTTATATGGCTAGTAGTCTATCAGTACTTGTGTTGTATTTAGCCGTTGGGCAGTTGTTGTACTTGACTGTTTGTATTGTTGTGGATTTATAAAACTGGGATTATTTTGAGTATCTTGTATTTTTAAATTATCTGTTTAAAATCCGTCTGGCCTAAGAGAAAATTTAAAGTCACTTTTGCTATGCTTCGCTAGTTTTGCGTGGTTTTAC
>KQ989983.1:346920-388828 GCA_001598015.1 Dorcoceras hygrometricum | reverse complement strand
GACCCCGAGGTCCCTCTGGGGTTGTGTTTGTTTGCCTGTTTGTTGTTCTGGATTTGCAGCTGGTCGAGGTTTTGATCCAGTTGGTGGTGCCCCAGGAGGTGGTTAGAGTGTCCCAGTTATGTATAGTATTTATATGCACTGGTATCATTGCGAGTGAGATGTCCCGGGTGATGCTTAGTCTTATATGGCTAGTAGTCTATCAGTACTTGTGTTGTATTTAGCCGTTGGGCAGTTGTTGTACTTGACTGTTTGTATTGTTGTGGATTTATAAAACTGGGATTATTTTGAGTATCTTGTATTTTTAAATTATCTGTTTAAAATCCGTCTGGCCTAAGAGAAAATTTTAAGCCACTTTTTGCTATGCTTCCGCTAGTTTTGCGTGGTTTTACTCTGATGAGTGCACGAGGCCTGACATTTTTGGTATCAGAGCTTAAGCTGAGATAAGCTCGATTTCTTTGATCGCACTTGAGTCTAGGCACAGTGTTGTGTGTTGCTTGTGCTTGACTATGTGATTTATGTGCTGCATATTGTTTCCGTTACGAGATTTCTATGCTGTATCTGTTCTGTGTTATCTTATCCTGTTTAGTGCCTTCGTAGATGCCGCCTAGACGTAGGGGTATAGGTAGGGGGCAGTTTCAGGAATCTGAAGGTCAGAACGAGTATCGGCGTAGTGTTCATCTTCGTGGTCGTGGTAGGCGTGTAGAGGATGAGGTTGACGACTTGACAGCCCGAGTGGACAGCATGGAAATTATGATGGCGAGGTTCCAAAGGATGAGTCCCCAGGTTTTTAGCGGTGATGAGTCTAGTTCTGATGCGGACTCCTGGTTACAGCATATCACGGGTCTGTTCGACCGTGTGCAGTATGATAATGGACTTAGGTTGAGTTTGGCGACTTTCCAGCTTAGGAAAGGTGTGGAGCGTTGGTGGAGAGGCGCTTCAAGGACTTTGGATGAGACCGGTGTGGGGATTACTTGGGACAGTTTATGCGTTGCTTTTCGGCAGGAGTACGTCCCGGAGTCGTATGTGATGGCGACTTTCCAGCTTAGGAAAGGTGTGGAGCGTTGGTGGAGAGGCGCTTCAAGGACTTTGGATGAGACCGGTGTGGGGATTACTTGGGACAGTTTATGCGTTGCTTTTCGGCAGGAGTACGTCCCGGAGTCGTATGTGAATGCTCGTGAGCGAGAGTTCGATAACTTGGAGCAGGGTACTATGTCTGTGCGGGACTATGTCCGGTTGTTTTATTCTCTTTTGGCGTATGTACCCCATGTTGCTGGCCGAGAGAGGGCCAAGAGGACTAAGTTTCTTGAGGGTTTGAATGAGGAGTTGTATTCTTTGGTGCTGACGAGAAAACCGAAGAGCTATGCCGAAGCAGTGGATAATGCGATCGACATAGAAGAAGGTCTGCTGAACCGAAGGTCTCGTGCTAGGCCTCAGGGTGCTCAGAGTGTCCGTCCCGCTGTTCAGGGAGCGCAGTCTTCGCAGTCAGCCCATCAGCCCCAGCAGCAGCAGCATCAGTTAGCACAGCAGTCTTGACGCCAGAGGTTTAGACCTCGTGGCCAACAGTTTAAGAAGAAGTCTGGTTCGGGTTCTTCTGGTTCTGGAAGCTCTAGTAGCAGTGGCTCTAGGGCAGAGTTTTGTGGCTTCTGTGGAGGCAAGCATCCGTCGACTCAGTGTGTTGGTGTGCAGGGCTCTTGTAACCTCTGTGGTCAGTATGGACACTTTGCGAGAGTGTGTCCGTTGGCTGGATCTCATCAAGCCGTAGCCCCACCTCAGGGTCGAGGAGGATCATCTAGGGGTCGTTCCCCAAAGTTTCCGTAGCCTAGGATGGGAGAGACGCAGTTTAGGCCGTTCCAGCAGCCTGGTCTGTCGCGTTTCGGACAGTCTTCTCAGCCGCTTTTCTCTAGACCCCAGCATGCTCAAACGAATGCCATTACGAGGGAGCAAGCGGAGGGCACGCCGAGCGGAGTGACTATAGGTAACTGTTCTGTCTTTGATTTTCCTGCACGTTCGTTGTTTGACACCGGCGCATCGCATTCGTTCATTTCTGATGCATTTGTGGTCGAGCATGGGTTGGCATACCACTTTTCTGTGCGATGTTGTGTCTATTTCTACTCCTGGCGGCGCGATCCTGTACTCCCAAGAGGTTTTGTTGGATGGCGTTATGAGGTTTGGTTAGCATGCGCTAGTAGCGAATTTGATTCGTTTGATGTTGTGGGATTTCGACTGTATAGTGGGAATGGACGTGTTGTCGAGCTTTAGGGCCACCGTGGATTGTTTCCATGGAGTTGTGCGTTTTAGGCCTCCGTCTGGCGAGAAATGGAATTTCTATGGCCATGATTCCCAGTCGAAGATTCCCTTAGTCTCTGCGATGGAGATGTTCAGCCTTTTGTCGTTAGGGAACGCTGGCTTTATGATTTATGCGTTGGACGCATCTTATTCTTCGTGCGTGGAGCTTAGAGACGTCCCCGTTGCTCGAGATTTCCCTGATGTGTTTGAGGAGGTTCCTGGATTTCCTCCGAAAAGAGAGATCGATTTCAGTATCGAGCTTGTACCTGGTACAACTCCGATCTCTAGAGCCCCGTATCGTTTAGCGCCTGCAGAGTTGAAAGAACTTAAGGTGAAGCTTGAAGAACTGTTAGAGAAGGGTTTCATTAGACCGAGCATGTCGCCGTGGGGAGCGCCTATTCTTTTTGTGAAGAAGAAGGACGGGTCGATGAGGATGTGCATCGACTTTAGAAAGTTGAACAAGGCTACCGTGAAGAATAATTACCCGTTGCCTAGGATCGATGATTTGTTTGACCAGTTGCAAGGGTCTGCATTTTATTCGATGATCGATCTGCGCTCGGGGTACCATCAATTGCGCATCAGAGAAGCTGATGTTTCAAAAACTTCTTTTCGTACGAGGTACGGGCATTATGAGTTTTTGGTTATGACGATTGGTTTGACGAATTTCCCTGCAGTTTTCATGGATTTGATGAATAGAGTCTTTAGAGAGTTCATAGATAAGTTTGTGATAGTGTTAATCGATGATATTCTGGTGTACTCTAAGAATCTGATGGAGCATAAGGAGCATTCGAGAGTTGTTCTACAAACTCTTCGAGACTCGCAGCTGTATGCCAAGTTTTCTAAGTGCGAGTTTTGGCTGGATAGAGTTGTGTTTCTGGGTCATGTGATTTCAGCGGATGGAATTTCTGTGGATCCCAGTAAGGTAGATACTGTTTTGAACTGGGAGCATCCTAGGAATGTGTCTGAGGTTCGCAGTTTCTTGGGTCTGGCTGGCTATTACCGTAGTTTTATAGAGCGTTTCTCTAGTATAGCTAGGCCGATGACTCAGCTGACTCATAAAGATAAGCGGTTTGATTGGACTGAGCAATGCGAGAATGCTTTTCAGTTGCTCAAAGGGAAGTTGACTTCAGCGCCTGTCTTGGCTTTGCCGTTTGGTTCTGGTGGATTTATCGTTTGTTCTGATGCTTCGCTCAATGGATTGGGCTGTGTGTTGATGCAGCATGGTCGAGTCATTGCCTATGCTTCACGACAGCTGAAAACGCATGAGACTCGATACCCAGTTCATGATTTAGAGCTAGCAGTTGTGGTCTTTGCGTTGAAGATTTGGCGCCACTATCTGTATGGTGAGCAGTTTGTGGTGTATTCGGACCACAAGAGTTTGCAGTATTTATTTTCGCAGCCTGATTTGAATATGAGACATCGTAGATGGATGGATCTGCTCAAGGATTTTGATTGTGAGATCAAATATCAGCTTGGGAAAGTAAATGTAGTGGCTGATGCATTGAGCAAAAAGGCTCAAGGAGATATGATTGCATCGTTGTATGTTTCTAAAGACCGTGAGCATCTTAGCACTACTGGTTGGAGGTTTTACCCAACTGATGATTATGTTGTGGTGTCTTATTTCCAAGTGGAGCCACAGATTGTTTCGAGCATTAGAGCTGCTCAAAGAACAGATCCTTCTATCCATGAGTTGAAGTTGAAGGTTAGGGCTGGACAGCTTGAGGACTATTCTGTCTCAGCTGATGGTTGTTTGCGTTTCCGTGGTCGGTGGTTGTGCCCAACCTGATAGATCTTAAGGAGGAGATCCTTAGAGAAGCGCATTGCAGTAGACTCAGTGTTCATCCTGGTGCACGGAAGATGTACCATGCGTTGAAGCCGCACTTTTGGTGGGATGGTTTGAAAAGCAACGTGGCTGGTTTTGTTGCTCGTTTCTTGAACTGTCAGCAGGTTAAGGCTGAAAGGATGAGACCTGGTGGTCTGTTGCAGAGTTTAGAAGTGCCCCAATGGAATTGGGAGCATGTTAAGATAAAATTTATTAGTTTTGCTGATAACAAAATAACACAAGTGCTGATACGAAGTTACTTCTTGAGAATCAGACGTTGCAGTTAATCGCAAAGATTATTTCAGACGTCGGGTTGATTTTCAGATGTCAGTTATTGAGTAGAAGCATTTCATATGTTGAGTATCTATTTCAGAAGTTATTGTATTCAGACATTGGGTATTCAGACGTGAAGTATTTCTTTCAGAAGGATATTCAGCCGATGGGGATTTATGTTAATAGTGAACGCTGTCAGACGTTGACTACAGTTAAATGGATATCAGACGCAACTATTCAGACGTTAGCATGTTTATTAATGAATAGAAAAACTACGTCGTTTGAATAAGTTAAATGGATATTTGCAATTTCTAACGGCGAGCCTCAGTTTCTGGAGAAGAGCAGACATGAGTACACTAATGAGGATAAAAAGAAGGCGAATCTAGACAATGTGGCCAAGGATATTCTCTTCAAGACACTGGACAAGGACAAAAACATGTTCAGTAAGATCAAAACTTCGCCACAGCTAAAGATATTTGGGAAAAGCTGACTCAAATATGTGAAGGAAACGACAAGACGAAAGAGAACAAGTTGACTGTGGCTCAGCAGAAGTACGAGTCGATAAAGATGAAGGATGGAGAGACGATGACGGAGTTCTATGAAAGATTCAGTGCTGTTGTTATTGAGTTGACGATTCTTGGCAAAGAATATAGCAACAGAGAGCTAGCGTTGAAGGTGATGAGAGCGCTGCCAACATTAGCAGCTACAACTACTGAACAGTGCTCTCCAAGAACTAGCAAGACGACTGATCAATTCAGCGACGACGTCTTGTCCCTCTTCGTTAAGAAGTTTGGGAAATACTTGAGAAGATCTTTCAACCCTTCTACTCCTTATAATAATTTTCATAAATCTGATAAAGTTAATGCTGATTTGAATTGTTATAACTGTGGTCGTCCAGGGCACTTTGAAGCTGATTGCAATAGGCCAAAGAAGGAGGACAGATCCAGGGATGACAAGAGAACTGATGATAGATACAGGAGAGATGAAAATAAGGAGGATCGATACAAGCGAGATGACAAGACAGATGAGAGAAATGTCTATAGATCCAAGGACAGACGGATGAGGACAAGAGGTGATGAAAGACCCAGCCGCAAGAATGATCGCAAAGTACTGATGGCTGAAGAAAGCACCAAGAGTTGGGCTGACACAGATTCAAACTCTTCATCCAGCAGTTCCTCATCAAGTGATAGTGAACAGAAGGAGGTTAACTGTCTCATGGCTGATCAAACATCTGATGATGAGGTATTTGACCTCTCTAACATTGAATTTACACGAGAAGACCTTGTCAGTGCACTTAATGATATGGTCAAAGAGTACAGGAAGCTTTCTCACACATTCGAGGAAGTTAAAGCTGAAAACGATGATTTGAAAATAGTTCAGCTGAACCAAGTGCTGTTGAACTTGGTGAAGCTGACAGTTTTTAAAATCGAGTTAAGTAAGCTGACAGCTGAGAATGAATTATTGAGAAACGAATCTAGTGAGCCCAAAGCTGAAATTGAAAGATTAAATGAAGTAATGAGCTCCTGGAAAAAGTCTCCTCGTTCTCTCAACAAGCTGCAAGAAAGTCAAAAGCCAGTGAATGATAAATCTGTCTTGGGTTTCAATAGTAGTGAAAGCAGTGAAGGAGAAACAAGTACTCAGTCACAGTTGGTGTACGACAAGTTCAATAAGATGAGCTTTGTCAAAGTCAGTGTGACATATGATAGCTGTGAGTCGATGACATATAATTACCAGACCTCTCACAAGTTGAACCATAAAGGAAAAGCTGGTATCGGCTATCAAAGACCTGAGAATTCCAAGCCAAGCTGGCTAAAGAACAAATTGGACAGAGATAAAGCAAGCTGGATCTAAGTCATTTTCTCCTAACCAGCCAAGGCGTAATTCAACGAAGGTAAAATCTGGATGGAGAAAGGTTCAGCCGAGGAGGGATCTAAATGGTCAAAATATGAAATCAACACTCAATAGATCTCACCATAGTTTTGCACAGACCATCACGGACTCTTGTACTGGAAAAATGTCAAGGTAATTCCAGTATGGGTCCCAAAAGGGGTAATCTGATCTGGACCCAAGTAAAATTTGTGTACCAAAAGCTGTTTTTTTGATTGCAGGATAACAGGTACGAACCAGCTGATGTATCAACCTTGTGGTACCTGGACAGTGGCTGTGCTCGACACATGACAGGAAACCAAAAGCTGCTATCAGACGTCATACCACACAAAGGAGCAAAAATTGTGTTTGTTAATAACGCATACGGTAACACTATGGGTAAGGGTAAGCTTATCCACGGTAACATCTCTATTTCAGACATCTTAGTTGTTGATAATTTACGTTATAATTTGATTAGCATTAGTCAGCTATGTGACAAGGGTTACATAGTTAAGTTTCAATAACACACTTGCACAGTTCAGAGTGCAAATGGTCTGATTGTATTGGTAGGTAAACGTTCGGGGAATACCTACATTATCGATTGGTCAGAGAAGTTGAAATCTGAACAGTTGTGCCTTGTAGCTGACTCCTCCAAGATTTGGCTGTGGCATCAAAGAATGAATCATCTAAACTTCAAAACACTTGCCAAATTGAGTCAACAGGATATGGTTTCTGGTATGCCAAAAATCAATTATTCTAAGGACAAGATTTGTGCCGCTTGTCAGCTGGGTAAGCAAATTAAATCTACTTTCAAAAAGAAAGGCGGTAAACGTTCTTCCCGTAGCTTAGAGCTTTTACATATGGATATTTTTTGTCCTATACCCGTAACTATCTTAGAGGGAACGAACTACACCCTTGCTGTTGTTGATGATTTTACAAAATATACTTGGGTGTTGTTTTTTAAAGCAAAATCTGATACCGCCGACCAGCTGATACGTCTTCTAAAACGGTTACAAAATGATAGATCTTGTTCAGTCAACCGAATAAGAAGTGATCGTGGTACCGAGTTTTTAAATCAAAAATTGACTTCTAATTTGGAAGACATAGGGATAAAGCATGAGCTTTCAACAGCTAGAACTCCTCAGCAGAACGGGTTAGCTGAAAGGGGAAATTGCACTTTAAAAGAAGCTGCTAGGTCTATGATTGCTTATTCCGGTATTTCACAAAAATTTTGGGCAGAAGCAGTTAACACAACATGTTATACACAGAACAGATCTATGATTAATAGGATGCACGATAAAACCCCATATGAGATTTGGAATGGCAAGAAACCTGATATATCTTATTTCAAGGTGTTTGGGTGCAGATGTTTTATTCATAATAATGGAAAAAAGCACCTAACAGCCTTTGAACCAAAATCTGATGCAGGTATCTTCTTAGGTTATTCAGCTGTGAGCAAAGCGTATTGAGTTTTCAACAATCGAAGTCTGACAGTTCAGGAATCCTCTCATGTGGTTTTCGATGAAACAAGCTTGAGATCCAACTCAGCTGCAAACTTACATGATTTGTGTTCACGTCTGGAATCAACAAGCCTTGAGGAATCAGACGACGACGTGCCACAAAGATATTCAGCTGAGACACAACAGACGCTGGACACACCGCACAACAATATTAAACAAGATCTGACAGGTAATCCAGTAGTCATCGATTTAACTAACGATGATTCCATACAGGAGCAGATCTCTACTAGTTTGCCAGCGGCTGGAGGTGAAGTTACCAACGATCAACCAGACGTCGCTCAATCTGATTTTGTCCAACCAGACGTTGCTCGATTAGATGTTGCGCAAGCAGATTCCACTATTCAAAAATCAACGTCTTATGCACAAGAAGCAAGCGTTTATCAATTGGCACCTGGATCAACATCTGGACAAAAAGGCGTGAGCACATCATATAAATCAATATCAAGACCAACGTCTGGACAACCAGTCGCAAGTGATCATCAAGAAGCAAGCGTTTATCAATTGGCACCTGGATCAACATCTGGACAAAAAGGCGTGAGCACATCATATAAATCAATATCAAGACCAACGTCTGGACAACCAGTCGCAAGTGATCATCAATTGGTATCCAGACCAACTGTTTCAAGAGCTGATCCAAGCTCACATCTGGAACAAAAATCACAACAGCTGGAATCAGACGTACAAGCCAACAATGATAAACAACAACTGGCGTCAGCTGATCTAGTTGTTATCCAGCCAGCGACACAGGGGGAACAAGGAGCAAATACAATTGGACTTGATCCCAGTGGAATAAAAATCATCCACCCGAGCAGGTCATAGGTAACTTCGAATCTCCTGTTCACACACGAGGCCAGCTATTACATGATCATTTTGATTCAGCATTCATATCTCATATAGAACCCAAGCAGATAGAAGAAGCCTTAGCTGACCCCAGCTGGATAGATGCAATGCAAGAAGAACTTAATCAATTTAAGCGTAACAATGTATGGACACTTGTGCCTAGACATTCTAATCATTCAGTTATAGGAACTCGATGGGTCTTTAGGAATAAACTGAATGAAGATGGTGTAGTAACTACAAACAAAGCTAGACTGGTTGCACAAAGATTTAGGCAGATGGAAGGCATAGATTTTGATGAGACCTTCGCACCAGTAGCTAGGTTAGAAGCCATCCGCATGTTCTTGCATATTCTACATTTAAAGATTTCAAAGTCTTTACATATGGATGTTAAGAGTGCATTTCTTAATGGCGTCTTAACAGAGGAAGTGTATGTTTAAACTGAATGAAGATGGTGTAGTAACTACAAACAAAGCTAGACTGGTTGCACAAAGATTTAGGCAGATGGAAGGCATAGATTTTGATGAGACCTTCGCACCAGTAGCTAGGTTAGAAGCCATCCGCATGTTTCTTGCATATTCTACATTTAAAGATTTCAAAGTCTTTCATATGGATGTTAAGAGTGCATTTCTTAATGGCGTCTTAACAGAGGAAGTGTATGTTGCACAACCTCCTGGCTTCGTAAATCATACACATCCAGATTTTGTTTACAAATTGGATAAAGCTCTTTATGGGTTGAAGCAAGAACCCAGAGCTTGGTATGATACACTGTCCAAATTCCTCATTGAGCATGACTTCACTATAGGCAGAGTTATAAGATGTTGTTTAAATTTGTTAAAGCTGATCATGTCTTATTAGTTCAGATCTATGTAGATGATATTATATTTGGATCAACTAACCCCAAATTGTGTCAGAAGTTTTTAAAGTTGATGCAGGACAAGTTTGAGATGAGTATAATTGGGGAGCTGACGTTCTTTTGGGATTACAAGTACGACAGTTGGAGAATGGTATATTCATTAACCAGGCTAAATATACGAAAGAACTGCTGAAGAAATTTGGCATGGACAATTGTTCAGCAGCTGCTACCCCAATGAGCTCTTCAATCAATATGGATAAAGATGAAGCTGGAACTGCCATTGAGGTATCACTTTATCGCGGTATTATAGGCTCTTTGCTATACTTAACTGCTAGCAGACCAGACATCATGTTTGCTGTCTGTATGTGTGCTAGATTTCAGGCAGAGCCAAAGCAATCACATTACATAGCCGTAAAAAGGATTTTAAAATATTTAAAAGGCACTTCCAACGTGGGTATTTGGTTTCCCAAAGACTCAGGCTTTCAACTAATCGGTTACAGTGATGCAGACTACGCAAGATGTAGGATTGATCGCAGGAGCACCAGTGGAACTTGTCAACTCTTGGGAGATCGACTGATTTCCTGGTTTAGTAAGAAGCAGACGTCAATTGCAATGTCCACGGCTGAAGCAGAGTACCTCGCAGCTGGCAGCTGCTGTGCTCAAATTCTTTGGATACAACATCAGCTGAAGGACTATGGCATCGATGTTTCTGAAGCGCCTATTCTCTACGACAACACTAGTGTGATCGCGATCACCCACAATCCAGTACTGCATTCGAGAACAAAGCACATCGACATCAGGCACCATTTTATCAGGGACCACGTGCTGAAGAAGGACGTCCGGTTGGAGTACGTGTCGACTGAGCAGCAAGTCGCTGACATCTTCACCAAACCTCTACCAGACGCTAAGTTTTCTTACTTTAGAAACATATTAGGTCTCCTTGAATTGCCTTGATTTGTCTGTGGACTAACAATTTTCAGGTTGTCAGCTGTTGGTTAAATCAGCTGTAAGTGTGTTGTTCAGGGGGAACGTG
Source organism: Dorcoceras hygrometricum (assembly GCA_001598015.1). Taxonomy (NCBI): domain Eukaryota; kingdom Viridiplantae; phylum Streptophyta; class Magnoliopsida; order Lamiales; family Gesneriaceae; genus Dorcoceras; species Dorcoceras hygrometricum. The sequence goes on along the minus strand of KQ989983.1, from coordinate 378,335 downwards.
AAGAATTTCAGCTGAGGCAAGCATATTGCGTTGGAGGATATCAGTCGTAGGGGGAACCAGGATCTTAATTGTTAAGCGCGACGTCAGCTGAATATGTAGCGTCTGGATACACTCAGATGTTACATATACACAGCTGATGCTTATTTGTGATCAGATCTTGCCAACCCTCAGCGATACATTAAAATCAGCAGTAATATTATTACAATCGCTGCACCAGCTGTGACATATTAAATTTTGGCGCGCGTATTTTTAAATTTTTCCCTGTACGGATAAAATTTTCAAAATAATTTCCAAATTTGTACGCGCCGTCAGATGATTGACACGTGGTTGTCATCATTCCAATCGTCACATCTATATATTACGGCATTTACTGTTTACCTCTTCACTTACCTTGCATACTTTCTCTCTGGTTTTCTTGTGCGCGTATTCTCTTGTGTATTTTCGTGAAATTATTTTCAAGCAATCTTTCACTCTCTCAACAAAGATAATGGCATCTTCCCTGATTAGCAACAGTCTCCACATCTCATTCGATTCAGTCCTTGGTATGGACGATGCTGGACTGGTAGCAGTGTTTGAATCTTTTGTAGCGACTGGGCTGAAGGGATTTCTGGGTTGTCCCGTTGTTTATTACGAAGATGCACTAACGGAGTTCTTTGAGAACGGTTTGGTTAGGGATGGAATGATTGTGAGCACCATACAGGGGATATCAGTCTAGATTTCTGAGGAAGTTTTTGCTGCGGAGTTTGAGTTACCGATGGAGGGTTTGACAGACTTGTCTGATGTCCCGAAGGATTTGGTGTTTGATGCGCAAAGCATCTTCTATGAGTCTAAGGAGCAGGTGAGCACCTCTTGCAAAAAGATGGAAATGAAGATCAAGTTTAGGCTTCTTGGCGACATACTGGCGAAGACTATTTATGTGAAAGCAGGGTCTTTCGATGCGGTCACTCATGAACGGTTCTTGTTGATGACTGCTATCACTTGTGGCGTGAAGATCAACTGGAGCAGTTTGGTGTTCGATATCCTCAAGGATATGGTTACTCCAGGTTCAAGGCAAGCGAAGTGTTACGCAATTCAAATCTGTGTTTTATTGAAAAATGTACCGGGCTTGGAGCTGGGTGAATCCAGAGCATTTCCTTCATCCAGGATCCTAACTGAGAAAACGGTTCATCGATATGTTGTTATCAATGAAAAAGTTGGTGGAGAGGAAGTGGCCGATGCACCAAGGGTGAATGTTGGTCCGAAAATAGGATCAAAAAGATAGCAGGCGCTGTTTTGACAACCATTAAAATTTTGCGCACTGCTAATACTTGAGCTGCAATAGCTCGTTGTTCTTGAACATCTAAAATACAAAGAGCACCGGAGACAGATCTGGTATGATTTAAAAATCATGCGGAAAATACCAGAACTGAATCCTATATTTTAAAACAACTCAAACAGATTTATGTACAACATAAATCTGTTCGAGGCTTGCAAGTGCTAGTGTGCTGCTGTATGCAATGCGATGCTAAGTGCTGAATTGTGTTTATGCGTATGCTAAAATATAAGCAAGTGCTGATATGTAAACGTGCAATGCGTGCTAAGTAAATATGCAATACTGAAAGCTTAAAGAGCACGATACTCAGCAGGTTTGTTTATGGAAGTTCGGATATCAACATCCTACATCTCCCCTTCTTCCACCTCGGAAGGCTCCACTAGAATATTTGATCTTACAACTGCGTGTACAGACCCAATCCCACAACCAGCAGCTGTGAGAACTCCTAGACTCCACAAATGCACAACAGCCGTAGCTGTGTGACTGACTAAATACACAAGAGTTTTACGTCTTCGTGCTTGGATGGGAACTGTGAACATATTTCGAGATTCATTCACAAACAGATGTGAATGAATCCGGGTGTATGAGATTGATACATTGTAGCTCTCAAACTCTCTGTTTTTCTCACACACGAGGGACATGCTCTAACAAGCTAATCTAGACTCAGCAATCAACTCTCGTGAAAGCTCCTCTCTAATGGCGGTCGATTGCTTCGTCTATCTCTTTATTTTTCCCTCTGTTGGTGCACTGTATATTCAATATATTTCTGCCACACTAATGTAGTTGCACCAACGTCGTCTCTCAACTGGACGAACTCTAGTTGCTCTCATTTGTTCTTCAATGACGTCGCCTCTGATATATAGCCTCTGTAGAATTTATTCCCGTTGGATAGCTTCCAAATCTGTTCAGCGCTTCATATGGCTATCTTGTCTTCTTTCTATTTTAGTGCAACGCTCCTCTGTAAAGTACCGACAAGGGAACAGTACTTGCATCCTTTTCTTTGCAGGCTTCTTGTCGCTTTCGCCATTTGAATTGAGCTCAGCAGTTGACATCCAGCTTTGATAATTCTTCGTAAGTTGTCAACTGCTTCGCTGCTGAATCATTCTACGACTGGATAACTTGCGACTGTTTTCCTGCGACTGGATGCGTAGCAACAGCTGATTCAAATAAGCTCTCGACTGGATGCTGCTGTTGCTTGCGTCTGGTTCATCAAATGCTTCGCCTGAATCTTCTTCAACAACAATAGATTTATCTTCTTGCGTCTGGATGCTCAAAACATTGCGTCTGGATATCTTTGCGTTGCGACTGAATCTTCTGTAGCTTCGTCTGCTGAAATAACAACGCAAAGTCTTCCTGCTGAATCTTTAGCGCAAGAGCAAAACGCTGTCGTATCAACTTATGTAAACGACATCGTTTTGCTATCGCTATCTTCAAATAGCATCTGCTGATTGCACTGTAGCTTGCGACTGGATATCTCTTCTACGACGTCGCTTCCTCGTCTGGTTGCAAGCTACCTGCTGATTCTTGCGACTGGTCTCTCAAACCATCTGCTGAATATGATGACGTCACCGATGACGTCATCAGCACTAATCCATCTGCTGATTGTGATGACATCAAGGCTGATGTCATCACAGCTCATTCCATATCTAGCGCATCTCTTCTCATCTGCTGAATCTTCCTGCTGATCACTGTAGCTTCCTGCTGAATGATGACGTCACTGTTGATGTCATCTACACTTTACGCTCCAGCTGATCTTCATCGCTCTAGCTCCAGCTTGCGCCTCTTCTAAGCTTCTTGAATGGCGACTGTTAATAGATTCATCCAAAGTACTTATAATCGCTACTGCTAACAGATTCGTCAACAGTAACTTTGCGCATCTTCTTCTTTGATAGCTTTCTCCAGCAAGCTCCTCAATTCTTGTTCCAGCTGGTTCATCTTTTCTCTTTAGCGCTTGCAGCCGGTTGTCATCGTTTCAGCTGGTTCATCATGCTCCAGCTGATTCAATTTGGCCTTCGCCTGATTGCGAAAAGCTGATTCAACTCTGGACGTCTCCATCGCTAATTCAACTGCCGATTCCATGAACACCAAACCAACTGCTGATTCCCTATATTGAACCAACTGCTGGACATATTTATCAGCTTTTCTTCTTTGCGCATCAAGCTTCTTCCTGCTAATTCTTCTTCGTTCCTAAATCCTGTGCACTTAAGTAGAATTGTTAGAATCACAATAATAGGTTTTGTGTAATTCAAAACATAATTAGGATCTGTCAAAACAGATCCAACAGTGAAGAAAACACCCGTGAAAAAGGCTGTGTCCAAGAAGAGACCAGCTACAGATGCTGCTGCTGAACCAGTGGTGAAAAAGAAGAGGACTACAAAGAGTAAATCAGTGTCTGCAAAAGAAACTCTGGAAATTCTGCCTGTTGCCCAAGAGGCTGTTCCTCTTCAGAAAATTGAGCCAACTCCTGCTGCACCGGCTGAGCAACGCCCATTGCCAAAACGAAAATCTCAGAAGAGGAAGAGGAGGTTGGTACTAGGCTCTGATGATGAAATTGTTGATAGTGAGCCAGTTGTTGGCAGTAGTATTGTTGGAGAAGCAGCTGTAGAGGTTGTTGATGATACTGCTGAGAAGGAAGTTGAACCAGTTGTTGAAAGTGTTGATGAACCAGTTTCTTTGCCAGCAGTAGCAGATGTTCTTAACGAGGATATATCCACTGCTGATGACGTGGATATTATAATTGAGCAGGTCATTGCTGAAACCGCTCAAATTCAAACAGATGAGGGAGATCAGGATGTTGATACATCTGATGTTGGAGTAAAGACAGTGGAAAAAGCTGATGAGTTCATAACAGAGCCCGTAGAGGAAATGGAGACAGAGGCCTTTGAACAATCTGCAGATGTGGCAATGTCTCTACCGGATATTTTGATGACTATTCCAGCAGATTGTCCCTTGCCTTATGCTAATATGGAGATAACGCCAATTACACTGGGCAACAGCATCTCCATCCCAGGGGTCGATGAAGGTGACTGGTACAAGGCCAGTCTTCCTAAGATCAATCCTGAAGAAAAGGGGAAGGCGCCTCTTCAATTTACAGATCCGATAAAAGGAAAGCCGCCAAAGGAAATTTTCTCTCTGATTCTTGCAGATATTGAGTGTCTTGTATAGTTAAGGGAGCATGTGATAGATGAAGTGGATAAATTCTTTAATTTTTTAGCTTCAAAAAGCTGCCGCATCTGAAAATTGAGGAGATATCTGCTAAAGAGGCTCTCATTTTGTCTTGGGATGAAACAGACTCAACGAGTGTATCTCTCCAACGAAGGAATTTTATACTGATGAAATACAGAGAGTTGTTGATAAGGAAATTTCTGGAGGCCAGGAAGATAAATTTTGCCCCCGGTGATGGTTCTTCTGCATCTGACCTCAAAGTCTTGGATTGGTAATCTGATATTCATTCATTTGTGTTGGAAGAGTTGAAAGAACAGATGATGACACACGGTCTTAGATGGGAGAAGCCGTGTTGCTCACAAGTTTTTGAAGGGAGAACTTTACCACGGCCAGTGGTTTGTACAGTCACTTGTACAGAAATTTTGCCGCAAATTTCATATGTGGACACTCTACCACCTGTGAGGTCCTAACTTAGTACTTTCACCTATTTCATTCCAATGTATCGGTGATCTACGTTTTCTTCCATAAAGAGCATCGTATGGAGCCATTTCTATTGAAGCCTGATAATCGTTGTTGTACGTGAACTAAACTATGGGTAGTTTGGAATCCCAATCTCTGCAAAGTCAATGATACATGCACGGAGTAAATCCTCCAGTGTTGGATTACCCTTTCATATTGTCCATTAGCTTGCGGATGGAAAGTTGTACTGAAGGTTAACTTTCCATGGCTCTGTGTAAGCTCTTCCAGAACATAGCCGTAAGTCTAGGATCTCGATCTAATACTACTGAACTTGGAATACCATGATGTCTCACTATTTCTCTTATGTACAACTCATCATAGTTGTTCAGGTCGTAGGTTGTCTTCACTGGCAAAAGATGAGCTAATTTTGTTAGTCTATCAACTAACCCAAATAGAGTTAAATCCGTGGAGTGTTCTTGGTAAACCGACTACGAAATCCATAGCAATATATCCCACTTCCATTCTGGTATAGGGATAGTTTTTGTCAGGCCTCGTGCTCAATCAGAGTAAAACCACGCAAAACAATAGCGGAAGCAATAAAATAGTGGCTAAATTTTTCGCTTTTGGCCTTACTGAAAGATAACATTATTTAAAATACTGTAATACTCAAAATATCCCAGTTAACATAACACAGTACAACAGTACAACATGTATCAGGCACCATACAACAAGACTACAACTGAATACAACAAAGCACAGGGCATCCCCCAGCTATCAGTACTGATGCATATATAATACTATGCTAACAGGGACACTCTAACCACCTCCTGGGGCACCTCCAGTTGGGTCAACTCAACGACTAACTGAGGAACCATGATAACCTGACCAACACAACAGGAAAACAACAACCAGCCCCAAAGGGACATGGGGTCAAACCCCAGTATGGAGAGCAACTGAAAAACAACAGTTAAATAGCAATAGATAAAATGCTAATACTATGCATGAGATAGGGCTACAACCGAAAGCAGGGAACCAAAGAATCTCAACGGCTGCTCAACAAACGATAACAGATCAAATGAACACTGGTGGCCATGATGTGTGAGCATATGAGAGCTACCCACTCGTCTCAGCACACGGTACCAGATGCATAACAATAACTCAACCTGCTGTTGCCCAACTCATGAGATGTGGGAGCTACCCACTCCGCTCATAGTGGCTAACAGATCCTAGCAGGGAGGTGAGGTATACGGGAGTTACCCGCTTGTCCTCCAACACAAGCATCCTGGTACACAGATCAAGATAACAAAGCACGGCTAACCAAGATCTGGGTTCAACATGGATAATGCGTGTATGCAATAACAACATAGCAGGAGCAAGCAAATGCACACAGAATTCAACACAGCAGCTCACATAAAATCCATGCCAATTCAATGCTGTAAAACAAGCTCACATCCGTACCTCAGTTCTGAGCTACAAGTACCACAACGAAGTCCCGAGCAACACGGATCTGAGAACCTGATAAGCAAAGCACAACGCTAACTCAGGGACACAAAGCACAGACACTACGAACTGGGAGTTACGAACTCCACAAGTTCTGTCCTACCCATATAGCTCAACAATCATCTCTAATCAAAGCACAAGGGTAGAAACGAACACTCACCCAACGAGCTACCTGAACGACATGAGTAATTCGATGCTTATGCTAACAGAATACATAAGGGAGATGTCTTCGCGAACCTCTCCAAGCTTGACGCAAGCTTCCAAAAGCGGTACCAAACGAAGCGTCTTAGCAAAAGGACTCAAGCGCTACCACTCTTACTTTAGTCGGAGCTGCCTACCGCCGGCAATCGGAGAAAAAGAGCAACGGTGAACAGTAGCTAGTGTATCGCGACAAGGTTATCTTACGAGAAATATTCTAAGTGTCGGGGAACAATAATGGACGAAGGGTCAAAGTCCTCTCTTAAATATAACTCAAATCTGGTCAATTCTGGTGAACAATAGCCACCGACAACCTCGGGGTTCACATCTAATGTCAGGCCCCGTGCTAATTAACAAGGATTAATAGCACAATTAAGCACATAAACGTGGAAGCATAAAATAGGACTAAAAATTTTCGAAACAAAGTTGGGCCTGAACCAAATCATATCTTCAAAATAGTCATACTCAAAATACGATCTAAATCCAAACTCATACAACAACAAGTAATCACAAAATAAAATCAACAGCGAATCCCCAAATACATACAACCTCAGGGCATCCCCTGGATCAATACATAATAAAATAATAACTAGGACTTCAAGGAAATGGGGATCGACCAGCTGGAGTTCCAGTCTGTCCATCTTGGTTACCTGATGATCCTGCAAATGGGCAACACAGACCCAAACAACACAAAAGTAGGAAAAGAATACGAGGTCAAGACTCAGTACGAATGAGCACTAATATAATAGCAAATCATAAACATGCAGTATTCTAAGACATGAATGCATGTGGCTGTCAAAGATCATCGGTCATCAAGGCCTGCTAATCAGCTGGCGGTAATCTCAATCGAGCCTCTATACCCGCACAGTGTATCAACCGGGGAAATCATCGGTCCGTGATCATCAGGCCCGTCAGCCATCACATTTTGTGGTTTGCAGACACAACCAATCAGTCGGTCACCACTCCGATGATAGCGTTGTACATTTCAGGCACGACACATCTGTCTGTCGGTCACAATGTGGCTCTATCTCAGGTTCTCAATCAAACAAAGGCTCAATATGTATGCATGAATGCCATGAAATTCAAATCTGATTTCAACATGCATATAATACGTAAACAGAACATATCAATTCAATCAAGCTGTTCACGTAAACACAGAATTCACATAGCACAGATTTCATGCCTCAAATACTAGCACGCTATGTTCAAGCTGTTAGCAAAAGCTCAACTCGTAACTTCAATTCTCAAGTTCTACCTCAACAGATCTCACCAGGCACGACAATTACAGTCTTCTCAAAATCTCCACCTCGCTAGTCACGTTCAACACAGCAGGGACTTCCCTGGAGCTCAAATCTGTTAAGGAATCTCATATCATAGTTCACAGCTGAATTTCTAAAGCATACTACCTACAGTCAGAACTCAAATCTGGTTCTACCTATCGAAGAAGCTTCTAACAGCTACAACTAAGCTTAAAACAGCCAAAATCAGTTACCCAAAAGCTCAAAAGAGCTGAAGAACTCTCGGGTCTAGCTTCACGAAAATGTTCGATCAACACTGCTACTTCGCGTTCCTCTCCAACGTCGACTCAGGCCACCTAACTGTTATCAATCGAAATAGCTACTCAAGCCGAGCTCAGCGCCACCAGTCTCTCTCCAAACCACGGCGGAAATCGACGGCAATTTACCGGATAAGGGTTCGAATGAACAGTAACTATCGAGGGTTTACTAGAGAAAATGATGAGGAATATCAGGTTCAAAAATACGCTAAGTTTTGGGCAGCACTTGGTATATAAATCCTCGAATCACTACTGTTCTAAGCAATTCAGATCTCTGCTTATACTAAGGCAAAATTCCTCTCAAAGCTGGCTCCATCTTTTGCTCACTGCTGATACAATACAAACATCTAAACACTCTACTAACTCATACAGCAAACGACGTCGCACCAACTAATCTAAACGACGTAGAATAGCTTCTACTACTTAAACCTATCTCTCGCTAGCAACATCTGAACGCGCTAACTACTAGCGGTCAACTCAGATGTTGACTAACACGCGACAACTTCTCACGCCCGCGCGCTATCGCTAACAGCATCTGCCTCTCGCTACACTCTCACTACTGAGTTGACTAGCGTTGACATCTGGTCACGCTACTACTGAATACCAACATCTGAACCCACTGCTGCCTTCTTCTCTAATCCAAAAACGCTGTCGTTCCAACTAATCCAAATGACGATGTATCGACACCCGCTACTGAAAACACGTTAGGCAACATCTAAACGCCCGCAAATTCTCGAGCAAAGGCGCTGCTGGCCTAGCTTCTTCCCAACGATGATCCTCACGTCTGAATTACTTCTGGAATCATTTCCCGATAGGAAAATGCAACTGTTGGACTCCAAATTCGACGCAGATCTCACTCGATCACCAACTTCTCACTGCTGATCACTCTACGTCTAAATCTGAGCACCCAGAAATCACAATTTCCGTGACAAATCTTAATCCAAAAGCTGATAGCCATTAAATCATACTTAACAGATTTCTAGTCCTCACACTCTCCCCCACTAGAAATCGATTTCGTCCTAGAAATCAGTTAAGTCATCAAATCAAAATCACAACAGCAAGGTAGCTTATTCAGTACACAGTATACTAGACACCATTCCTAATACACCTATGCCTTACTGTATAGTAAAACTCAATACTAAATAGAATCTCAATTCAGCAGCAAAATCACTCAAACCACAAAATTAATCAAGCTAGAAGTTACCTGAGACGCTGCTATCATGGCTCAAACAGATGAGGCCATTCTTGTCTCGTCTTTTACTCAACTTCCCAGGTAGCTTCTTCATGCCCATGCTTGCTCCATTGGACCATCACCAAAGGTATCACCTTATTCCTCAGCTGCTTCTCCTTCCTATCCAGAATCTGTATTGGATACTCAACATAACTCAGGGTGTGGTCTAGCTCTACTTCATCAGTCCTCAGCACATGGGATGGATCTGGCACATATTTTCTCAACATTGATACATGAAAAACAACATGCATCGCTGCTAACTCATAAGGCAGCTTCAATCTATAAACCAACTGTCCAATCCGCTCAACAATCTCAAAGGGACCAACGAATCTAGGAGCTAACTTACCCTTAAACCTGAATCTCATAACACTTTTGAAAGGATAAATCTTGAGAAATACAAGATCGCCAACCTCTAATTCTAACGGTCTGCGTCGCTTATTAGCATAGCTAGCATATCTATCTTGTGCAGCTTTCATTCTACTCCGAATCTATTCAACCTGATCTTTCATATGCTGCACCAACTCAGGAGTAGAAAGCTATCTTTCACCAACCTCTTCCCAACAGATCGGTGATCTACACTTTCGACCATACAATGCTTCAAACAGAGCCCTTCCAATGGTAACTTGGTAGCTGTTGTTGTAAGAAAACTCAACGAAGGACAAAGCATACTGCCAGCCACCACTGAAATCCATCACAACTGCACGCAGCATGTCTTCTAAAGTCTGAATGGTCCTCTCAGATTGGCCATCTGTCTGGGGGTGATAAGTAGTGCTCATTGTCAATCTCGAACCCATCACTGCTTACAAACTCTTCCAAAATCGAGAGGTGAACCTCGGATCTCTATCTGACACTATCGAAATAGGCACTCCATGCAATCTAACCACATGGTCGACATACAACTTCACCATTTTCTTCATCGAACACCTCACATCAAAGGGAATGAAATGGCTGACTTAGAGAGTCTATCGATCACCACCCAAATCGCATCGCATCCCCTAGTCGATCGAGGCAAATGAGTCACAAAATCCATGGCGACGTGCTCCCAATTCCATTGAGGCACTTCTAAACTCTGAAACAATCCACCAGGTCTCATTCTCTCGGCCTTGACCTGCTGGCAATTCAAACATTGAGCAACAAAACCAGAAATGTCGCTCTTCATGCCTTCCCACCAATAGTGAGACTTCAAAGCATGGTACATCTTATTCTCCCCCGGATGTACGCTATATCGACTGCAATGCGCTTCATTCAGAATAGTCTCTTTCAAATCAATCAAGTTTGGAACCACTAATCTACCACGAAACCTCAGACACCCATCCGAAGCAACATAGAAATCTTCAGACAGACCATTCTGGTCCTTAATCCTCAACTCATGGATATACGGATCAGTCCTCTGCGCCTCTCTGATGTCAATCACAATCTGTGGTTCAACCTGAATCGAAGAAACTATGAAGTATTGATCACTAGGCTGGTATCGCCAACCAGAAGTACTCAACTGCTCGTGGACTCTCGAGATACTCAAGGATGTTAGCATCGCAGGCTGGGCTTTCCTACTCAAAGCATCGGCTTCCAAGTTCACCCGCCCAGGCTGATACTGTATCTCGCAATCAAAATCCTTAAGCAACTCCATCCAACGACGTTGCCTCATATTCAAATCTGACTGGGTGAAGATATACTTCAAACTCTTGTGGTCGGTGTACACCACAAACTCCTCACCATACAAATAGTGTCGCCATATCTTCAAGGCAAACACAATCGCAGCCAACTCTAGATCGTGAACGGGGTATCTCGTCTCATGAGGCTTCAACTGTCAAGATGCATACGGAATCACGTACCCGTTATGCATCAAAACACACCCTAAACCACTCATAGAAGCAAGAACCCGAAAGCGAGGACAAAACTGGAGTAGTCAACTTCTCCTTCAGCATCTGAAAACTCGACTCACACTCATCAGTACAAAAAAACTTCCTATCCTTATGGGTCAAATGAGTCATCGGCCTGGCTATCGAAGAGAACTTCTCAATGAAACGCCTATAGAAGCCAGCCAATCCCAAGAAACTACGGATCTATGAAACATTCCTAGGTCACTCCCAGTTAAGAACTGCTTCGATCTTACTAGGATCCACAGAAATTCCTTGCGCTGAAATCACATGACCCAAGAAAATAACTCTGTCTAGCCAAAATTCACACTTGCTGAACTTGGCATACAGTTGTGAGTCTCTCAGTCTCTGAAACACTAGCCTCGAGTGCTCTTTATGCTCTCTGAAACTCCTCGAATACACCAAGATGTCATCTATGAAGACAATCAGGAATCGATCGATGTACTCACTAAAGACGCGATTCATCAAATCCATGAACACAACAGGAGCATTCATCAATCCAAACGGCATCACAAGAAACTCATAAAACCCGTATCTCGTTCGGAAAGCTGTCTTCGCTACATCAGCATCTCTACTCCGCAACTGATGATAGCCAGATCGCAAATAAATCTTCGAGTACACGTCCGATCCTTGCAACTGATCGATCAAGTCTTCAATCCTCGGCAAAGGATACTTGTTCTTAACTGTCTCTTTGTTCAACTGCCAAAAATCAACGCACATCCTCATAGATCCATCTTACTTCTTAACAAACAGAATCGGAGCTCCCCAAGGCGACATACTCGATCGAATGAAGCCTTTCTCAAGAAGATCTCTCAACTGATCCTTGAGTTCTTTCAACTCTGCTGGCGCCAATCGATACGGAGCTATAGAAATCGGGGTGTACCAGGCACCAACTCGATACTGAAGTCGATCTCTCTTCTCGGAGGAAATCCAGGAATCTCGTCTGGAAACACATCTGGGAACTCTCGAGCAATCGGAACATCGCTCAACTCCACTCTCGACTCATGGGAAACATCTAGGGCATAGATCATAAACCCTGAATTCTCCAGCGAAAACAAACTAAACATCTCCATGCTAGATACTAAAGGAATCTTAGGTCGCGAATCAGCACCATAGATGTGAGACCTGGATTTGTTAATTGAGATTAATTGTTGGAATTAATAGATTAAGAGATTTTGTGGTTTAGATCACTGTTTTGAGGCTTGAGTTGCATTTTTGGGTTCCATTTCGTGTGTTGAACAATTCTGGAGATTTTGTATTTTCGCATGTTTTGTGTTGAGCGCTAAACGTCGTCGTTTGAGGTATTGCGACTGGTACCAGCTGCGAGGAGTTGTGCGTCTGGATGACCAGTCGAGGAACCAGTCATTGGTTATTAGCGTGTTTTTGGTATCGGGTGAGATACGACAGCGTTTTGAGGAACGTCATTGTAGCCTTGCGACTGGTATTTGGCGAGATGTTGCGACTGGATAATGACGTCAGTGGAGCGACGTCGTTTGAGTAAGTTGCAACGCTGCGTTTTGAGATTGCGAATGGATGACCAGCAGAGGATATCGTTGGGCGTTGTTTTGGTCCTGCGACTGGATGACTAGCAGTTGGTATATAGGATTGTGTATTCTATGCGACGTCGTTTGGATTAGTTGGAGCGACGCCGTTTTGAGAACCATCCGTTACTTTATTTTAGCGATTGTTGGAGAAATCAGCCGTTGGTTCTTGCGTCTGCTGGTTAGTTGGTACCTGCTGGTTTGGGAGATTTATGGTGTCGACTGGTTTTGTCGGTGGACAATTATTTGAATTGGTTCCAGTCGTTGCTAGTGATATTTATAGGAAGACTTGGTCTTCAAATTCGATACCAGATTCTATACTTAGAATATTTTCCAGCCTTTCGTTCTCTGTTTTCTCAAACCCTCGTTACTGTTCACCGTGAGCTATTCCGGTGAATTCCCGACGTTTCCGGTGGTTGTTTTGCTCGTGTGAGGTAGCGTTGGACTCCTCTCGAGAATCTCTATCATCCTACACCGTTTTTGGAAGCTGTCGTGGGCTGGAGAGAAAGCACGAAGTTGCTGTTCTCGTGCGTGAGTTTTGTTGTGCAGGTAGCGTTTCTGTCCAGCTTCGAGACCTTGTTCCTAGCCATAGTTATAAGCTTCCTGTTTGGTTGTTGAGGTTTAATGATTAGCTGGTTGAGTTGTAGCTCCCAGCCATGCGTTTTTAGGTTGGCCGTGAGCTTCTGTGTGAATTTCTGAGATCTGTGTGTCGTATATTTGAGCAGGTGGAACCAGATCTCTTGGGAATCCTTGTGGTAATTGTTGCTCAGTATAAGGTACGGATCTTGAGCTTGTAATTCAGCGTAGAACGTGGCTTGGATGAATTGCGAGATGGCTGTGTTGGATTGCCGTGCTTGTTGTGGTCCTGGTTGAGGACTGTGTATGCTATTTGTGTATTTGCTGCGTATCATATTTTTATATGCCAGTATTCCAGCATGTTGCATACACGCATGTTATTCCATTCCAGCTTTGGTAGTTTTTGTACCTTGTTGCATTGTTGTTGTTGTTTCTTACCAGGATGTGAGGGCGAGCGGAAATACCGCACTCTCATCTCCCTGCTGGGATCGTAGCCAGCCGAGTGATTAACTACCACAGTTCATGGGCGAGGCAACAGCAGGTTGAGTTGTTTGATGCATCTGGTAAGTGGGTGTAGTGTCATGGCGAGTGGCTCACTACCACACTGTGAACACACCCCGTGGCCACTGTATGTTGTTGGTAATTCTTGGAGCTATGTTTGAGTTCCTTAGCTCCCTTGTGGGTCGAGCTTTCCGTTGTCCTTAGGCGTCTCATGCATAGCATCTGCATTTTATTCCTTGCTGTTTATTGCTGTTGTATAGTTGCTCTCCGTACTGGGGTTTGACCCCATGTCCCTCCAGGGCTTGGTTTGTTTCTTTGTTGCGTTGTTTTCAGGAAACCCAGGTTCTACAGCTGGTCGTGGTTTTAACCCAGCTGGTGGTGCCCCAGGAGGTGGCTAGCGTGTCCCAGTTGCGTATAGCATACTTATATATATGTATCAGTTAGCCAGGGGGATGCCTTGCGCTTTATTGTTGTAACCGTAGGGGAGTTTGATACATGTTTGAATTATGTATGCTTATTGTTGGTTGTTTTATGAATTGGGAAACTTATTTTAAGTATTGTTGTATTTTAAATTAGTATAGTGCGCCTAGTCATACTCTTGAGAGTAGTGGAGAGGAGGAGGCTGAAGCTCCGCCGGCTCCGGTAGAGAGAATGGATGTGGTCATAGCTCGGTTTCAGAGGATGAATCCTCCTATCTTCAATGGCGATGAATCGAGTGAGGATGCGGATTCTTGGCTCCATAGCGTCATACATCTTTTTGATCGAGCCCAGTATGACGACGATCTCCGGTTGAGGTTGGTAACCTTGTTGTTGAGGAAGTCCGCAGAGCGTTGGTGGCGAGTTACGTCTAGTACCTTACTGGAGACTGGGGTTGGCATTACTTGTGACACTTTCTACCAGGTCTTCAGGCAGGAGTATGTCCCCGACTCGTATGTGGCTGCCCGTGAGCGGGAGTTCGAGTTCTTGGAGCAGGGTTCGTTGTCTGTGTGCGACTACGCTCGCAAGTTTTCTGCTTTGTTGGCGTATGTTCCGCATGTTGCTGGCCGGGAGAGGGCCAAGAGTACCAGGTTTGTGGAGGGCATGAAGAGTCGTAGTGCGCGTAGAGCGCAGGTGGTGCAGGCGGTGCAGGGTGGTAGACCCGCTGGTCAGGGAGCTCAGTCGTCTCAGAGTTCTCAGTCCGCGCATTTTCCTCAGCAGCAGGTAGCTCAGCAGTCTGGCCGTCAGAGGTTTCGACCCCGCGGTCAGCAATTAAAGAAGAAGTCTGGTTCAGGGTCTTCTGGTTCTGGCAGCTCAAGTAGCAGCGGCTCTCGGGTGGGTTTGGTGGCTTTTGCGGTGGAAAGCATTCTTCCACGCAGTGTGTTGGTGTGCAGGGTTCCTGCAACCTATGTGGTCAGTATGGGCATTTCGCGAGAGTGTCTCCGTCAGCTGGATCACAGCAGGCCGTGGCCCAGCCTCAGGGTCGTGGGGGTCAGTCTAGGGGCCGTTCGTAGCAGTTTCAGCAGCCCCGTTTTGGTGAGACTCCTTTTAGGCCGTTTCAGCAGCCTGGCCATTCGCGTTTTGGGCAGTCGTCTCAGCCTTTCTTTCCAGGACCCCAGCATGCTCAGGTTAACGCCTTCACGAGAGAGCAGGCCGAGGAGACACCGAGCCGGGTGATTGGATGTACATGCTTTATTTTTGACTTTCCTGCTCGTGTGTTGTTTGACACCGGTGCATCGCATTCGTTTATTTCTGATTCGTTCGTTTTTGAGCATGGTTTGTGTACCGTCCCTTTGCGCGATGCTGTTTCTGTTTCTACCCCCGATGGTGTAAACCTGTTCTCGCAAGAGATTTTGTTGGATGGTGTGTTGCGGTTTGGTGAGCATGCCTTGTTAGCGAATTTAATCCGTTTGATGCTTTGGGATTTCGATTGCATAGTTGGGATGAATGTGTTGTCCAACTATAGGTCCTCCGTGGATTTCTTCCATGGTATTGTGCGCTTTAGGCCTTTGTCTGGCGAGAAGTGGGACTTCTACGGCCAGGACTCGAGATCAAAGATTCCGTTGGTCTCCGCGATGGAGATGTTTAGCTTGTTGTCCTTTGGAAATGCTGGCTTTATGATTTACGCTTTGGATGCGTCTTCTTCTTCTGGTGTTCAGCTTAGTGACGTTCCCGTGGTGAGACACTTCCCCGACGTGTTTCCGGAGGAGATTCCTGGTTTTCCTCCAAGGCGGGAGATAGACTTCAGCATAGAGTTGGTGCCTGGCACAGCTCCGATTTCTCGTGCCCCTTATCGTCTAGCGCCTGCGGAGTTGAGAGAACTCAAGGTACAGTTAGATGATTTGCTGGAGAAGGGTTTCATTCGCCCTAGTATGTCACCGTGGGGAGCGCCCATTTTGTTTGTAAATAAGAAGGATGGCTCAATGCGGATGTGCATTGATTTTCGTCAGTTGAATAAAGCCACTGTCAAGAATAAGTACCCGTTACCGAGAATCGATGATCTGTTTGATCAGTTGCAAGGTTCTGCGGTGTATTCTAAGATTGATCTTCGTTCCGGGTACCATCAGCTCAGAGTGAGGGAACAAGATGTCGCGAAGACTGCGTTTCGTACGAGGTACGGACATTTTGAGTTTCTGGTGATGCCGTTTGGGTTGACCAACGCGCCTGCAGTCTTCGTGGATCTGATGAACCGAGTCTTCTGAGAGTTCATAGATCTGTTTGTGATTGTTTTTATAGAAGACATCTTGGTTTACTCGAAGACTCCGAGGGAGCACAAGGAGCACTTGGAGATGGTTCTTCTGAGGTTGAGAGAGAAGCAGTTGTATGCGAAGTTTTCCAAGTGCGAGTTCTAGTTGGAACGCGTTGTATTTCTGGGCCATGTCATTTCAGCAGATGGCATTTCTGTGGATCCCAGTAAAGTGGATGCCGTGTTGAACTGGGAGCGACCGAGAAATGTTTCTGAGATTCGCAGTTTCTTAGGTCTGGCTGGCTATTATCGTCGTTTCATTGAGGGGTTTTCTTCTATAGCAAAGCCGATGGCCCAATTGACCCAGAAGGATAAACGGTTTGTTTGGACTGAGCAGTGTGAGAATGCTTTTCAACTGCTTAAGGAAAAGTTAACTACTGCGCCTGTGTTGGCTTTGCCGTCCGATTCAGGTGGTTTTGTTGTTTGTTCTGACGCTTCGCTAAATGGATTGGGTTGTGTGTTGATGCAGAATGGTAGAGTCATTGCGTATGCCTCGCGGCAGTTGAAACCGCACGAGACTCATTACCCAGTTCATGATTTGGAGTTAGCAGCGGTGGTCTTTGCGTTAAAGATCTGGCGTCACTACCTATATGGCAAGCAGTTTGTGGTGTACTCCGACCACAAGAGTTTGCAGTATCTGTTTTCGCAGACTGACTTGAACATGAGACAGCGTCGGTGGATGGAACTGCTTAAAGATTTTGACTGTGAGATTAAATACCAGCCTGGGAAGTCGAACGTAGTGGCTGATTCTTTGAGCAGGAAGGCTAGTGAGATGCTTGCGTCGTTGTACATCTCTAAGGATCAAGAGCATCTCAACACTACGGGTTGGAGATTCTATCCGGCTGAGAATTGTGTGATGGTTTCATCTTTTCAAGTGGAACCACAGATTGTTTCTAGCATTCGAGCAGCTCAGAGGACCGATCCGTCAATCCACGAGTTGAAAGTTGAAAAGTCAGGGCTGGCGAGCTTGCAGTATCTGTTTTCGCAGACTGACTTGAACATGAGACAGCGTCGGTGGATGGAACTGCTTAAAGATTTTGACTGTGAGATTAAATACCAGCCTGGGAAGTCGAACGTAGTGGCTGATTCTTTGAGCAGGAAGGCTAGTGAGATGCTTGCGTCGTTGTACATCTCTAAGGATCAAGAGCATCTCAACACTACGGGTTGGAGATTCTATCCGGCTGAGAATTGTGTGATGGTTTCATCTTTTCAAGTGGAACCACAGATTGTTTCTAGCATTCGAGCAGCTCAGAGGACCGATCCGTCAATCCACGAGTTGAAGTTGAAAGTCAGGGCTGGCGAGCTTGAGGACTATTTTGTCTCGTCCGATGGTTGTTTGCATTTCCGGGGCAGGTTGGTTGTGCCCAATTTGATTGATTTGAAGGAGGAGATCCTTCGAGAAGCGCACTGTAGCAGACATAGTGTTCATCCTGGTGCACGGAAGATGTACCATGCTTTGAAGCCGCACTTTTGGTGGGCTGGCCTGAAGAGCGATGTTGCTGGTTTTTTCGCTCGTTGTTTGAACTGCCAGTTGGTTAAGGCCGAGAGGATGAGACCTGGTGGTCTGTTGCAGAGTTTAGAGGTGCCCCAATGGAATTGGGAGCACATTGCGATGGATTTCGTAACGCATTTGCCTCATTCCAGCCGAGGATGCGATGCTGTTTGGGTAGTTGTAGACCGTTTGTCTAAGTCTGCACACTTCATTCCCTATGGAATGACCTTCTCGTTAAAGAAGATGGCGAAGCTGTATCTTGATTTTGTTGTTAGATTGCACGGTGTGCCTGTTTCAATCGTGTCAGACCGAGATCCGAGGTTTACTTCCAGGTTTTGGAAGAGTTTGCAGACAGCTTTGGGCACTAGATTGGCTATGAGTACCGCGTATCATCCCCAGACAGATGGCCAATCTGAGCGAACTATCCAGACGTTAGAGGATATGTTGCGTGCTGTTGTGTTGGATTTCGGAGGTAGTTGGAAAGACGCGTTGTCTTTGGTTGAGTTTTCGTATAATAACAGCTACCATGTGACGATTGGCATGGCGCCTTTCGAGGCTTTGTATGGCCGCAAGTGCAGATCGCCAGTGTGTTGGGAAGAAGTGGGGGAGAAGCAGCTATCTGCCCCTGACTTTGTGCAGCAGATGAAAGATCACGTGGATCTTATTAGACAGCGGATGAAAGCTGCCCAGGATCGCCAAGCCAGTTATGCGAATAAGAGGCGTCGACCTCTTGAGTTTCAGGTTGGTGATCGTGTATTTCTCAAGGTTTCTCCGTTTCGTAGTGTGATGCGCTTTGGACGCAAGGGAAAGTTAGCCCCTCGTTACGTTGGTCCGTATGAGATTGTCGAGAGGATTGGACCTTTGGCGTATGGTCTGTTGTTGCCGTCCGAGTTATCTTCTCTGCATGACGTCTTTCACGTTTCCATGTTGAGGAAGTACGAGCCAGATCCGTATCATGTGCTTGGAACTGACGAGGTAGAACTAGATCAGTCGTTGAGCTATCAGGAATACCCTTTGCGGATCCTTGGCAGAAAAGAGAAACAATTGAGGAATAAGACCATTCCGTTGGTGATGGTGCAGTGGAGCAAACATGGTAGGGAAGAAGCTACTTGGGAGCTGGAAGAAAAGATGCAGCGCGAGTGGCCGCATCTGTTTGAGTAGCTGTTGGGCTATATTTTCCAGTAGCTTGTAGTTTTGATGTTTTCTTCCTTAGTTGTTGTGATGTGTTTGCTCAGTTATCTTGAACTCTTGGCCTAGTGTTGGGAGAGTTCTGGTGTTAGTTTTAGTTTCTATTTTAGCCTCTGCTGTTGTTTGTTGATTCAGAATTGTTGTTGTGATTTCGAGGACGAAATCCTTTTTAGTGGGGGAGAAATGTGAGACCTGGATTTTTTAATTGAGATTAATCGTTGGAATTAATCGATTAAGAGATTTTGTGGTTTAGATCTCTGTCTTGAGGTTTGAGTTGCATTTTCGGGTTCCATTTCGTGTGTTGAACAATTCTGGAGATTTTGTATTTTCGCATGTTTTGTGTTGAGCGCTAAACGTCGTCGTTTGAGGTATTGCGACTGGTACCAGCTGCGAGGAGTTGTGCGTCTGGATGACCAGTCGAGGAACCAGTCGTTGGTTATTAGCGTGTTTTTGGTATCGGGTGAGATACGACAGCGTTTTGAGGAACGTCATTGTAGCCTTGCGACTGGTATTTGGCGAGATGTTGCGACTGGATAATGACGTCAGTGGAGCGACGTCGTTTGAGTAAGTTGCAACGCTGCGTTTTGAGATTGCGACTGGATGACCAGCAGAGGATATCGTTGGGCGTTGTTTTGGTCCTGCGACTGGATGACCAGCGGTTGGTATATAGGATTGTGTATTCTATGCGACGTCGTTTGGATTAGTTGGAGCGACGCCGTTTTGAGAACCAGCCGTTAGTTTATTTTAGCGATTGTTGGAGAAATCAGTCGTTGGTTCTTGCGTCTGCTGGTTAGTTGGTACCTGCTGGTTTGGGAGATTTATGGTGTCGACTGGTTTTGTCGGTGGACAATTATTTGAATTGGTTCCAGTCGTTTCTAGTGCTATTTATTGGAAGACTTGGTCTTCAAATTCGATACCAGATTCTATACTTAGAATATTTTCTAGCCTTTCGTTCTCTGTTTTCTCAAACCCTCGTTACTGTTCACCGTGAGCTATTCCGGTGAATTACCGGCGTTTCCGGTGGTTGTTTTGCTCGTGTGAGGTAGCGTTGGACTCCTCTTGAGAAGCTCTATCATCCTACACCGTTTTTGGAAGCTGACGTGGGCTGGAGCGAAAGCACGAAGTTGCTGTTCTCGTGCGTGAGTTTTGTTGTGCAGGTAGCGTTTCTGTCCTGCTTCGAGACCTTGTTCCTAGCCATAGTTTTAAGCTTCCTATTTGGTTGTTGAGGTTTAATGATTAGCTGGTTGAGTTGTAGCTCCCAGCCATGCGTTTTTAGGTTGGCCGTGAGCTTCTATGTGAATTTCTGAGATCTGTGTCGTATATTTGAGCAGGTGGACCAGATCTCTTGGGAATCCTTGTGGTAATTGTTGCTCAGTATAAGGTACGGATCTTGAGCTTGTAATTCAGCGTAGAACGTGGCTTGGATGAATTGCGAGATGGCTGTGTTGGATTGTTGTGCTTGTTGTGGTCCTGGTTGAGGACTATGTATGCTATTTGTGTATTTGCTGCGTATCATATTTTTATATGCCAGTATTCCAGCATGTTGCATACACGCATGTTATTCCATTCCAGCTTCGGTAGTTTTTGTATCTTGTTGCATTGTTGTTGTTGTTTCTTACCAGGATGTGAGGGCGAGCGGCAATACCGCACTCTCATCTCCCTGCTGGGATCGTAGCCACCATGCGCCGAGTGGTTAACTACCACAGTTCATGGGCGAGGCAACAGCAGGTTGAGTTGTTTGATGCATCTGATAAGTGGGTGTAGTGTCATGGCGAGTGGCTCACTACCACACTGTGAACACACCCCGTGGCCACTGTATGTTGTTGGTAATTCTTGGAGCTATGTTTGAGTTCCTTAGCTCCCTTGTGGGTCGAGCTTTCCGTTGTTCTTTGGCGTCTATTGCATAGCATCTGCATTTTATTCCTTGCTGTTTATTGTTGTTGTATAGTTGCTCTGCGTACTGGGGTTTGACCCCATGTCCCTCCGGGGCTTGGTTTGTTTCTTTGTTGAGTTATTTTCAGGAAACCCAGGTTCTACAGCTGGTCGTGGTTTTAACCCAGCTGGTGGTGCCCCAGGAGGTGGCTAGCGTGTCCTAGTTGCATATA
The DNA here is from genome assembly GCA_001598015.1 of Dorcoceras hygrometricum. Lineage (NCBI taxonomy): Eukaryota > Viridiplantae > Streptophyta > Magnoliopsida > Lamiales > Gesneriaceae > Dorcoceras > Dorcoceras hygrometricum. The sequence continues at coordinate 356,913 of KQ989983.1, read as the reverse complement.
GCATACTTATATATATGTATCAGTTAGCCAGGGGGATGCCCTGCGCTTTATTGTTGTAACAATAGGGGAGTTTGATACATGTTTGAATTATGTATGTTTATTGTTGGTTGTTTTATGAATTGGGAAACTTATTTTAAGTATTGTTGTATTTTAAATTATATGTTTAAAACCGTCGGGCCTAAAAGCGAAAATTTTATCCACTTTTTGATAGCTTCCGCATGTGTTTATCTGTTGTGAGCACGAGGCCTGACAATAGAACTCCCATTTCTATCCAGCTCGAGGCCTAAACCTCATCACACCATGGAAACAGTCAACGGTCGCTCTATTTTCAGTCAACACATCCATACTCAAAATGCAATAAAAATCTCGAATTCCCAAAACAATCAGATTGGTCATCAAAACATGCTCATCAAATCTAATCAGACAATCCAACACCACCTCTCGGGACAACAGACTCACACCAGCAGAGGTGGACACGGAGACAACATCACACAGTGGGGAGGAACTCAACCCACGCTCATACCCAAACAACTCAGAAATGAAGGAGTGTGATGCTCCAGTGTCAATCAAAACTCGTGCAGGAAAATAAAAGATAAAGTATGTACCTTGAATTACTCCCGTAGGTATCTCATCAGCCTGCTCTCTCGTCAAGGAATTAGCTTGAGCCTGCTGCGGTCCCGAAAACTGAGGTCTCGAAGGTACTCCAAACCTATAAGGCTCACGAGGTTGGAATCCTGAACGTTGGGACGGAACAAAAGGCTGCTGTCGCTATGAAGAACAACCAGCGGAACCTTGCTGCGACTGACCCAAAGACTGCCTCCCATCAAAGGACACGCTCTAGCAAAATGTCCCGATTGTCCACAAAGATGAGAAAGACCTAGAACTCCACGACACTGCGAAGTCTCATGCTTCCCTCCGCACTGTCCACAAAACATACCACCAGAACTACTACCACCAGAACTCACAGAACCAGAGGAACTCGAATGCGCCTTCTTCTTAAACTGTTTGCCTCGAGGCTTGAACCTCTGAAGATTCGATTGCTGCGACCCCTGAGGAGACTGAAACGATTGCGACACATCTTGCACTGGTTGAAAAGAGCTCCCCACCGACGGCTGAACATGCTTCCCTCCGCACTGTCCACAAAACATACCACCAGAACTACTACCACCAGAACTCACAGAACCAGAGGAACTCGAATGCGCCTTCTTCTTAAACTGTTTGCCTCGAGGCTTGAACCTCTGAAGATTCGATTGCTGCGACCCCTGAGGAGACTGAAACGATTGCGACACATCTTGCACTGGTTGAAAAGAGCTCCCCACCGACGGCTGAACCGGAGCCTGTGCCTCCAAAAAACTCTCCTCAATATCTACATCCCGATCCACGGCCTCAGCATAAGTCGCAGGTGAACCAGACAACATCATCCGGAACAAATCAGGCCTCAAACCCTTCAGAAACTTGTTCCTCTTAGTCCTCTCCTGGTTAGCTACATGGGGAACATACATCAAAAGCGAAGATAACTGTCTGGCATACTCGACCACCTTCATATTCCATTGCTTCAAGTTGTCGAACTCTCGCTCACGACTGTTGTAGTAGGACTCTGGGGTATACTCCTGTCGAAACGCTGCACAGAAGCTCTCCCAAGTAATCACAGCCCCACTCTCACGCAAGATATGGGAAGTACCTCTCCACCAGCGCTGCGCATTATCTCTCAACTGCAACACTGCTAGCTTCAATCTCTTCTCAGGAGCGTACTCCAAAGTATCAAACAATTCTTCCATCCGAGCTAGCCAACCTTCAGCCATCAAACCTCCCTCGGCGCCCGCAAACGTAGGGGGATTCGTCCGCTGAAACCTCGCTAAGACTAACTCCATCTCGCCAATCTGTCTCGTCACATCCTCAACCTCTGCCTGTCTCTCACGACGACACAAAGGGATGTTCTGCTGAATGCCGTCACCACTATCCGAGGCCCTAGACTCCTCAGCGGAACGTCTAGTAGTCCTACCTCTACCTCTCCTCGGCGGAATCTAATCAAATCTCAAGATAAGAACTAACAACAGATAATCACAGAGACAAGTAAAATGCCCGCAAACGTAGGGGGATTCGTCCGCTGAAACCTCGCTAAGACTAACTCCATCTCGCCAATCTGTCTCGTCACATCCTCAACCTCTGCCTGTCTCTCACGACGACACAAAGGGATGTTCTGCTGAATGCCGTCACCACTATCCGAGGCCCTAGACTCCTCAGCGGAACGTCTAGTAGTCCTACCTCTACCTCTCCTCGGCGGAATCTAATCAAATCTCAAGATAAGAACTAACAACAGATAATCACAGAGACAAGTAAAATAATCACATAAGCCACAGAGTCAATCAAAATCAAATCCAAACTCTGTGCCTAGACTCAAGTGTGATCAAAAGAAAATGAGCTTATCTCAGTTTAAGCTCTGATACCAAAAGTTTCAGGACCCGTGCTAATTAACAAGGATTAATAGCACAATTAAGCATATAAACGCGGAAGCATAAAATAGGACTAAAAATTTTCGAAAAAAAGTTGGGCCTGAACCAAATCATATCTTCAAAATAGTCATACTCAAAATACGATCTAAATCCAAACTCATACAACAACAGGTAATCACAAATAAAATCAACAGCGATTCCCCAAATACATACAATCTCAGGGCATCCCCTGGATCAATACATAATAAAATAATAACTGGGACTTCAAGGAAATGGGGATCGACCAGCTGGAGTTCCAGTCTGTCCAGCTTGGTTACCTGAAGATCCTGCAAATTGGCAACGCAGACCCAAACAACACAAAAGAAGGAAAAGAATACGAGGTCAAGCCTCAGTACGAATGAGCACCAATATAAACAGCAAATCATAAACATGCAGTATTCTAAGACATGAATGCATGTGGCTGTCAAAGATCATCGGTCATAATGGCCTGCTAATCAGCTGGCAGCAATCTCAATCGAGCCTCTATACCCGCACAGTGTATCAACCGAGGAAATCATCAGGCTCGTCAGCCATCACAGCTCGGTGGTTTTCAGACACAACCAATCAGTCGGTCACCACTCCGATGATAGTGTTGTACCTTTCAGGCACGACACATCTGTCTGCCGGTCACAACGTGGCTCTATCTAAGGTTCTCAATCGATCAAATGCTCAATATGTATGCATGAATGCCATGAAATTCAAATCTGATTTCAACATGCATATAATACGTAAACAGGACATATCAATTCAATGAATCTATTCACGTAAACACAGAATTCACATAGCACAGATTTCATGCCTCAAATACTAGCACGCTATGTTCAAGCTGTTAGCAAAAGCTGAACTCGTACCTTCAATTCTCAAGTTTTACCTCAACAGATCTCACCATATCTCACCAGGCACGGCAATTACAGTCTGCTCAAAATCGCCACCTCGCTAGTCACGTTCAACACAGCAGGGACTTCCCTGGAGCTGAAATCAGTTAAGGAATCTCATATCTTAGTTCACAGCTGAATTTCTAAAGCATACTACCTACAGTCAGAACTCAAATCTGGTTCTACCTATCGAAGCAGCTTCTAACAGCTAGAACTAAGCTTAAAACAGCCAAAATCACTTACCCAAAAGCTCAAAAGAGCTGAAGAACTCTCGGGTCTAGCTTCACGAAAACGTTCGATCAACACTGCTACTTCGCGTTCCTCTCCAACGTCGACTCAGGCCACCTAGCTGGTATCAATCGAAAGAGCTACTCAAGCCGAGCTCATCGCCACCAATCTCGCTCCAAACCACGGCGGAAATCGATGGAAATATACTGGAGAAGGGTTCGAATGAACAGTAACTATCGAGGGTTTACTGGAGAAAACGATGAGGAATATCGGGTTCAAAAATACGCTAAGTGTTGGGCAGCACTTGGTATATAAATCCTCGAATCACTACTGTTCTAAGCAATTCAGATCTCTGCTTATACTAAGGCAAAAGTCCTCTCAAAGCTGGCTCCAGCTTTCACTCACTGCTGATACAATACAAACATCTAAACACTCTACTAACTCATACAGGAAACGACGTCGCACCAACTAATCAAAACGACGTAGCATAGCTTCCACTACTTAAACCTATCTCTCGCTAGCAACATCTGAACGCGCTAACTACTAGCGGTCAACTCAGCTGTTGAATAACACGCGACAACTTCTCACGCCCGCGCGCTATCGCTAACAGCTGCCTCTCGCTACACCCTCACTGCTGAGTTGACTAGCGTTGACATCTGGTCACGCTACTACTGAATACCAACATCTGAACCATGCCACTGCTGCCTTCTTCTCTAATCCAAAAGCGCTGTTGTTCCAACTAATCCAAACGACGATGTATCGACACCCGCTACTAAAAACACGTTAGGCAACATCTGAACGCCCGCAAATTCTCGCGCAAAGGCGCTGCTGGCCTAGCTTCTTCCCAGCGATGATCCTCACGTCTGAATTACTACTGGAATCATTTCCCTATAGGAAAATGCAACTGCTGGACTCCAAATTCGACGCAGATTTCACTCGATCACCAACTTCTCACTGCTGATCACTCTACGTCTAAATCTGAGCACTCAGAAATCACAATTTCTGTGACAAATCTTAATCCAAAAGCTGATTAGCCATTAAATCATACTTATCAGATTTCTTGTCCTCACATCTAAAACCAGCTCAAATCTGAGTACCACTCCAGATCTAGACACTATGTCGAAACAGACGTGGGACTTAACCTAACGACGTCGCATAGAAACACGCTCCCAACTAATACACGTCATCCCGCTAACTCAAGTCCGAAATACTAAACGACGTCGCTCCCAAAGCACTCAGATCTGACGCAATCCGACAAGTCACATTTGAAATATCTGAACCACACTAGTCTACCCCACAACACGAACCGGGACTAAGAACCAGTTCTGTTCATGCACCACTAACAACACGCTCATACTCAAATCTGGCAAACGACAATGTTTCGTTACCCGCACTATATATCCAATTGTGCGCCCAGAATAACGCGCTACTACCAGATCTGATTACAGGATCTGAATACGGTTGACCCGCGTTGACCAACGCTCAAATCTGATTCCTACTCCACAGAATATCTAACTTTCCAGAGCTGTTTCAAGGACTTAAACGGACCCGATAGCTTCACCAAGCGTCCCAGCTCAAAGCTGGCTCATCCCAGATCTGTTCAAGCCAAATCTGTTCTATGATAAACCCGATTAATTAACTCAATTAATCTAATAAACTTTCGGGTCTCACATCTCTCCCCCACTAAAACAGGATTTCGTCCTGGAAATGAAACAACGACTCCAAATCAAGAGTTCAAGATAACTGGAACAAACAACACAAACACACTACATAATGGTTTAAATGCAACATCTACTCAAACGGATGCGGCCATTCTCGTTGCAGTTTCTCTTCCAACTCCCACGTAGCTTCTTCTCTACGATGTTTGTTCCACTGGACCATCACCAAAGGAATGGTCTTGTTTCTCAGCTGCTTCTCCTTTCTATCCAAGATCTGCAAGGGATATTCCATATAACTCAAAGTCCGATCTAGCTCCACCTAATCAGTTCTCAACACATGCGAAGGATCTGGCTCATACTTCCTCAACATAGACACATTAAAAACATCATGTAAAGAAGACATATCTGGCGGCAACAACAACCGATAAGCCAAAGGACCAATCTTCTCAACAATCTCATATGGTCCAACATAACGAGGAGCCAATTTTACCTTGAGACCAAATATCATAACACTGCGAAAAGGAGAAACTTTCAGGAAAACCAGATCACCAACCTGAAACTCTAAAGGTCTACGCCTCTTGTTCGCATAACAAGCTTGGCGATCTTGTTCAACTTTCATTCGCTGGCGTATCAGTTCCACTTGATCCATCATCTGCTGCACAAATTCTGGAGAAGATAGCTGCTTCTCCCCTACTTCTTCCCAACACACAGGTGATCTGCACTTTCTGCCATACAAAGATTCAAATGGTGCCATACCAATCGTGACCTGGTAGCTGTTATTATATGAAAACTCAACCAAAGACAACGAATCTTGCCAGCTACCACTAAAATCCATCACAACAGCTCTCAACATATCCTCTAAAATCTGGATAGTTCTCTCAGATTGGCCATCTGTCTGGGGATGATATGCTGTGCTCATAGCCAACCTGGTGCCCAAAGCTGTTTACAAACTCTTCCAAAACCAGGAAGTAAACCTCGGATCACGATCTGAAACGATAGAAACTGGCACACCATGCAATCGTACCACGAAATCTATGTACAGCTTCGCCATCTTCTTCAAAGAATAAGTCATACTGCAGGGAATGAAGTGAGCATACTTAGACAACCTATCAATAACAACCCACACGGAATCACAACCTCTGCTGGAACGAGGCAAATGGGTCACAAAATCCATTGCTATGTGCTCCAAATTCCATTGGGGCACTTCCAAACTCTGCAATAGACCACCAGGTCTCATCCTCTCCTTAACTTGCTGACAGTTCAGAAAATGGGCTACAAAATTACCATCATCACCCTTCAAACCTGCCCACCAGTAATGTTTCTTCAAGGCATGGTACATCTTCCTTGTACCAGGATGAACACTGTGTCTACTACAGTGCGCTTCTCTCAAGATCTCCTCCTTCAAGTCAATCAGATTTGGCACTACCAACCTACCATGAAATCTCAAACAACCATTTGGGGAGACAGAATAATCCTCTAACTGTCCAGCTCTGACCTTCAGCTTGAACTCATGAATAGATGGATCGGTTCTCTGAGCTGCTCTAATACTCGCAACAATATGTGGCTCAACTTGAAAAGAAGACACCAAAAAATAATCCTCACCTGGGTAAAACCTCAAACCAGTAGTGCTTAGATGCTCATGACCTTCAAAATCTGCAACGGAGCCAGCATCGCCACTTGAGCCTTTCTGCTCAATGCATCAGCAACTATATTTACTTTACCAGGTTGATATTGGATCTCACAATCAAAATCCTTAAGCAGCTCCATCCATCTACGATGTCTGATGTTCAACTCCGACTGAGAAAAAAGATACTGAAGGCTCTTGTGATATGAATACACCACAAACTGCTCGCCATACAGGTAGTGGAGCCAAATCTTCAAGGCAAAGTCCACTGCTGCCAACTACAAATCATGAATTGGGTAACGAGTCTCATGCGGTTTTAACTGACGAGAAGAATACGCAATGACTCGACAATGTTGCATCAACACAACCCAATCCATTTAAGGAAGCATCTGAACAAACTACATAGCCTCCTGACCCTGAAGGCAAAGCTAACACAGACGCAGAAGTTAGCTTCTCTTTGAGCAACAGAAAACTGTTCTCACACTGCTCAGTCCAAACAAACCTCTTGTCTTTCGGTGTCAACTGCATCATCTGTGAGGTCCGGGGCTCAAAGAGGGCGGGGAGTGATCGCCGGTGCCAGGGTTGCACGGACAATGAGCGGCTCCTGGAAGGCTTCTAGAGGCGAAGGAGCACATGAATGAACCGATCCCACACCGAAATGAGAGGGATTACGAGACTGGAAAGTAATAGATGTAATGGAGGTTAGTTGAGGAAGGCTTATCAGATTTAATTGTTACTACTCATACCAACAAGGTGCATCTTCTTTTCGGGAGCTCATCACCTAAGAACTCCAAAGTTGAGCGTGCTTGACTTGGGACAATTTTGGGATGGGTGACCCTCTGGGAAGTTTCTCAGGGTGCGTGCGAGTGAGGACAAAACACGCTGAAAAGATCAGTGTTGGTACAGTGGGGGCAGTCGTTAAATCTTGGGCGTTACATCATCGGCTTAGCCATACAAGAGAATCCCTCTATAAACGCCGATAATAGCCAGCCAAACCCAAGAAACTACAAATCTCAGAAACATTCTTGGGGCCCTCCCAGTTAACAACAACCTCTACCTTACTGGTATCCACAGAAATACCTTCCACTGAAATAACATGACCCATAAATACAACTCTGTCCAACCAAAACTCTCACTTGGAGAACTTAGCATACAGCTGCGAGTCTCAAAGTGTTTGGAGAACCAGTCTCAAATGCTCTTTATGCTGCATCAGATTCTTCGAGTACACCAAAATGTCATCGATAAACACAATCACAAACTGATCGATGAACTCTCAAAAGACTCGATTCATCAAGTCCATGAAAACTACGGGGGCATTCGTCAAACCAAAAGGCATAACCAAAAACTCATAATGCCCGTAATTCGTACAAAAAGCAGTTTTCGCAACATAATGCTCTCTGTTAAGATAAAATTTATAAGTTTGGGTGATAACAAAATAAAACTGCGAACTGATCTTAAGTATTTCCATAAGATAAGATAATTGAAGATTTCAGATTCCGTGACGTCATTGAGAGTTTTGCAGTAGACAAGAGAATAGAACTTTTCAGATCTCGTGACGTCATGCCTTTTAGTTACAGTTTTCCAGTTTAAGAGAGTTCTGAGCTAAGCATTGACTTTTGAGTTGACCATTCGGGATTTATTCAGACATCGATTCAATTATTCAGTTATCGGGAAAGTTGTTCAGATTTGAGGACATTCAGACTTGGTTCAAAGCTATAGTAAGAGATCTGTGTTAGAGTAAAGAATTCAGAGATTCTGATTTCTGTTATCGGGTTGATACCTTTCGAATCAGATTTGGTTATTTGGATCAGTTGAGTATTCGGGTCAGGACTTCAGTACTGAAAGTATTCAGACATTTCAGTAACAGATCCCATTTTATTAACTCAAGTGGTATTCAGACCTGAGAGTATCAAATACTAACAGACTCGACATAGGTTATTCAGATCTCAGTATTCCAGAAGTGGTTACAATATGCTCAGTGAATATCAAATTTGAGGATAAATTCAGATATGTGTACAGTACCCTTGCAGATTCTCTATGCATTCAGACATGACAGAGTAACAGCGACTGTTTCAGATTTGATACATATATAGAGCTACTTACTTCAAGGGAGAGAGAACTATTTAACAAAAAGATCCTTGTAACAGAATCGTACAAATGCCTGGAATTAAGGAGACAAAGTCAGAGCTATTTTGGTTAAAGGTACATAGTACGCAGAGTGATTTATACGATGTTTACCCATTTTGGTATATGAGACAATTTAGCCCTGACGAGCGCGGTTTACCTTTCATTGTACGATACGATGCAGAGGAGAATATTTTACTGGCTACTTTTACTAACCGTTGTGGACAAAGAGTATAAAAGGCAGAAGTTTTCAAATGAAGAGGCTCTCGGTCATTCTTTGTTGATCTCGCTATCTCTTGCTCTCTCTCAGTCGCTGGAATAATTCTCAAACACTTAAGCAAATCATTTTGAAGTTTCAATGTGTCAATCTCGAAGATAAGTTTTGTTGTTGTTCTTAATTTCTTAATCTTCGAGATATCTTCTGGTTTACATTTGTAAAGAGTTCTTGTTGATAAAAGAACCAGAAGATTTACAGTACTCAAAAACTGCTGTATTTCACTGTTATCATTTAGATTGAGTCTGTAACAAACGTGCTGTTAGAGTAGATGCCCAACTAGCCAACTTGTGGCGTGTGGGTTTTATTGACTCTTGTACAAACGATCTTTATATATGATATTCGCATTTTCTTATATGGCATTCTTTACTTTCATTATGTGTGTAATGATTTACAATTGTGTTGAGTAAAGACCTAGAATACACTAAAGCGTATGTTAGATGTGATAGTGGGCATGACGGCTATCATGAAACACATCTAATAGTCGCTGTGTATTCTAAACATGTTCCTAGTCGATTGGGCCGTCAAAATGAGGATAACGATCTTTATATATGATATTCGCATTTTCTTATATGGCATTCTTTACTTTCATTATGTGTGTAATGATTTACAATTGTGTTGAGTAAAGACCTAGAATGCACTAAAGCGTATGTTAGATGTGATAGTGGGTATGACGGCTATCATGAAACACATCTAATAGTCGCTGTGTATTCTAAAC